>OY288272.1:34635443-35062027 GCA_958450335.1 Hibiscus tridactylites | reverse complement strand
AACATGGGAAGGATCAACGATAAAGTCTCAACATAGACACATGAAACACATTGTAGATGCGTGCCATCTTCGGGGGGCAAGGCTAACCGGTAAGCTACGAGTCTAACAATCTCGAGAATTCATAAGGTCTGATAAACCTCGGGCTCAACTTGCCCTTCCGCCCAAAGAGGATTACTCTTTTCCATGGTTACACCTTGAGGAACACCTTTTCACCAACTTCATACTCGATCTGTTTACGTTTCTGGTCCAAATAAGCTTTTTGATGATCAAAGCCCGCTTGCAATCTTTCCTTGATTATCTAAACCTTCTCCTCAGTTTGTTTGATCAATTATGACCCCAAAATCCTTCTTTCATTAAGCTCAATCTAACGTAAGGGTGTCATGTATTTACGTCCATACAATGCCTCAAAAGGAGCCATCTTGATGCTCGACTGGAAACTATTGTTGTAGTCAAACTCAACAAGTGGTAACTGTTCTTCCCAACTCGTCTAAAAAATCAATGATGCAACACCGAAGCATATCCTCCAAGATCTGGATAACTTACTAAGATTGACCATCAGTGTGAGGGTGGAAAGTCAAATTGAAATGCAACTTGGTATCGAAAGCTTCATGAATTTTCTTCCACAACCTTGCCATGAAACACAGATCTCTATCTAATATAATCGATGATAGCACTCCATGCAACTTCACTATCTCTTAGATGTACAACCGTGCCAACCTCTCAAGCGTAAAATACATACGCACATGTAAGAAATGAGAATACTTGGTCAAACGATCTACCATTACCCATATGGCATCATGCATCTCTTGTGTCAACATCAAACCCGTTACAAAATCAATGGTCACACTGTCCCACTTCCATTGTGAATTCTGAATGGATTGAAGCAAGCTTGAATGAACTTGGTGCTCGAAATTAACTTGCTGACAAGCTAAGCATCTTGTCACAAACTCGGATACATCGCTTTTCATACTAGGCTAGAAGGACGAAGGTCTTGATACATTTTATTACTTCCCAGATGCATAAGAAACTATTAAGTGTGTAAAAGTCTTACATTTTCACCCATTTTCTGTGACAATTATTGCTAAACCTACACCATTTTGAGTTATATTGTAGCCTTTTATGCATCAATCACAAGGATCTCATGTTTATTCTGACCTTTATGTTTTGATTAATTGGTGGAAAAGGTACTGTTCTAGTGTGTTTTGTGCTTTGCATATCTCATCCATTGCCCGTGTAACCACTGCCGCGACAGCAAAGAAAATGAAGGTTCAGTGCAGAAATCATCCCCTGATGGCTCAGATCAAGCCAACTTCTACTGAGGGAAGCTGAACCAAGAATTCAAAGCCCTGTTGAGTTGAAAAGAGTGACAAACCACTGCCGAGGCAACATCCCAGCCGTCACTACGACAATGCCTAGTCAGAACCGACAATGGTCAAAACATACAAAGTGGTATGTGTTTTGAAGAGCACGAAAAGTTGGATTTTTCTACATACTTTGCATGAAGATGGGACCATGGGAATAGCATGAAAACAACAAAGGAAGGTCAAGGGAACATTCCACGCAAATAGGTGGATTTTAAGGACGGAAGATATAATACTTAAAAGAAGATCTTTTCTTTTAATGTATTCAATTATAACTTTACTTCTTCCTCAAGGAGGACTTGACCTAGACCACATCTATAAATAAGAGACCAAGGTCATGTATTTGGGGGATCTTAGCTTCTTTACGAATTTGAGAGAGAGCTTTCAATTATCACCATGTTCTAATTGCTCTTAGGGTTAAGGTTGTGTTGTTGAGTAGTTGTGAGAAAACGATTGTACTTTGTTTAAGTTTTTGTTAATGCAATTTAGTTCAAGGTTTGCTTATTCTTGCATTGATTCTATTATTGCAATCTCATCGGGAGAGAGTATTGTGAGGTTATCCATTTGTTTAGTATCGGAAGAATTAAACTCAAGAAATGAATAAGCATGGTTTTCATCCCAACGGTGGAAGCTAACTCGGCTTAGGGATAAGTTGGAGTTTCAACGGCTAAAAGGAGCGTGAGATTGGTTGGTGTTCACTCTTGGTTCACGCTGGGAGGTATTATCAAGACATGTACATCAACAGTGTTTCGACTTAGTGACAAGAAGAAGCCAAAGAAGAACGTTCTGCCGAACCTTGAAAGTGCCACTGGTTGCCGGGGCAAGGGATTGCCGAGGCAGCTATTGAGTTTCTTTTCTGCCACGGTAGCAACGAAGGCTGTTAACAAGGAAGATTGGTGTCGTTGCATTCAAAAGCCAAGACAAGTTTGATTGGATTCCACACTACAACACAACATAATCTAACCCATTCACTCATCTTGATTTCTCAACTTTTACTTGCTTACTTTAGTTTATATTTTTTAGTTTAATTAAAACCCAAAACTCCTACAGTTGTGTTTTTACTTTTAATTTTCTGTTTCATTGCGAGAAGATAAACGAAGGAAGCCACCCCAATCCCTGTGGAGACGATACTCTAATACTCATCATTATATTACTTGAGACGTGTACACTTGCACTAATTGCGGGGCACCTTTTACACGCAACAACTTTTTGGCATCGTTGCCGGGGATTGGCAATAGCAACTTTCAATTTTATTTTCTTGCACTTTTTATTTTTTAGCTCTAATCAACTTTGGTTTTGCATTGATGT
The DNA here is from genome assembly GCA_958450335.1 of Hibiscus tridactylites. NCBI lineage: Eukaryota > Viridiplantae > Streptophyta > Magnoliopsida > Malvales > Malvaceae > Hibiscus > Hibiscus tridactylites. The sequence continues at coordinate 35,059,358 of OY288272.1, read as the reverse complement.
ATAACCAGGGTGAACCCAAAGTATCCATTCTAGGATCTTGATCCTAAAATCGATCGAAGTTGGTAAAGACTCAAACAAAGAGCAAGAGAAGTGATGGTACATCAAGCTGGCAATAACAATGCCGACCGGCAGTAGATTGCCGACGATGCTTAGCATGTCGCGGTAGGAGATGGAAGCAACCCGCCATTGCAATTTGCTCCAGTACGAAACCCAACTGTCCGAGATTACTTAGAAAAAGATCTGAATAGACTAAATCCTGGAGTTGTCACACCTGAGATAGAAGCTGGAAACTTCGAACTAAAGCTCGTAATAGTCAACATGATCAATACTATGGGGCAATTTGGCGGCTCAACAACTGAAGATGCCAGACAACACCTCAAATCCTTCTTGCAGATTTGCAATTCATTTAAAATACAAGGAGTGCACGAGGATATTTTGAGGCTGAAACTATTTCCCTATTCACTGAGGGATAGGGAAAAAACTTGGTTGAATAGCATTGTAGCTGGATCAATAGAATCTTGGAGTGACTTATGTCGTGATTTCCTTGCACGTTTTAATCATACGAATTTAACAGATAAATTGTGTAATGAAGTCACTTATTTTTGACAGGCTGATGATGAATCCATGTACGAGGCCTGGGAGTGATACATAAAGCTGTTACATAAATGCCCCTTGCATGGTTTTCCATTGTGGACAGGGGTGAACATGTTCTACAATGTTGTTGACACGCCAACGAGGATGATGCTTGATGCCTCGGCAAACGACATTCTCCTTGGCAAGCCTTCGGAGGAAGCAATTGAGATCCTGAACAGGCTGGCCAAAAACGACAGTCAATTCCCAACGACCAGAAGAGGGGGAATCAGACGCCAACCAACAGTAAACGAAATAGGGTCCTCGGACACAATTTCAGCTCAAATCGCCACCTTGACAAAGTTGGTCATGAACATGCAAACACAAAATAATCACTAGGAGGTCAAGGTAATGGATTTATTTTGTGAAAACTGTGGGGGTAACCATGTTTCTTCTGAATGTCCACAAAATACAGAGTCGAGCTATTATGTTGGAAATTACAACAGAAACAACAACATGATGTCCAACAACTATAACTTGACCGGGAAGAAACACCCAAATTTCTCCTGGAGCAACCACAACAACTCACTCAATCCGAACAATCAGAATGCTCCAGTAGTGGGATTTCAACAGAACATGCCTCGTCAGACTATGCCGCAACAATAGTCTCTGCCGATGCAAAAACCTATGCCAACTAGTTCTTTAGAAAACTCTCTTAATGCTTTTATGTCTCAAACTAGTGTATATATAGCTAATACTGATAAGTTCATAAAGAAAAGTGATGCTTTTATGGACAGGATGGATATGCGGATGCAGAATCATGAGGCAACATTGAAATCCTTGGAAACTTAAGTCGGCCAGTTTGAACAAATCCTAAACTTCAAACTGATGGGAGGATTTTCAAGCTATAATGAAGTTGCTAAGGGAGCAACTCATGAACAGTGCAAAGCAATAACCACTAGGAGTGGCAAACAGCTGAAGGAACCCCGAGCCAGTGAAAAAGAGGAAACCAAAGAAAAAGAGGCCTCTATCGCGGCAGAACCCACCTCAGCATTGCGTGAACCCACTACCATGGCAGAACCTGACCAAGCTGCCGCATCAAAGCCTGATAATGACACTAAGGAAAATTAGAAGGACGCTGAAAAACCAGATCTGATGCCCTAAATTAAATATCCATGTAAGGAATGGATCAAATACATTCAACTCCCACCACCATTCCCACAAAGGCTTAAACGGAGGAAACAAGAGTACCAGTTCAAAAAGTTCCTAGACATCTTGAAACTGGTCCACATCAACATACCCTTCGTGGAAGCAATAGAGCAAATGCCGAATTATGCCAAGTTCCTTAAAGACACGGTGTCAAGGTGAACAAGAATAGGGGAGTTCGAAATAGTTGCCACAACAGAAGGGTGTATGGCCATGTTACACAACCGAACACCACCTAAACTTATAGATCCTGGGAGCTTCAAGATACCACGTACAATCGGGAATCATTATGTGGTGAAGGCATTGTGTGACTTGAGGTCAAGCATAAACTTGATGCCCAAATCCGTCTTCCAGAAGTTAGAAATAGGAAAGGCTAGACCCACCACAATCATGCTCCAACTTGCCGATCGCTCATATGTACAACTAGAGGGAAAAACTGAAGACATATTGGTAAGAGTCGATAAGTTTATTTTTCCTGCTGATTTCCTTGTTCTTGATTGTGAGGCAGATGAACATGCACCTATCCTATATGGGTGACTATTCTTGGCCACTGGGAGGACCATGATTGATGTGGAAAAAGGTGAGCTAACGATGAGGATGAATGACTAACAAGTCAAGCTCAATGTGTTCCAAACCCTCAAACGAGATGGCGATAAAGAGGAATGTCAAATGATGCAAGCAACGACTATATTCAAGTTTGACATTGATGCACCCTGCCTCGGTAATGAGTATGGTCACTGCCTCGACATGCACTTTGACAACTTCCTTGACATCGTTCTGGATAACCTTCTTGATGTCGAAGAAGTTGAAGAGACAGGAATTGAGGAAGCCCACTGGACAGCCTCTCGTCCAGGTAAGTATTTCGAACCCCTCAATTATTTTAGAGAGGAACGAAAGGTTGAAAAACCCTTAATCGAGCAACTACCAGCTCTTGAATTAACACAATTGCCTGATAAATTAAAATATGTTTATTTGGGAACCAACGACACATTGCCCATAATTATTTCTTCTAAGTTGTAGCCAAAATCGGAACAAAGTTTTATCAATATGTTGCGGCAGCACAAGAGGGCAATAGGGTGGACGAATGCTGATTTGAAGGGGATAAGCCCAGCGGTATGTATGCACAAAATCCTTTTGGAGGATGATCATAAACCTACCATTGAGGCTCAAAGAAGGCTTAACCTTGCAATGAAGGAGGTGGTAATAAAAGAGATCATTAAATGGCTTGATGCTAGAATTATCTATCCCATCTCAGACAACACGTGGGTAAGCCCGGTACAATGGGTACCAAAGAAAGGTGGAATGACCGTGATAACCAATGAGAACAATGAGTTAATCCTAACCAGGATTGTAATCGGTTGGAGGGTTTGTATGGATTATCACAAGTTAAATAAAGTAACTAGAAAGGATCACTTCCCTTTGCCCTTTATTAATCAAATGCTTGATAGACTTGCCGGTAAACCATTTTACTGTTTTCTTGATGGTTACTCAGGTTATAACCAGGTTGCTATAGCACCAGAAGACCAGGCAAAGACCACATTTACATGCCCATACGACATATATGCATTTAGGAGGATGTCGCTCGGGCTTTGCAATGCCCCAACAACATTCCAACGATGCATGATGGCAATATTCTTTGACATGGTGGAAGATTTCCTAGAAATCTTCATGGATGATTTCTCCGTATTTGGTGATAGCTTTGACAATTGCTTTGGCAATCTAGAGAGGGTACTTAAAAGATGCGAGTAATCCAATTTAGTCCTAAATTAGGAGAAATGCCACTTCATGGTGGATGAAGGAATGGTTCTCAACCACAAGATCTCATCAAAAAGCATTGAAGTGGACAAGGTAAAAACTGATATGACCGAGAAACTACCTCTACCAACCACTTTCAAAGGAATCTGAAGCTTCTTAGGACACGCAGGTTTTTATAGGAGATTTATTACACATTTTTCTAAGATTACTAAACCTTCGCGATCTTTGCTTGAACAAGATAGGACCTTTGATTCCAATGACGAATGCACTACATCATTCGAGATATTGAAACAAAATCTTGTGATAGCACCAATAGTAGTCCCACTAGATTGGACACTACCCTTTGAGCTCATGTGCGACGCAAACGACTAAGCCGTCGGGGCAGTCCTTGGACAGAGGAAAGATATAATCTTTCATGTTATTTACTATGCTAGCAAAACACTCAAGAAGGCCCAAGTCAACTACTACCATTGAGAAGGAGTTTCTAGTAGTAGTCTTTGCCTTTGACAAGTTCCAATCATACCTAATCGGAACCAAGGTGATTGTTCACATGGACCACTCGGCGATCAAATACTTTTTCTCCAAGAAAGATGCAAAGCCTAGGTTGATTCGATGGATGCTTTTACTACAATAATTCGACATATACATCAAGAATAGAAAAGGAACGGAGAACCAAGTGACAGATACCATTGCCGCGACAATTTTATACTGCATTGCCTCAGCATTGCCCTTGACAGTATTGTCTGCCGCAACAACACCCTGGTATGCATATCTTGTTAATTTTATAGCTAGTGGTGTTTTGCCTTATAACCTTAACCATCAAGGGAAGAAGAGGTTCCAACATGATGCAAAGCATTATTTTTGGGACGAGCCTCTTTTGCTTAGACAGTGTACATATCAGGTTATAAGAAGATGTGTCCTAGAAGAAGAGCAAAATGAAATACTCCAATAGTGCCGTTCTTCACCATATGGAGGAAATTTTGAAGGAACCAGAACCGCAGCCAAGGTCCTACAGTCATGCTTATATTGGCCTACACTCTACAAGGATGCCCAGGAATACTATAAGCAGTGTGAGCGATGTCAACGGACGGGCAACATATCAAGGAGACACGAGATGCCCTTGCAAAACATCCTCGAAGTCGAGCTGTTCGATGTTTGGGGAATTGACTTCATTGGGGCCCTTTCCATCCTCGTGTGGAAATCTTTATATATTTACTGCCGTCGACTATGTGTCCAAATGGGGTGAAGCCATTGCTATACCAAATTGTGACTCAAAAACCGTGCAACGATTTTTACAAAAAATATATTTACACGGTTTGGGGTACTTAGAGCAATCATTAGTGACGAGGGCAAACACTTCGACAACAAGCTCTTTGCCGCGGCATTGAAGAAATTCGAGTCACACATAAAATTGCCACGACATATCACCTGTAGACCAATAGGCAGGCCGAGATATCCAACAAGAAGCTGAAGAACATCCTCGAAAATATTGGTCCATTTGACTCGATGATGCCTTGTGGGCATATAGAACAACCTTCAAAACCCCATTGGGAATGTCCTCATATAGACTTATGTACGGAAAATCTTGTCACCTACCAGTTGAGATTGAACACAAAGCATATTGGGCTATTAAGACGGTAAACATGGATTGGGAGAGTGTTGGATAGAAAACACTCCTAGACCTCAATGAACTGGAAGAATTTTGAACCTTGGCATACGACACTTCGAGAATATACAAAGAAAAAACCAAACGCTGGCACGAAAACAAGCTTCTACAGCAACAGTTCATGCTTGGGCAGAAAGTGCTCCTCTTTAATTCTTGATTGAAGTTATTATAGGGAAATTACGATCACGATGGTCTAGACCATTCGAAGTTGTTAAAGCATTCCCCCATAGAGTTGTGACAATCAAATCAACAAAGGATGGGCATGAATTCGAAGTGAATGGACAAAGGCTAAAGCACTACAATGGCACACTTGTCAATAGGGACAAGAAATTGATCATCCACGACACCGATAATGATTCCTCTTTAATTCTTTTTGTTAAAGCATTCCTCTTTAATTCTTTTATGCATAATGGAATGTATAAGTGCAAGTCTAGGTTTATCTACAGTACTATTATGGGATGTTGGTAATAAACAGTGTTTCATAAAAGTATTCCATAATTTACCCTCGGGTCGAAGCCTTTAGTGATTTACCATACCTCTGTTCTTCCCGACAATCCATGTCGTGCCAGCAACGCAGAGTTCCTCTTTAATGGCCCCATAGTGGGCTTCGGTGAGTGCATCCTTGAATTCCTTGTGCTCGTCTTTGGCCACGTTCATCCCATAGTATAGGTGCAACGAGAAGGAAATAGTAAATAGCACAATTAAATTTCTGAATATCAAAAATAATAAAAGTAAAAACACAAGTAATTGAAGAGAGAGAGAGATATTGAGCCAGGTACTTGTAGCTCAGTAGTGTGTAGATTGCGTTGTAAAGATTAAGTGTGTTTTGCGCTGCCACGATCTGCTGCCTTGGCGGGTAATGCGGAATGAGACGACAACAACTTTCACTGCCACATCGGTACTCTGCTCTCTCAACATTCGTTGTCCCAGCAGGTGAGACGGAGAGAAGTCCCGACGGCAAGTCTAGCAGATACTCCAAGTTCGGCGAAGCAATTTTGAAGTGATCCTACCTATGTATAGGCTAGGATTCTGTTACTGCGTGACGTAGGCAATTCCTAGAAATCTCAGCGTAAACCTAACACAAACAATAAACGTTTGGTTGCTCCTTTTAGCCACTGAAATTCTAACTTATGTCTAAGCCGAATTAGTCAACACCTGGTCATGATGAGACCATGCTTAATTCTTTCGTGAGTTTGACACTGTCGTGCCCGATAAATGGATTCTTCAACTGGACTTTTGGAACTAATTGAAGGAAGTGAAGCACATGAATTAAGCAAACTAAGAGTATTTTATTGCAAAAACAACTTAAACTGTTACAACCGTTTCTCACAACTACATTGCATACAAAAACCTAAACCCTATGATAGACTAGGAAGCAATTATAGTTATCTAAAAACATGCTCTATGCCCCTATACCCTCGAATACATGGGTATATATAGAGCTCATGGCCTTAAGTTTGAGTCCTCCTTGGATTTAAAGTCTTTAAAGATGTTTTACATTAAATGTTGACTTCTTTGACTTGAATGTAGACTCCTTTTGGACATTTCCTTCTCCAGCAAGTAAAGATAAGTTCTCCTACCTATCAATCTTTAATCTGCTCCGCACCCCATTTTAGGCTTAAAAAATTGGAAGGATGGGTTTGTCGGATTCATAAAATCATCCTCTATAAATCGAAGACCATCTTGGATGAGTCAGTGTATTGCCGCCTAGGCGGCTGGCTTCTATGACGGCATCCTTGGCGGTATTTTGGAACTATTTCAGTACAACTCCTTTTTATCCCTGCTTTCCTGTCCTCTCCTCATCTACGCAGCTACAACACCTGAAAATGAAAACTAAACTAAAACACTATCTTTTCTCGACCAAAAATAGAATATTCAATAAAAGCATGGTAATAGAGCAAATATTGTTATTATGCATGCAATGTACCTAAATATGCCTAAATGAGCTTAAGAACAACAATAAGAAGGGCATGAATGTGTACAAAATATAGAACTTATGGACACTCTACACACCCCAAACTCAAACTATTGCTTGTCCTCAAGCAATGCAACCTAACTAATAAACTTGCCCTTTGCACAAAAATTAACAGAAATTTAGCATTTAACTTGATTTCTTACCTCAAGGCAGTGGCACCTATTTTATGTTTAGTGATAGAGAATGACATGAAATAACGTAGAATTTAATTTTTTTAGTGCCTGTGCAGTGTGTGCAGGTCTATGTCCATGCTAAATATCATGAGTATACTAAGCAAAGAAAGAATGCTAAAAATAATTAAATTTGAAAAAGGATTTGATTTTCTGCCATGGCATCACAATTAAACACTTATTTCCTCCTTTTTTTGTTCATGGCCTTAAGGGCTTCTGCTCATCACAACTATTCTCCAGGTCTGATGCTAAGATAGGAGTATACTACGAAGCTCCGAACCCTTTGAATTAAGTCATCCAGTGAAGGCTTTCATTCACTGTTGCTAATTTGTCTGTCACTTCAAATAATTTTAGATACTTTGACTTTTATAGCAGTGAAGTGTCCTTGTTCTTGATCATTCTTAGAGCATGTTTCGGGTACCTCTAGGGTATTAAGCATCTTTGCGTTGCGGCCATGGCGACTTTTTTTTACTTAGCTGCCTTGTGCTGCCGCGGCGGCAATCCTGCATCCAATTAATAAATTTTCACTAAATAAAGCAGGCAGTGTTAAACTTAGAACTCAAGCAAAACTCAGCACTTAGAAGACAATGTAAGAATAAGTGGAAACTAAAAAAATTCTAAGTATTTTTCATGCTTCTTCCCATGAGTAAGTGCAATTTTAAGTATGGTGCAAATATGGAAGTCGGCTAACTATCATTGGCACAAGTTTTTAAGCTAAGACTTTCTATTTCATTATGTGCTAGGGCAGAATTTACGCATGCTGCTACATGCGGCTGAATGCAACTAAAATCAAAGAAAACAAAGAGGACTAACCCCCCAAACTTAAGGTTGGCATTATCCTCAATTCCTTACACAAAATATAAAATAAAAATAGAATAAAACATAAAAAGAAAAAGAGAACAAAAAATTAAAAGAAAATATAAAAAGAAAGAAAAATAAAGAAAAGGTGCTAAAGACTATGTGAGTTCTGCTCTGTTTCTGCTGTTGTGAAAAATATGCCATCCCAGTGTGTGGAACCTTTCAAATACGTTGGGCCCGAGGCCAAGATCCCATTCGTGCCTTATGTACTAGAAGCCTATCTCTTCCAAAATTTGCCGCTCAACGAAGTGCTGCCGATAGGTTGCCGCTGCGTCAGCATTATAGAATCTCTGGAAGGTTGGCTTAGAGAATGAGGCTGTGGGTTTTGATGTTGCCATAATTGTGAGAACGGTTGTGTTTCCTAAAGGAAAGAAAGAAATTACAAGAAAATAACACATATGCGATCTTGAAAGCAAAGAAGACAAGAAGAATTGAGAGAAAATTGAGAGAGCAAAGTGAAGAATGAGGAGATAATAGTTGGCCTTATATAGCTGCTACTCTTTGCTGCCTTGGCGGGCACGGTGCTAGCAGGCGGGAAAAAGTTGTCGCGTGTTTTACAGGATTCTAGCCGTTACGCAGATAGTTGTTGCCGTCAGCTGTTGCAAATGTAGCCGTTGCGGCTAGTCATTATGAAGTCGCTAGCCGTTATGCTAATATGCCTGGTACGCGGCCTCGAGCCGCCTTGGCCTATGGATTGGGCCTCTCCTTTATTCTTTATCCTTTTTGGTCTTGCATTCATTCCTAACCTGAAATAAATTAAATGCAAAAATAAAATAAAATAACTGAAAATTAAATGAATTTTAAGGGAAATAAAGATGTGGAAATTAAATGAAAATTAGGTTATGTTGGGAGGTGCATCTCCCAAATGTAACCACTTCATGAGGGTTTTGTGTTTGGCTTTTCGTCCAGGTATGTCCTTCCTCTCCTCAGGTGGGTGTTGGTTGCCATCTTTGCTGCCCTGGCGGCTAGGTGTTGGCCCTATGTCTGGGTTAGGTTGGTGGGCTACCATTTTCTAGGAGACCTTTTCCCCTTTTCTCCTTCTTATCGATGTCTTCTTCGTATAAGAGCTCAAATTTAGGGTTTTCCCTGGTCATACACCAAAGACAAACAAGAAGCGTAATTTTTTTCGAAAAATAAAATAAACAGAAATTTAAATGCAAAAACTAAATGTAGACGTGCAGGAATTCAAATGCAATTGTTGTTGCCAATCCCCGACAACGGCGCCAAAAACATGTAGAGCGTTTGGGTGTTCTCTATTTATGAGCGCAAGTGTACACTCCTGTCAAGTTATTGTATATAAGATATCGTCTCCCACAGGGATTGGAACAACTTCTATGAATGTTTTCCTGCACAGAGAAATAGTAAATTACGCAATTAAATTTCTGAATATAAAAAAGCATAAAAGTAAAAACACAAGTAATTGAATATATATATATATATATATATATATTGGGCAAGATAGTTGTAGCTCAGTAGTGTGTAGACTGCATTGTAAAGATTAAGTGTGTTTTGCGCTGCCACGATCTGCTGCCTTGGCGGGTAATTGCAGAATGAGGTGGTGGCAACTTTCGCTGCCACGGTGGTACTCTGCTCGTGCAACTTTCACTCTCTCGGCACATGAGATAGAGAGAAGTTCCGACGGTAAGTCTGCCAGATACTCCAAGTTCGGCGAAGCAATTCTGAAGTGATCCTCCCTATGTCCAGGCTAAGATTCTGTTGCTGCGTGACATAGGCAATACCTAGCAATCTCAGTATAAACCTAACACAGACAGTCAACGTTTGGTTGCTTCTTTTAGCCGCTAAAATTATAACTTATGTGTAATCTGAATTAGTCAACACATCGTCATGATGAGACCATGCTTAATTCTTTCGTGAGCTTGACATTGTCGTGCCCAAAAAATGGATTCTTCAACTGGACTTTTGGAACTAATTGAAGGAAGTGAAGCACATGAATTAAGCAAAATAAGAGTATTTTATTGCAAAAACAACTTAAACTGTTACAACCGTTTCTCACAACTACTTTGCATACAAAAACCTAAACCCTATGATACACTAGGAAGCATTTATGGTTATCTAAAAATGTGATCTATGCCCCTATACCCTCGAATACATGGGTATATATAGGGATCATGGCCTTAAGTTTGAGTCCTCCTTGGAGTTGAAGTCTTTAAAGCTAGTTTACATTAAATACAGACTTCTTTAACTTGAATGTGGACTCTTTTTGGACGTTGCCTTGTCCAGCAAGTAAAGATAAGTACTCCTACTTATCAATCTTTAATCTGCTCTGCACCCCATTCCAGGCTTCAGAAAATTGCAAGGCTGGGCTTGTTGGATTCAAAAAATCATCCTCTATAAATCGAAGCCCATTATGGCTGAGTTGGTGTATTGCCCCCTAGGCGGCTGGCTGCTATGGCGGCATCTTTGGCGGCATTTTGGAACTGCTTCAGTATAGCTCCTTTTGCTCCCTAGTTTCCTATCCTCTCCTCATATACACATCTACAACACTTGAAAATGATAACTAAACTAAAATAATATCTTTTCTTGACCAAAAATAGAATATTTAATAAAAGCATTGTAATAGAGCAAATATTGTTATTATGCATGCAATGTACCTAAATATGCCTAAATGAGCTTAAGAACAACAATAATAAGGGCATGAATGTGTACAAAATATAGAACTTATGGACACTCTACACCCATCAATCTGAATTTTATATTTTTTTATCGTGCTATTATTTTGCGCTCTATTTTTTTCTGTGTTGATGCTTTGGGGGCAATGCAAATATTGAGTTTGGGGGCCCTGTAGGCTTCTACCGAGGCAGATTGCTGTCGTGACATTTCACTGTCTAAAAAGCAATGTAAAAAAATTTGCAGTAGTACTTCCCTTAATTTTTATCTGACTTAGAACTTGTCTAGACTTGCAAAATTCTTCCAATGATGCAAACTACCTTAGTACTTAAGCTTTAGAATTTTCAAGGATAAGGATGATCATAGGAAACACTTAGAATCCCTCTATGATGCTGAAATAAATTAGACACCATTGTTACTTGATAAATTTAAGGAATTCTAGTGAGCTAGTGTTAGTTACTTACTTGGGTTTAAATTGAAATTTTTTATATACTAGAGGTGCCTATCATGGGATCTAGTATTGGGTTAAGAAAATTGCTAGAAATGTTTAACATTTGATTCTATTAATATCAGTAGAGGTGCTCGAAATCGGCTCTAGTTGATTAGACCTTGAAAAAAATGAAGGAATTGGTTTATAAACTAGAGGTGTCCAAAATTGGATCTAGTGAGAGAAGTTAGAAAACCCAAGAGTCGATTTAATTTCATTTAGCTTAATTGGAATCCGAGAATCTATCTTGTTCACAAGCATGCACACACTCAAAAATCATCATAATTTGATTCCGGATAATTCTTTGGTCATCCTAAAAATTTCATCATGTATTTTCAAGTACAAGGCTATGAGGAAAAAGGCGAGTCGAATCAAGAAATACGAAGATTATTATTTTTGCAAGTGCTTACATACTTTTCTTAGTTTTGCATTGCTTGAGGACAAGCAATAGTTCGAGTTTGGGGTGTGTTAAGTGTGTAAAAGTCTTACATTTTCAGCCTTTTTTCTATGACAAATATTGCTAAACCTACACCATTTTGAGTTACATTGTAGTCCTTTATGCATCAATCATAGTGATGTCATGTTTATTATGCTTGACCTTTATGTTTTGATTATTTGGTGGAAAAAAAGGTACGGTTCTGGTGTGTTTTTTCTTTGCAGATCCCATCCATTGCCCGGGTAACCATTGTCGCGACAGGAAAGGAAAGGAAGGTTCGATGAAGAAATCATCCCCTGATGGCCCAAATCAAGCCAACTTCTACTGAGGGAAGCTGAACCAAGAATTCGAAGCCCTGTTGAGCTAAGAAGAGTGTTAAGCGTCTAAAATTTTTATTTTATTTACCCTTTTTACTCATTTTATTGTTAGACTTAGCCACGTTTTAGTTGCATAATTAGGCATTCATTGATATTCTCATAATTTTCCCCACCATTAAGCTTGATTACATATTTTAGTGTATTTTTTGGAAAAGGTGTTGTTTGGGTATGTATTTTGATGCATGTAGGAAAATTGCCCACCGAGCCTACCGCCGCGACAACTTGCAGTCGAGCATGCCGTCGTGACAACCTGCCGCCTAGCCTGATGCCAAGGCAACCTGCCACCGAGCCTAATGCCTAGACAACCTGCTGCTGAGCTGCCCGCCGAGGAAACCACTGTCAAGATGACAATTGGAGTGCGGCTGACAGAGGAGAATTTTCCAAAGCTGCAAAGACAAAGTACTTAAAGATAAGAGGTTGCAAACACTTGAAAAAGGCCAGAAAAAGGGCAATTTGGGAAAAGAAGAATGGAAGTTCCCATACACAAAATTGCATAGATTAGATAAATTGCTCTGTTTGATGAATTTCACTATTTTTCTCTATAAAAGATATTTCTCATGTATGTGTTTTACTGTGCGCAGGAACTCGCCTAGACAGACAATGTCGAGGCAGCAAAGAGGGCAGAAGGAAAGAGCTGGACAATTGATGGAAGATGTTGATGAACCTGATGAAGAGCTGATCAGACTATGCCACAGAGGTTAAGCCCAGAGTAAGGAGCCCTGTTGAGCACTCACACCGATACAAACCTCTACCGAGGCAGCAGATGGTGCACCCCTGAGGCAGTATCCCAAGGCTGCTGAAAATATGCAAAGTGGTATGTGATTGGAAGAACACAACAAGCCCGATTTTAACTAGTACTTTGAATGAGTTGTAATCTGATTCTAACTAGTACTCCTACCCTAAACCGACTTTGACCTAGGCCATGCCCTATAAATATGTAACCTAGCCGACTAGTAGGAAGGAGTGATAGAGAGTTTCTTGGAGAAAACCCTAGTTTTTCCATTCATCGATCATGTTCTAAACTTTTCTTAGGGCTAAGGGTTAGTTTTGTAGAGTAGTTGTGAGAGATTGCTTGTATTTGTTTAGGTTTTTAGTGCTTGAAATAAAACTGCAAAGTTTGTTTACTTATGGCATTATCTTTGTTTGCAATCAAATCGGGAGAGGATAGACCAATTATTGATTTGTCTAATATTCGGAGATTTAGACTCATGAAACGAGTAAACACGATTTTATCCAACTTGGGGTGAAACTAGTTCGACTTAGGAATAATTTAGAAGTTCAACAGCTAAAAAGGGCCTTAGACTGGTTGGTGTTCATCCTTAGATTCACTCCGGGAGGTATTATCAAGATGTGATCACCAATAGCACTTCGACTTAGGGATAAGGAGGAGTCACTGAAGAATGCCTTGTCGAACTTTGAAGCATCATTCAACCGCCCGGGCAGCACATCATTATCTGTCGCGGCAGATCATCTGCCGAGGCATCATCATGTCAACTACCAAGACGGCTGAGTCGATTTTGTATCACTTGAACAAAGATAAAGCATTCAATATCAACACTAAAAAATATTCCAATACTGGCCCATTCTCTCAATCTGATTTCTCAACCTTTTAATTTACTTGCTTTTACTTTTAGTCAATTCAAATCAATCTCAATCATTTGTGTTTTTACTTTTACTTGTGTAGTAAGATAAATTCTGAAGAATTTCCCAAGCTCTGTGGAGATGAAATCTTTTATATTACAACTAGGCATCGGTGTACACTTGCACTTAAAGCAGGACTATTCTACAAGCCTACAAGTTTTTGGCGCTGTTGTCGGGGATTGGCAATAGCGAATTCGTTTTTATTTTTTCTACACTTATATTGATTTTCTTGCATTATTTTATTCAAAGTTTCTTTTGTTTTAAAAAAAATTTCAAGTGCAATACAAGTTCAAGGGCATCAACATGTCAAGAAAAACCACTGGAGAGTTGATGTTGGAAAACTCTTACAATTTTTGTGAAGGAAATCATGTGTTCGAAAGTTGAGCTCATTATTTCGGTGAATACATGGACGAACCGAGATGGAACCAACAACAAGATTCTTCATGGTACGATTAACAAGCTCAAAATTTTTCCTACCATGACAATTTGCTGCCGCAACAACATACATGCCTTGGCAATGTAGTCCTCCTCAAGAGCAATCAAAATCCTTGGAAGACACGCTTCAAGCTTTCATTACATTCACTCAAGAATTGTCAGCTTCTATTGACGCAAGAATTGCCATGGTGGATGCACTTTTGAGCAATCTGATCCTCATTAATACCAAGGATGAACCTGAACATGATGCCTCGGCAACCATTGATCACCAACAAATACGTCCTACGGACACTAACATCCCAAGGCCAGAAGACGCAGAGCAATACAAGGAACACATTGATGAGCCTATGCAACAGATTGCCCTATCAAGGATTGAGGAACCTGAACAGAGCTATGCCTCGGCAGCTACACCTGCCTCGACAGCTGAGGAATCTGTAGATTGCTCTCATTTATGTTTGCTTGGGAAATTGAACGACCATATAGAGGAGCAACACGATGTAAATACTTTGCTAACAGAATATGAGCCGGTAATAGCTGAACCATTTAAATTCTTTGAAAAATCTAATTTTCCATTGTAGGTATTTCTTGGGGAACCAACACCGAAAGAGTTGATGCCAACAAAATCTCTACTAATGGAGATGGTTGAGAGACCTAAATAAAATGGTGTTCACAAAGCTCTTCATAAAATTGGGGTTTCCCTTGACCTTCAGCACATTATGACAAAAGATTGCCACAACAACTGGTTGCCACAGTAGTTGCCTCTGCAGCAAAGGCTACTTTCCACCATAACAAACTTCGACGAGAATAAGGTAAGTACATGGTTGGATATTGATATGATTTTTCCTAATCACATATTCATGCCTCTAGGAAATGTAACCCTCTTAGCCCGGCCTAGACGCCCGACCCGAACTAAAAGGATTACACGGCGAAAACCAAAGTCAACTCGTTAAAGTCAAACTCGATTAACAACCTTTTTTCTTTTATCTTCTCTAGATGAACATTATTACCCTATATGTTCAGCTAAGAGATTAGGTGAAAACGGCACAGTGATCAGAGTTCAGTTAGGGGTTCAATTGCATTGATTTGACTTTTAGGAACTAAACTGTAATTTCCATAAAATTCAGGAACTTTCAAGATTTTTAAAGTTACCAATCTTCAATTAATCATGTAACATGCCAAATTTCAGCTCAAATGGATCATCCAAACTCATTCAATTGCATACACAACATTCAGGGACAAAAATGAAACATTTCCAAACTTAAAAAGATTATTTTAACTGAATTTCAGCTATCTGTATCGATACGCCTTAGCCTGTATCGATACGCAAAATGGCAGTAGCCAATGTTGAGAAAGGGTATCGATACACTTCCATTGTGTATCGATACACCCTGCTAAAATTGCACATGTGTATCAATACACCTGATGTCGTATCAATACACCTGCACCATTTTAGCTTAAGGGTATCGATACACTTTCTGAGTGTATCGATACACCCTTCAAAGTTTGCATAGGTGTATCAGTACACCTGACACCCATATTAATACACCTGCACCAATTTAGCTTAAGGGTATTGGTACACTTGCCCTAGTATCGGTACCCATACTAGAAATGCTCAAGAAATAACCCGAAAAAAACTTTTAACATCATCTAATCATTTCCTAATCATTCATACATATAATAATCAACGTACCAACACTTATGTATCAACAAACATCCACCACATAAACAACAAACATGGCAATTCATGGAGAGTCGCTAACTAATCAAGCATGCTTTTAAAACATAAACCATAGCAAAACTAAAATGCAAAATGAGGATCTAAACACCACATAATGTCCATATAGAAGTCTCAAACCACAAACCAAACTTGTTCTAGGTAATAAACCTCATCACACAACAAAGTGAAGGATTTGTCCCATTGCCTTTATAATCTATAGCTAGAAAAAAAATGTACTTTCAAAGTGGAGTTCTTCTTGAATCCCTTGCTTCTTGATGTCCCAAATTCAACTATCTGCATTGATGGACAAAAAGGAGCATAAACACATAATGCTTAGTGAGGAATGCTCAAAACCAGAACACCATCAATGCAGCGAAATCATAAAACATCCTTTATTTGAAATCACATTTCTATAAACTAATGTACTGTTTGAAAACTTCATTTGAAAACATCATTGCCTTAAATCATGCATCGCTCAACATATAAACCAATATTAAAACCCAAGTGCAACATGTATCTCAATCTTAAACATCATCCTTGTAATTACTTCCATTTAAACCTTCTCATGCATAAACGCTTCATTCAAATTTTAAACCACTTTTCTTGGAAACCATTTCTAGATCGTGCTCTTTCTTTCTCATGCTTGAAAATCATTTCGAAGCAAATCATCATTTGAAAACCACATGTACCATCTACCTATCTCATGCATTCAACCAATGCAAAACTCATGGCAAGGCCACACATGCTTGTTATACAAAAGCATTTCATAATCTCAAAATCTCATATGCATTTCTCATAGCATAAAAACATTTCAAGCATTGGTACATGTGAAACACACTTCATTCTCATATATTGGCATTTTTATATTCTATTTTGCACGGATATGCGGATAGCTTGACTCGAGGTCAAATCCTACCCCGGAGGGATCTCGCCACCAGACTCTCATGGCGGTATCTACCTTCGCCACAAATCTTGGGTATTTCACCAAGTCCTACTCTGATGGAATGCACATCATCGGTTTCTCATGGCGATAACATTTGTTGCCACAATGCTTGGGTCTTTCACCAATTCATATCCGATGAAATTTGCAACATCGGTCTCTCATGGCGGTACCATTCAATACCATTAAGCTTGGGTATTTCACCAAGTCCTATCCGATGGAATGCACATCATCGGCCTCTCTCTTTGGAATGAATCCCAAGAACACATGAATTTTTAGTTTAGAGTGCACTCTACATCCTATTGGTCGACCATTATATCCGGTAATCATCTCATCATTTATGCCAATATATCATATTAAAATCATTAACACATCTACTGTTTTCAAAGCATGTAACACCATCAAGGCCAAAAGGTTAAACCATGCCTTTAAAAAACAAATTAACATCACATACTCTCAAGGATAATTAATTTCATGCTTCCTTTACCAAACCAAGTTTGATAACCAACTCTCATGCTTAAAAATCATGCTCAAACAGCAAACCAAACCATATTGCCAAACCAAGCACATCAAAACCCATTTTAATATTTTCAAAATAATAATAGCACAAACTGAGAGAGAAATCTACTTAACTTACTTCCAAACTTAAACCGACATTTCAAGCCTAGATTTAAGTTCCCAAACCTCTTTTCAAAATCATTCCAAAGCTGGAAAACATGTTTTCACTCACCGATACGCAACACTACGCTAGCCGACAAGCCAAACAAGGGACCGAAGCCTCCAACGCCATTTTGATTGCTTCCGGAGTACTCTCCCCTGTTTTTAGCACATAAGAGTAGAGGATTAATACATCACCATGCATTAAAATCACCATCCACCCTCTCTAACCCGCTGCTCTAATCAAAACAAGCATTTCGGCTATCCGAAATAACCGAAAACATCTCCAAACATTCACCAAACAAAGCCTCTAGTAAAAAATTGAAATGGCAAAACCTCAAGTTGTAGATATAACTATTCTGGTATACTAAGGTAATCTAGATGCATAAGTGTTCACAAAACCCACACACATCACAAGAATTATAGCATGGTTCCGAATGAGTCTAGAAATGCCCGACAAGGTACTACTCTTGATAGAATAAAAGTGGTAGGTAATGTAGAGTTCACTGTTTTAAGCCAAAGAAAAAAATTAAGTTAGGTAATATTTGCTTGAGGGCAAGCAAAAAATTGAGTTTGGGGGTGTGTTGAGTGTGCAAAAGTTCTATATTTCACCCCCTATTTAACCCATATTTCTGCTGCATTCAAGCATAATTCATTGCATTTAGGACGGATTTCATTCATACATCACAATTATATTAAATGGCACAGTTTCTACTGAAAATGGTTACTTATGCAGGTAGCTGCTGTAGCAGATGTTCGGCAGTGGAGAAGCATAGCTGGAACACATGACTACAGACGAGAAGAAGGATGCTGCCATGGCCGCTGTCGTGGCAGCCAATGACGACAGCAATAGTGAAGGGGAGCTCGACAGAAAGAGGAAATTAAGTCGGTCTGTCATGGAGCACTCTTATATTTTCTGAGCCCTAGATCAGAATGAAGGCCAAGCCCAAAGTTCAAGGAAGAAACTCCAAGCAAGAAGAGAGGACGAATTAAAGGCATCTACTCTGAAGATTTAGTCTTTAATAGAGTTGCACTTTAATTAAAATTTGTATTCTTGCCATATTAGAAAACTTGAACCCAAGGCCTATATAAAGGCATGTAATTCGACCTAGGGAAGGATATCTTACTCTCTAGCTATATTCTCTTAAACCCTAGTCATTTCCCCCCTTCTCATCATGTTCTAAACTTCCCCTAGCGCTAAGGGCTGATTCTGTAAAGTAGTTGCAAGGATTGCATTGTTTTAGGATTTTTTCTATTCAATAAAATAGACTTAAACTTTGCTTATTCTGGCTCTCAACATCTTGCAAGAGTATCGGGAGAGCATTGTGAGATTACATATTTACTTAATATCGGGAGAGTAAACTATACGAAAGGAATAAGTGCGGCTTCTCCAGTTTATGGTTGAACTATCTCAGACCTAGGGATAGGACGAGGTTAAGTAGCTAAGGAAGAATTCAACAACATCGGTGTTCATCCTTCGATTCACGCCGAGAGGTATCATCAAAGACGTGTTCATCGACGGACTTGGACCTAGGGATAGGCCAAGGCATAACAGGGATTCTTGCCAAGCTTGAAGTACTGAGTTGTGTGTTCGCTTCCGCGACAACAGCAGACCGCTGCCGCAGCAGGTGCTGCCGCGACAGGCGCTACAACAGAACAGAGAAGTCTTAGATAGTGCAAACACCTGCACTACAGAGCAGATCAATAACAGCCTAATCTTTATTCTGAATATTTTCATCTTTTATTTTCAATCTTCTTTATTATTTCGTAACAAACAATTTAAACTCTTTCTTTTCCCTCTCGTGCAGAAATTCAAGGTTAAAGCTATTATCCCAGTCCATGTGGAGACGATATCTGATACTTACGTATCACTTTACTACTTGCGTCGCGTACACTTGCACTACATTGTGATAGACTCTTTTACACGCAACACATGTGTACATGTATGCAAACCTCTAATGTCGTGCCTTATGTATGCATGTACCAACATATATAATATATATACAAATGATTTTAAATGTGCATGTATGTCTGTTCACACTTACTAATAAAGTTCTCAAAATCCGCCCAAGAACAACCACTTACACCATTTCCAACTTTTCGAGCCCAACCATTCTAACAACTCGCTAACAGCAAACTACTCCAATTATTACACTTTCACCACTGATGTTGTTCTCAAATACAACACCGGTTACTACCCAAACCCACTAACTATAGGACCTTATCTACTACATAAGAAGACGCAAAACTAGAACCAAACAAATATAACAATGACAAAGATTGCACAGTAAAGATACTTGCAGAACCACCACTCTCCGGCCGTACCACCACAACAATTACCAACACCCTGAGGTCATCATCGTCTCCTTGCTATAAAGAACCATGACTGCACTCGCGATCACAAGGAGCTTTAGCCGACATCCCACCTTGACCACCCCGAGCTAATTTTGGAAAATCTCACCTCAAACATCCAACAGACCCACAATTCCAACAAGACTCAACCATCGTATACCTCACACCTCTCTGCCCTTCTCGCCAACTCTGAACCCTGTCTCAACCGTGCTCCCGGCCCCTTTAAGACTCATTTGCATGCCTTAAAGCTGGTCTCACTACTTGAGGACAATTACGCTTCACATGCTCCATTGAACCACAGTTCCAACAAGATCCAACACCCCAGCAAACCCCAATGTGACGCCTTCTACAACGGTCACACTTTGGTAAACGAACTACCACTTTCTGTCCTTGATGTACACTACCCACATCACCACTACCACCAAAACTCTGATTTAGGCGAATTCTTTTATCACGAAGTCTCTTACGATGCCCACTATTGAGGCCAGAACTCACAGCTCTTTTGCTTGCATTTTGCTCAGCATCATAAACTGAAGCCACGCTCTAACGTTGTTTAACCCCTAAGAACTTATCTCCCAGGTATCTCCTATTAAAGGCAGACAAAAAGAACTCTCAATCTATATCGTGGATACTCGATGCAACCGACACAGATGTCCACCAAACACAAGCATCCTCCAGCATTAACGAGACAACACTTCTTAGTTTACAGGCACTCTCACATCCTTCCCGGTCCAGGATTGGAACTGTACTGGCTAACCAAGCCTCACGCGTCGACCCATGATACTCAACGGCTCTCAAATCATGTAGGCCTTGCTTTGACAAACTTGCTTGTCCGACCATCGGCACATACGCAGACCCTACATTCACCGTGGCCTGAGATGTTCCCGACATCTACTGAACCACGGACGACAAATCTTTCATCATAAGGCTAGCACCCTCATGCTGCCCAATCGCCTCAACTCCAGGCACTAACGACTGAAATGACACATTCTCACCAGATGGTGACTTCCACTCCCAACAACCTGC
The DNA here is from genome assembly GCA_958450335.1 of Hibiscus tridactylites. Taxonomy (NCBI): domain Eukaryota; kingdom Viridiplantae; phylum Streptophyta; class Magnoliopsida; order Malvales; family Malvaceae; genus Hibiscus; species Hibiscus tridactylites. The sequence continues at coordinate 35,038,462 of OY288272.1, read as the reverse complement.
TCTAAAGCAGCAACAATCGTACCCGATTGCAATTCTCTCTTTGATTCCATTGTGCTATTATTAACAAGGAAATGATAACAAACCAAACAAGAGGATCAGGCCAACTTCAGGCAAAGATTTAAGACTCCAACTCCAAGTTAAGACATTTGCTATAATAATAAGGCAATGGGTATCCTAAATTCCCCCCCCCCCCCGCTCTTGTATGACATAATAATCAATATTAACATTGATATCACAAACACTGTGCATATCAAACAACAAAATTTAATCATGCTCTCATCAAACAACATTCACCTTCAACATCATAATAGCAACATATCACACTCAACATACTTTTCATCATTAAACTCAGCCTAAAACATCATCGTATCATCAATACATGTTCACATTAACTCACATATGATTTATAACAATTAAACATGATATGAACATCGACATTTCACCCAAAAACATATTTTTTAACCAACCTACAACCATACACCGAGACAAACATCAAAACTTACCATCTCCCCAAGTGTTCACAAACCTGGCTCTGATACCAACAAATATAACCCCCTTAGCCCGGCCTAGACGCCCGACTCGAACTAAAAGGATTACACGGGGAAAACCGAAGTCAACTCGTTAAAGTCAACCTCGATTAACCACCCTTTTTTTCTTTTATCTTCTCTAGATGAACATTATTACCCTATATGTTAAGCAAAGCGATTAGGTGAAAACGGCACAACGATCGGAGTTCAATTAGGGGTTTAATTGCATTCATTTGACTTTTAGGGACTAAGTTGTAATTTCCATAATATTCAGGGACTTTCAAGCTTTTAAAGTAACCAATCTTCAATTAATCATGTAACATGCCAAATTTTAGCTCAAAAGGATCATCCAAACTCATTCAATTGCATACACAACATTCAGGGACCAAAATGCAACATTTCCAAACTTAAAAAGATTCTTTTAACTGAATTTCAACTACCCGTATCGATATACCTTAGCATGTATCGATACGCAAAATGGCAGTACCAAAGTTGAAAAAGGGTATCGATACACTTCCATCGTGTCTCGATACACCCTACTAAAATTGCACAGGTGTATCAATACACCTGATGCCCGTATCAATACACATGCACCATTTTAGCTTACGGGTATCGATACACTTTCTAAGTGTATCGATACACCCTTCAAAGTTTGCATAGGCGTATCAATACACCTGACACCCATATCAATACACCTGCACAATTTTAGCTTAAGGGTATCGGTACACTTGCCCGAGTATCGACACCCATACCAGAAATGCTCAAGAAATCGCCCCGAAAACACTTTTAACATCATCTAATCATGTCCTAATCATTCAAACATATAATAATCAACATACCAATACTTATGTATCAACAAACATCCACCACATAAACAACAAACATGTCAATTCATGGAGAGTCACTAACTAATCAAGCATGCTTTTAAAACATAAACCATAGCAAAACTAAAATGAAAAATGAGGATCCAAACACCACATAATGTCCATATACAAGTCTCAAACCACAAACCAAACTTGTTCTAGGTAATGAACCTCATCACACAACGAGGTGAAGGATTTCCCCCATTGCCTTTATTATCTATAGCTAGAAAACAAAACATACTTTCCAAGTGGAGTTCTTGAATCCCTTGCTTCTTGATGTCCCAAATTCAACTATATGCATTGATGGACAAAAATGAGCGTAAACACATAATGCTTAGTGTGGAATGCTCAAAACCAAAACACCATTAATGCAGCGAAACAATAAATCATCCTTTATTTGAAATCACATTTCTATAAACTAATGTATTGTTTGAAAACTTCATTTGAAAACATCATTGCCTTAAATCACGCATCGCTCAACATATAAACCAGCATTAAAACCCAAGTGCAACATGTATCTCAATCTTAAACATCATCCTTGTAATTACTTCCATTAAAACCTTCTAATGCATAAACGCTTCATGCAAATTTTAAACCACTTTTCTTGGAAACCATTTCTACATCATGCTCTTTCTTTCTCATGCTTGAAAATCATTTCGAAGCAAATCACCATTTGAAAACCACATGTACCATCTACCTATCTCATGCATTCAACCAATGGAAAACTCATGGCAAGGCCACACATGCTTGTTATACAAAAGCATTTCATAATCTCAAAATCTCATATGCATTTCTCATAGCATAAAAACATTTCAAGCATTGGTACATGTGAAACACACTTCATTCTTATATATTGGCATTTTCATATTCTATTTTACACGGATATGTGGATAGCTTGACTCGAGGTCAAGTCCTACCCCGGTGGGATCTCGCCAACGTACTCTCATGGCGGTATCTACCTTCACCACAAAGCTTGGGTATTTCACCAAGTCATACTCCGATGGAATGCACATCATTGGTTTCTCATGGCGATAACATTTGTTGCCATAATTCTTGGGTCTTTCACCAAGTCCTATCCGATGGAATTTGTAACACCGGTCTCTCATGGCGGTACCATTCAATGCCATTAAGCTTGGGAATTTCATCAATTCCTATCTGATGGAATGCACATCATCGGCCTCTCTCTTTGGAACGAATCCCTAGAACACGTATGAATTTTTAGTTTAGAGTGCACTCTACATCCTAATGGTCGACCAATTATATCTGGTAATCATCTCATCATTTATGCCAATATATCATATTAAAATAATTAACACATCTATTGTTTTCAAAGCATGCAACACCATCAGGGCCAAAAGGTTAAACCATGCCTTTAAAACACAAATTAACACCACATACTCTCAAGTATAATTAATTTCATGCTTGCTTCACCAAACCAAGTTTGATAACCAACTCTCATGCTTAAAAACCATGCTCAAACAACAAATCAAAACATATTTCCAAACCAAGCACATCAAAACCCATTTTAATATTTTCAAAATAATAATAGCACAAACCGAGAGAAAAATCTACTTCACTTATTTCCAAACTTAAACCGGTGTTTCAAGCCTAGATTTAAGTTCCCAAACCTCTTTTCAAAATCATTCCAAAGCTGGAAAACATGTTCTCACTCACCGATACGCAACACTACGCTAGCCGACAAGCCAAACAAGGGACTGAAGCCTCCAACGCCATCTTGATTGCTTTCGGATTACTCTCCCCTGTTTTTAGCACATAAGAGGATTAATACATCACCATGCATTAAAATCACCAGCCACCCTCTCTAACCCCCTGCTCTACTCAAAACAAGCATTTCGGCTATTCGAAATAACCGAAAACATCTCCAAATATTCACCAAATAAAGCCCACCCAAGATCTATCAATTATAACCTTTTTAAACATCAATTAACATCAAAAAGCAACATAAACACGACATTATACCTCCGGCAACAACAGATTATCAAAAACACCTGAAAAATCACAAATCTATCATCTTAAACTTAGGAACCCAAACCTATTCGGGATTAATTTTTAAAACCTTATTCTCAACATCAAATAACATCCAAAACATGTTAGAAATCAACCTCAAAACAAAGCCTAACATAGAAATACGAAAATCACTAAGATCTCATCAAGAATCTTGAATTTAACTACTATTTCATGTTTATAACATTAAAACAACTCAAAAATCATTAACAAAGGATTGATAACTTGGGAATTTCAGTAAAGAACTGATCATTAGAGAAGAAGGACGAAGCTTACCTCTAATGGTTGATATCTCTTCAATTTGGGCAAGTTTTCTTGAAATCCAAAAGAAAAATCAAAAGGATTATTTAAAACAAAGATAGGAAATCTTTTGGAAGTTAAAATCTCAACAAACACAATGAAAATTGATGAGAGAAAAGTCTTCTGTTGATTGGAAGTTGAGAGAAAATGAAAAGAGAAAAACTATCGTGAAAGTAGTTATGAAAAAGTCAACTTTGATTTCCTTTTTAATTCTATTTTATTTATTTAATTAAATCATTATTAAAAGCTTCCAAATTAAAGAGAAATTTGATAAAAAAACATTTGGTAAAATTAGCTCCTTAAAGATTTAAATTTTTAATCCTTTACAAAATAGTCACTAGTTAACTTTTCCAAATCACATTTTGCAAAATTGTTTTCACCATAATCATTTATATAATAAATGAGGATTTTTAGATATTTTTCCATATTTTTAAAACAACCCGAACAAGGTGTTCCCTAAACCAATCTTAAGGGTTCAAACCGTTCCCGACCGACCCGATTCAACGTCTAAAACATCTAGGCCAAAATCCAGGGCGTTATAGGAAAAATAGCAAGGTGGAAGGTACACATGGACTACAAGGGAACAAGGAAGAAAGGAACATCTACCATGATAATGCAAAAGCAAGTAGTTGTAAACACAGTGGTCCACCCTTTTATGGGAAAAAATAGTCACTCGATGGAGGGTGCATATGGATTACAAGAAGTATCGGAAATGACCCCCTCAAGCTCGAACAGACAAGGGAGTAGTTACTTTAGGAGATGCATGGCAATGCACTCCTAGAGTAACATAATTTTTATTTTTATCTTCCACATTTTTATGCTTTCGTAGACTTAGAATTTTTAAATTTTTAATTTTTATTTTTTTTCTGCATTTTATTATTTGATTTTGTTTTTGTTTTAGGAAGGAGTTCAAGAAACAAGAGTCCAAGGAGATAACCCATCTACCCAAGCCCAACAACAGCCTAACATTTACCCGCCCTCCAACCCGCCAATGGGCAGAAACCCGCCAATGGGTAGAATTTAATGCTGAGATGACAACCTCTCCCAACATCTCTTTAAACTCTCCAATTCCATCCATCCACAATCACTTTCACCTCCTTGCTATTTTTTGAATTCTCTTTGATCTTGCAATCTTTCCAATTTTTTGGCCTTTTTATTCTTCTTCTTGGAAATAAAATTCAACTGTCTCACAACCTATCAATGGCCAAAACCAGGAACCAACCAGCCTTCCAGAGAATTTTGACAAAGGTAGTTAAGCAACATCGTCGGCGAAAGTTTTCCACCTGGTAGTACTGATGCTGCCACCAAGCTCCTGCCGTTCGACAGTACTGAAGCTGCCAAACAGACACCAATACCAGCAGTACTCCTCCATCATCTCCGGAACCAACTCAATATGTTAGAAAGGCAGTTGCTCTGATTTATGCAATACACCAGGGCCCTCTCCACTTCCACCATGGAAATCCACCTAGAGATGATCCCTGACAATGCAATTCGGTTCCCCATATTTCTTGCTGAAATACTTACCTGCCATCACCCGCCCTGGCAACCCAGATCAACGCCACGACAACTACAACTACAACTGCCCAATGATTGCACGTTGTTTGACTAGCAGGTATGTAAACTAATGTTTTGATATAATAATTGAAAAATGTTTTGGACTGATTTAAAAAGTATTTAAAACAATTTCCAAAGTCCAAATAACTTGAAATTATGTTTAAGGATGTTTTCAAAAGAGTTTTACATGTTTTCATAAGCCAAACTACACAAAACTGTCCAGGTGTTTCGAAACACCCTAAGGTGTTTCGATATGTGGGATTCCAATAGCAAAAACGTTTCGATACTAGTATCGAAACGGGCTTTCCCTGGATGAGATTTTTGCCTAGCGTTTCGAAACGGGCTATTCCGTTTCGATATGCCTATGTGGCTTCGACCACAACGGTCATAAACCCCAACGACTATTTCCCAACTAACTTTTAAATGCAGGTCGTTTTGATACGGGGACAAGCGTTTCGAAACGGGTGTTCCGAAACGGACTAAAGCGTTTCAATACGAGTCCACGTCAGATTGCAATGGCTCTTTCTACTTAAAGGGTGTTTTGAAATGGGTTTGAGCGTTTCAAAACGGTGAGCTGCACAACTACATTTATGGTGGGAATTAAAGTCCTCAACGGCTCCAATTCAATCCCAACGGCTAGCAACGACTATAAACTCATCAAGGAGTATAAAAGGGACCTCCAAGCATCAAGTAAAGGCTAATGCTCATATTGTCAATCAACAAATGATCAAGAATTGTCTTAGAGCTTAAATTGTTATTTATTGTATAGACAAACACTAGTGAGCCAAAATTGTCAAATTTGCTCAAGTGTTTTAGGTTTTTGGTGAGTGCTTCAATTGTGCAAACAAACACCTATTAGAGGGATTTGTGTTGGCTTTTATTTTTCTCTTTGTAAAAGACGGTTTGATCAAGGCTTTGGGTAGAAAGCTTGATCAGTTGTAAGGGTTTCCTCCTAAGCCTAGAAAAGAGGACGAATCAATAGTGGAATGATTGGAAATCCTTAGTGGGGAGCTAAGGTAGTGCATGTAGACCTTGGTTAGAAGGTTGAACCACTATAAATCATTGTGTCTATTTACTTTTTAGCTTCAACAACCCTTCCACCCAAATATCCACATCTCCACCACTTGGTGAGCCATATCGGTTGAACAAATCGAGCTCCTCACAACTCAACAATTGGTATCAGAGCTTGTCTAAATTGAAGAGGATTCACATCCTACTGAGAAGATCTGGCAAGCTCGATCATTATTTCATACAACCGGCTCAATGGCGCAATCCATCGACAAACTGCCCTTCTTTGACGGTACCCACTATGCCTATTGGAAGACAAAGATGAAGTTCTTCATCAAAACTAGAGATTACAAGCTATGGGACATAGTTGAAGATGGTCTGTTCATGCCTTAACGAAGCAAAGCGGAGTGGAGTGCCGACGATCGCAAGAAGATGGACCTTAATTGTAAAGCCTTGCACATTTATGAGAAGATGTCTTCTTGTGAGAGTGCCAAGGAGGTATGAGACAAGCTTGAAGTCACATACGAGCAGACCGATAAAGTCAAGGAGACCATGATTGGGCTCCTAACCTTAGAGTATGAGAACTTCAAAATGGATCCGGAAGAGAATATTGAGAAGATGTTTGATAGGTTCTCCACTATCACCAATGGTCTCAAAGGCTATGGAGAAGCCATCCCGGAGGAAAAGCTTGTTTGAAAGCTCATCTACTCACTTCTCGAGTCTTGGGACTCAAAGAGGACCGCCATCATCGAAGCAAAGAATTTGAAGACTTTGAAGCTTGATGAACTCATGGGGTCACTCCTTACTCATCAAATCATGAAGAAGAACAAAGAGGATGAGAAGAAGAGGGAAGAAATTAGAGTTATGGGAGAGAAGAAAATCAAAGGGCTAGGCATCAATGCAAGTGCCATGGCTCTCAAATTCTCCATTTGCCATCACGTTGATTCAAGTGAAGAGGAGGATGAAGAAGAAGAGATAGTCCATCTCTTCAAGATGTGTGCTCCGTTCATGAAGAAAGCCTTGAGAGAGCTTGAACGAGAATCCAAGAAAAAGGAAAAGGCAAGCACTTCAAGCCATAAGAAGAAGGCACATGTGGCTACTTGGAGTGATGAGGACTCCGCCGACAATGAACAAGCCAACCTTTGCCTTATGGCCATCGAGGAAGATTCAAGGGTAACTTCTAATTCATCTACTTCATGTTCTTACTCTTTTGATGAATTACAAGATGCCCACGATGATTTGGTTTTAGATTTTAAAAGTCACATTTTCAAAAACAACAAATTGATTTCAAAGTTAAAAATTCAAAATGATTTGCTTTCTAAAACCAAACTTGAAATTGAAGCAAAACTCGAAGAGTTTGAATTAAAATGTTTTGATTTACAAAATTTGCTTCAAAAAGTTCAAGAAGAAAAAAAATTGATTTCCAAAGAGCTAGAAAAGAAAAACAATTTTGGAAAATCAAATTTTTATGTAAGACAATATAGTGCCCTTAGATTTGTAAAAGGAAAATGTTTTAGAAGTGTTTGGATCCCAAAAGGACTAACCACTTCAACTAAAAAGGATGACATTGAAAAATGGATTCCTAAGGGGACTAAAATTTGTGCTACTAATGTTCATGGATACAAAGCAATTTGGATACCAAAAATCACTTGATTGTCTTTTGCTCGGTGTAATGGAGATGTTCAACAAGTCAAACATTGAGGGGGGCTCCATGCACACTAAGGAAGAACACTTGAAGAAGGAAGATTTCACATCCTCCCTTGAGTTCACGTGTGGTAAAATCTAGTTGCTTTTGATTTCATTTGATTTATTTTTTATTTATGTCAACTAGATGATCAATTATGTTGGACTAACATTTTTAATGATGCTTTGAGTAAGGGGGAGCCATTTTAAAACCAAACTCTTATTTTTGTCAAATTTTTTACCTCTATTGTTATTTTGAACTTAATGTTTTGAAATTCTTTTTGATATAACAAAAAGGGGGAGAAATGGTTTGAAAAATTGAATTTTCAAACGAATAAGAAGGGGCTTTATTTGATTTCATATCCTTAATCTCTTATTCATATTTTTAAAGTTAAAGGGGGAGAATCCCAAACAATTTTTCAAGATAGTTTTATTATATCAAAAAGGGGGAGATTGTAGAACTAATGTTTTGATATAATAATTGAAAAATATTTTGGACTGATTTAAAAAGTATTTAAAACAATTTTCAAAGTTTAAATAACTTGAAATTATGTTTAGGGGTGTTTTCAAAAGAGTTTTACATGTTTTCATAAGCCAAACTACACAAAACCATCCAGGTGTTTCGAAACACCCTAAGGTGTTTCGATACGGGGGATTCCAGTAGCAAAAACATTTCGATACTAGTATCGAAACGGGCATTCCCTGGATGAGATTTTTGCCTAGCATTTCGAAATGGGCTATGTCGTTCCGATACTCCTACGTGGCTTCGACCACAACAGTCATAAACCCCAACGGCTATTTCCCAACTAACTTTTAAATGCAGGTCGTTTCGATACAGGGACAGGCGTTTCGAAACGGGTGTTTCAAAACGGACTAAAGCATTTCGATACGGGTCCACGTCAGACTGCAACGACTCTTTCTACTTAAAAGGTGTTTCAAAACAGGTTCGAGCATTTCGAAATGGTGAGCTGCAAAGCTGCATTTATGGTGGGAATTAAAGTCCTCAACGACTCCAATTCAATCCAAACGGCTAGCAACGACTATAAACTCATCAAGGAGTATAAAAGGGACCTCCATGCATCAAGTAAAGGCTAATGCTCATATTGTCAATCAAAAAATGATCAAGAATTGTCTTAGAGCTTAAATTGTTATTTATTGTATAGACAAACACTAGTGAGCCAAAATTGTCAAATTTGCTCAAGTGTTTTAGGTTTTGGGTGAGTGCTTCAATTGTGCAAACAAACACCTATTAGAGGGATTTGTGTTTGCTTTTATTTTTCTCTTTCTAAAAGAGGGTGTGATCAAGGCTTTGGGTAGAAAGCTTGATCGGTTGTAAGGGTTTCCTCCTAAGCCTAGAAAAGGGGACGAATCAATAGTGGATTGATTGGAAATCCTTAGTGGGGAGCTAAGGTAGTGGATGTAGACCTTGGTTAGAAGGCTGAACCACTATAAATCATTATGTCTATTTACTTTTTAGCTTCCACAACCCTTCCACCCAAATATCCACCTCTCCACCACTTGGTGAGCCATATCGGTTGAACGAATCGATCTCCTCACACCTCAACAAGGTACACACATTCACTAACAACACAAGAAAACATGGCTCGAAGGAAATTCATCATGCAAGGTGACGACCTTTTCGACTAACTCATTTGTATTTTTTTCTCATACATTGAGGACAATGCACCTTTCGAATTGGGGGGGGGGGAATAGTCCATAGTTTTAATTTTCTTAGTTTGTTAGATGCATTCATTCTAGATTATGCATATGTAAAATCTTAAGTTGTTTGTCCTTAATTTCATATGTAAGCCCCTATTTATTTACCCTTGATTTAAATCGAAGTAAAAATTTCTTTAGACTTGGTTAGTCTTTACCCGCCGCGGCAACTATCTGCTTTTGACATCGACTTTAGCATGACTTTAGAAGTACTAAGAGCGTTACTATGATGCTAAACTTAAAAACCACAATTTGTAGCTTGAATGATTGAAGGAATTCAACGCTGAACCTAGGCTTTATCCAAAAAATTGATTGATTACGTACTAGAGGTGCCTGAAACTGGCTCTAGTATACTTGCTTGAATTTTTCAAATTTGATAGAAAAGCCTAAAACTTGGACGTTGTAATCTTTTGAAAAAAGAAAGAAGAAAAGGAAAGAAGAATTAACTAGAGGTGCCCGAAACTGGCTCTAGTTAAAAAAGGAATGATAAAGTTACTAAAGCCTTGTTGATCACAAGGAATTTCGGAAAAACATTTGAGTTTACAAATAATGCACACACTCAATAGCATTATAGTTTGGTTCCGAGTAAGTATTTTGTCATTCGAAGGGTTGATGATCATACTTGCAAGTGCACGGTGGTTAATGGTTAACTAAATTATAAAGTTGTTTTTATAAGATTTAGAGATTTGGTGAATAATTATAAGTTTGCATTGCTTGAGGACAATCAATAGTTCGAGTTTGGGGGTGTCTTAAAAGTCTAAAAGTCTTATTTTATTTACCATTTTTATTCATATTATTATTAAACTTAGGCACATTTTAGTTGCATAATTAGGCATTCATGCATATTCTCATAATTTCCTCCACCATTAAGCTTAATTACATATTTTAGTGTATTTTTTTAGAAAATGTGCTGTTTTGGTATGCATTCTGGGCTTGGAAGTTTAGGGTCTGATCCGGACCGGTCTGATTTTTAGTTCGAATATAAAAGGTGGGTTTAGGGAAAGCCTAGTCCCGGTTGCATTAAAAATATGGAAAAATATCTAAAAATCTTCTTTTAATATATATATAAGAGAGTGGTGAAATCAATTTTACAAAATAAGGTTTGGAAGTGTGACATTTCGAATTAGTGACTAAAATGTAATTTTTGAAAAGTTCAGAGGTGACTGTTTTGTAAGGATTGAAACTTTGAATCTTTAAGAAGCTAATTTACCCAAGATTGATTTCTCCAGATTTTTCTTAGTTTTTAATGATTCATTTAATGTTTAATTAATTAAAGGAGAATGGGAAAAACCAATTTTGAGATTTCATAACTAACTTTCTTAAAAACTTTCTCATCCCATTTTCTCTCAAAATTCTCTCAGCCAAACACATTTCTACAACAACTTTTCTTTTGATTTTCACACTAGATGATGAGGTTTCAATCATCAATTGATTCCGAATCCTTCCTACATCAAATCCTCTTCATTTGCTTATTGAATTTTCAAGGATTTTGGCTCTAATCAAGGAGAAATCTACATTTAGAGGTAATGATGTTCTTCTCCTCTAAATACTCAGTTCTTTACTGAAATTCCCAAGTTCTCAATCCTTAAATTAAGTTTTATTAAAGGTTTTAATGTTGTGATCTTGATTTTGGCTTAGAACTCAAGATTTGGATTAAATCTTAAAGAAATTTGTGGTGATTGTTTGGGCTCTGTTTTGAGATGACTTTTTAATGTATTTTGGATGTTTAATGATGTGTAATTGAGGTTTAATCAATGCAATCCCGAATAGGTTGATTTTCCTAAGTTTTTGCATATGAAAATTGTGGTTTTGGGGGTGATCTTGGTGTTCTGTTATAGATGGAGGTATAAGGACGAGTTTAGGTTCTTTTTGGATGTTAATTGATGTTTAAGAATGTTTAGAAATGATGGATCTTGGCTGGGTAATGTTGTGGAAGAGTTTGGAGATGATTTCGGTTGTGTTTGGTAGCCGAAATGTTAGTTTTGGTGAGAGCATCGAATTTAGGTGTAAATGGCTGAAGATTTTAATGCATGATGATGCATTAATCCTCTGCTTTGATGTGTTTAAAACAGAGCAGACATCTTCGGATCCTTGTGGTGTTGATCCGGAGGCTTGAACGGCGTTTCAGTAAGCTTGCGAAATGGGATTTGTGAGTGGAGTTGGATTTCCAGCTTTGTATCGAATGTTTGAAGGTTTGGGAGCTTAGTTTAAGTCTAATCAACTTAACTAAGCATAAGAGTAAGTTTTCGGAAGGACTGTCTTGAATGAGCCATGGATTGGTTCGATGCATTTGTTGATAATTGCATGTTTAAATTCTGTTTTTGAAAGCATGTTTAGCATGGTTAATGCTGGTTATGTAAGCCATTTGTTGAAGGATGTTCAAGGTAAGAGATCCTTGGTTTGATTTGTTAAAAATGTGGATTGATGCATAGTGATGCATGTTGTAAATGGCTTGGATTTAGATGCTTTAAAGCAGTGGATTATTGATTATAATTGATGTATATTGGCAAATGATGTGTTGGTTTTAAAGTACATGAATCATATATAGTTAGCCGGCTATAGGATTGGATGCACCGTGAATAAAGTCGCCTTGGATGTTGAGGGGTTGTAATTGTACCATAAACTCCATCCAAGTACACTAACGAGATGTTTAAGATCACAATGGTGGTTAAAATTCCATGTGTGGATCTTGTGTTGTGTGTCATGTGTTCTCGTTAGTGATGTTGTACAGCTATCAATGAGTGATGTGGAGGGGTTGTGATTGTACCGTTAAACTCCATCTCGGGTGTTGAGGGGTTGTGATTGTACCGGTAAACTCCACCTTGTGTGTCCGGTAGTGTGTATGAAGCGTATGGGACAACGCTTGTAATCCACGTATCCGATTGTGTTTTATGTTGTAAATGGTTATGGATTATCACTTGAAAGCCGATATTACATGTTGATGATAATGAAGCATGAGATGCTTGATGTGAATACAATGTTGCATGGATAATGATGATGTGTGTTAAAAGGCTTTGTGAAAAGTGTTTTATAAATTGCATTAGTGTGTTGTTTCTTTAGAGCATGCCTCACTAAGCATTTGTGCTTACGCTCTCTCTCTCTTGAACCAATAATGCAGATAATTGAGGTGTTTGTGGGCAGCAAGGAGGCTAAGAATCCAAGGGAAAGTTAAGCTCATGTATGGTGACTATTTCACAACATTATTAGATTTTGATATTTGGCAATGGGAACCTAGGTTGTGTTTTTGGGAGATGTTTTGGACTCCCTAGTTGTGGTATGATGCCTTGAATGTTTTGGATATGTAAATGGCCATTTTGGTGCTTGCTTTGATGTTTTGATGGTTGCTTGCTTTGGATATTAGGAAGCATGCCTATAGACTTGTGAATTTTCCTAATTGATGCCATGAATGTGTTTTGATGTTGCAAACATGTAATATATATGTGTGATGACTTGTTGGCATGATTAGGAAGTCATTAGGATGTGTTTGAGTGATTAATTGTATGTTAAACCAGTAAAATCTGCACTTTCTTGGCAGTCCGTATCGGAACAGGTACTAACGTTTCGAAACGGGGGCCTGTAATGGCCTTCATGTATCGAAACGGGTAGAGGCCGTTCCGGAACGTTTTTGCCACTACCAAGCCCATTTTCGATACAGGTCTCGAAACGAACCCGCGTTTCGGAACGGTCAACCCCCGTTCCGAAACACTAGACCGTTGGGCTTTGATTTGAATGGTTAAGGTTTGCAAGCTTTACGTTTTAATCCCGAATTTTGTATTTGCAATTGCTTGAGTTTGAGATGTCCGTTTGAAGTGAAATTTGATAGGGAAGCATGTAATATGACTAATTTGATTTTGGTAATCTAAAAATCAGCTAAGTTCTCTATCTTACCAGAATTTACATTTTGGTCCTTAACTTTGTATGTTGTGCAATTGAGTCCCTTATTGTTCTCCCATTGCTTTGATTTTCAAGTATGCTTTTCTCAAGAGTACGCTTAAGGTTAATAAGCATTTAGATAAGATTAAAAAGAAAAAAAGGGTCGTTAAACAAGGTCGACTTTCGGGTTGACTTTGGTTTTCCCCCTATAATCTTCATAGTTCGGGTCAACCTCTAGGCCGGGCTAAGGGGATTACATTTTAGTTGCATAATTAGGCATTCATGCATATTCTCATAATTTCCTCCACCATTAAGCTTAATTACATATTTTAGTGTATTTTTTAGAAAATGTGCTGTTTTGGTATGTATTCTAGTGCATGCAGGAAAATTGTCCAGACAACCTGTTATCGAGCCTGATGCCAAGGCAATGTGCCGCCGAGCCTGATGCCCAAACAACCTTCTGCCGAGCTGCCCACTGTGGCAACCACTGCCAAGATGACAACTGGAGTGCAACTGAAAGAGGAGAATTTTCCAAAGTATCTGAGACAAAGAACTTAAATATTGGAGGTTACAAACACTCGAAAAAAGGCAGAAAAAGGGCAATTCAGGAAAAGAAGAAAGGAAGTTTCCATACAAAAAATTGCATAGATTAGACAATCTGCCATGTTTGATGAATTTCATTGTTTTTCTCTATAAAAGATACTGCTCATGTATGTGTTTTACTGTGCGCAGGAACCCACCCAGACATACAGTGCCGAGGTAGCAAGGAGGGCAGAAGGAAGGAGCTGGACAATTGATGGAAGATGCTGATGAACCTGATGAAGAACTGATCATACTATGCCACAGATGTTAAACCTAGAGTAAGGAGCCCTAATGAGCCACTCACACCGATACAGACCTCTTCCGAGGTAGCAGATGGTGTGCCGCCGAGGCAGTATCCCAAGGTAGCTAAAAATATGCAAAGTGGTATGCGATTGGAAGAACACATCAAGTCTAATTTTTAGACCACTTGCATGCAGAACGGAGCCCAAAACCTCAAGAAAAGCTACGATCAAAGTTATGGAGGAAAAGTCAAACAGGAATCTAGGATGAATTAATGATAGAGATTTATTCTTTTAATGAGTTGTAATCTGATTCTAACTAGTATTCATATGTTAAACCGACTTTGACCTAGGCCATACACTATAAATATGTAACGTAGCCAACTAGGAGGAAGAGAGATAGATAGTTTCTTGGAAAAAACCCAGTGTTTCAATTCATCAATCATGTTCTAAACTTTTCCTAGGGCTAAGGGTTGGTTTTGTTGAGTAGTTGAGAGAGATTGCTTGTATTTGTTTAGGTTTTTAGTGTTTGCAATAAATCTTCAAAGTTTGTTTACTTTTGGCATTATCTTTGTTTACAATCAAATCAGGAGAGGACAAAGCAATTATCAATTTGTCTAATATCGGGAGAGTTAGTGTAACCCCCTTAGCCCGGCCTAGACGGTTGACCCGGACTACGAAGATTACACGGGGAAAACCAAAGTCAACCCGAAAGTCAACCTTGATTAACGACCCTTTTTTTAATCTTGTCTAAATGCATATTAACCTTAGTTATGATCATACAATCAACATACTCAAAAATTACAGCGAACGGAAAACATTTTGGGACTCAATTGCACAATATACAAATTTAGGGACTAAATTGCAAAATCTGGAAATTATGAGGACATAACCAATTTTTAAGTTTCCATTATGAAATTAATCATGTTGCATGCTTCTCTGTCAAAGTTCAACTCAAACGGGCATCTCAAACACATCCAATTGCATAAACAAGGTTCAGGACCAAAACGCAAAGATTTCAAAACATATAACCATCAATTTTAGTGCCCAACGGTCGAGTGTTCCGGAACGGGGCTGAACCGTTCCGAAACGCGGGACCGTTCCGAAAAAAGTTTCGGAACAGGGCTTGGCAGTGGAAAAATCGTTCCGGAACGGCTCTACCCGTTTCGAAACGCCAAGGCCATTTCAGGCCCTCTGTTCCGAAACGGTAGCAGCTGTTCCGAAACGGTAGCAGCTGTTCCGAAACAGGCTGCCAAGATTGCAGATTTTTTTCTGGATTATCATGCTTTCAACCCATCAAACGTGTTCCAAAAACCCTCAAATCATACCAGCAAGCCATTGCATACTTAAGGGACATAAAAGCATCAACTATTTTCGAGCATGGCATCAATTAAGTAAAAACCCAATTCTATAGGCATGCATCCTATATTGAAAACCATTCAAACACCAAAACACCAAACCAACCTCAAAAGGCCATTTACATGTTTCATCATTATCAAAAGCATAAAACCAATCTAGGGAGTCCAAAACATCTCCCAAACCAACAACATAGGTTCCCATTGCCAAATGCCCAAAAGCTAATAGTATTAGGAAAACATTCACCATACATGATCTTAGTTCTTCTCTTGGATTCTTGACCTCCTTGCTGCCCTTATGCACTTCAATGCTCTGCATTATTGGTTTAAGAAAAGAGAGAGCGTAAGCACATAGCTTAGTGAGAATTGCTCATTTAAAACATCTCAATAATGCATTAACAAAACTCCTTTTTAAAACCTTAATTCAATCATCGTTTGATCATGCACATATGTATATAAACCAAGCATTTCATGCTTCAAATCATTAACTTGTCATATTGGCTCTTAAGTGATAATCATAACCATTTCCAAAACACAATCGACAATCGGATACGCGGATTACAAGCGTTGTCCCACACGCTTCATACACACTACCAATATCAAGGTGGAGCATGGTACAATCACAACCCCTCAACACCCGTGATGGAGACTATGGTACAATCACAACCCCTCCACATCACTCATTGGTAGTTGTATAACATCACTAACGAGATCACGGGACATACAACACAAGACTCACACATGGACTTTAAACCACCATTGTGATCTTACCAAACACAAGGTCCACACATAGAATTTTAACCACCATTATGACCTTAACACAAGACCCACCCATGGACTTTTAACCACCATGGTGTCTTTAACAATCTCGTTAGTGTACTTGGATGGAGCATGGTACAATCACAACCCCTCAACATCCAAGGCGACTTTATTCACGGTGCACCCAATCCTATAGCCGGCTAACTATATCCGATTCAAGTACCTTTTAAACCAAGACATCACTTGCCAATATACATCATTTAACAACAATAATCCATTGTTTTAAAGCATTTAACAAAGCCATTAATCATCATGCATCACTATGCATTAAAACCACATTTATCAATGTACAAAACAAGGATCTCTTACCTTGAGCATCCTTCAACACATGGCTTATAAAACCAGCAATAAACATGCTAAAATATGCTTTCAAAAACAGAATTTAAACATGCAACAAAACACTTTGCATTCAACCAATACATGGCTCATCAACAAGAGAGTTTTTCCGAAAACTTACTCTTGAGTTTAGCTAAGTTGTTTAGACTTAAACTAAACTCCCAAACCTTCAAAACATTGGTTTGAAAGCTGAAAACCAAACTTCACTCACCGATTCCGTTTCGCAAGCTCGCCGAAACACCAATCAAGCTTCCGGATCAACACCACAAGGATCCGAAGATGTCTCCCTTGTTTTAAACACATCAAAGCAGAGGATTAATGCATCATCATGCATTAATATCTTCAACCAAGGCACCTAAACTCGCTGCTCTCATCAACACTCACATTTCGGCTACCAAACACAACCGAAATCACATCCAAACATCTCTACAACACTACCCAGCCAAGATCCATCAATTCCAATCATTCATAAACCTCAATTAACATCCAAAAAGGATCTAACCACGTCCTTATACCTCCAGCTATAGCAGAACATCAAGATCACCCCAAAAACCACCAAAAACTCAAGCAAAACTTAGGAAAATCAACCTATTCAGGATTGCATTGATTAAACCTCAATTTCTCATCAATTATACATCCAATTTACTTCAAAAACACATCTCAAAACAGTGCCCAACCATATCATACGAATTTCATCAAAAATTAACCAAATCTTGCATTTTAAAGCCAAGATCAAGAACACAATTGCAAAACCTTTAATAAAACACAAATCAAGGATTGAGAACTTGGGAATTTCAGTAAAGAACTGAGTATTTAGATGAGAAGGACGTTCATACCTCTAAATGTGAGTTTCTCCCTTTTTGGAACCAAGATTCTTGAAAGTCCAATAAGCAAATGCTAAGGTTTTGATGTTGAAATGATTAGAGATCAAATGAAGGTTGAAATCTCATCTTTAGATGTCAAAATCAGAGGGAAATTTGCTGGAGAAAAATGTTTAGGCTGAGAGAAATGTTGAGAGAAAGGGAATGCAAAATTTTAGAGAAAAGTTAGTTATGACAAAATATCTCTTTCCCTCCTTTTACATTTAATTAAAAACCATCAATAAATTGATTAATATTAAGAAAAAACTGGAGGAAACTCTTCTTGGGTAAATAGCTCCTTAAAGATTCAAAGTTTCAATCCTTTTTGAAACAGTCACCCAGTTTTCGAAAATTACATTTTGGTCACTAACCCAAAATGTCACACTTCCAAACCTCATTTTGTAAAATTGATTTCACCACACTCTTATATATAATAAAAGAGGATTTTAAGATATTTTTCCATATTTTTAATGCATCCTGAACTAGGCTTTCCTAAAATTACCCTTTTATATTCGAACCGCAATCCGACCGACCCGGTCCAAACCCAAAAACTTCTAAGCCCAAAATTGGGGCGTTACAGTTAGACTCATGAAATGAGTAAACACGGTTTTATCCAACTTGGAGTGAAACTACATCGGCTAAGGAATAAGTTTTAAGTTCATTGGCAAAAGGAGGCTTTAGACTGGTTGGTGTTCATCCTTAGATTCACGTCGGGAGGTATTATCAAGACGTGATCGCCAATAGCACTTCATCTTAGGGATAAGGAGGAGTCACTGAAGAAAGCCTTGCCGAACTTTGAAGCATCATTTAGCCACTCGGGTAGCACATCATTCTCTACCGCGGCGGGTCATCTGTCAAGGCATCAACTTGTCAACTACCAAGATGGCAAAGTCGATTTTGCATCTCTTGAACCAAGACAAAGCATTCAATATTCACACTACGAGGCATTCAAATACCGACACATGTGTTTTTACTTTTAGTTGTGCACGAAGATAAATTCTAAAGAATTTCCCAATCCAAGTGGAGACGATATCTTTTATATTTCAACTAGGCATCAATGTACACTTGCACTTAAAGCATGGCTATTCTACAAGCCTACAAAGAGTGACAGAGCACTGCCGAGGCAATAGCCAAGCCTCCACCACGACAACGCCTAGCTAGAACCGAAAATGGTGAAAACATGCAAAGTGCTATGCGTTTTGAAGAGCACGAAAAGCTGGATTTTTCTACATACTTTGCATGAAGATAGGACCATGAGAAGAGCTTGAAAACATCAAAAGAATGTCAAGGGAACATTCCACGCAAATAGGAGGATTTTAAGGAAGAAAGATATAATACTTAAAAGAAGATCTTTTCTTTTAATGTATTTAATTCTAGCTTTACTTCTTCCTCAAGGAGGACTTGATCTAGACCACATCTATAAATAAGAGACCAAGGCCATGTATTTGGGGGATCTTAGCTTCTTTAGGAATTTGAGAGAGAGCTTTCAAGTATCACCATGTTCTAATTGCTCTTAGGGTTAAGGTTGTGTTGTTGAGTATTTGTGAGAAAACAATTGTACTTTGTTTAAGTTTTTGTTAATGCAATTTAGTTCAAGGTTTGCATATTCTTGGCATTGATTATATTCTTACAATCTCATCGGGAGAGAGTATTGTGAGGTTATCCATTTGTTTAATATCGGAAGAATTGAACTCAAGAAATGAATAAGCATGTTTTCATCCCAATGGTGGACGCTAACTCGGCTTAGGGATAAGTTGGAGTTTCAACGGCTAAAAGGATTGTGAGATTGGTTGGTGTTCACTCTTGGTTCACGTTGGGAGGTATTATCAAGACTTGCATATCAACAATGTTTCGACTTAGGGATAAGAAGAAGCCACAGAAGGACGTTCTGCCGAACCTTGAAAGTGCCACTGGTTGCTGGGGCAAGGGATTGCCGAGGCAGCTACTCGAGGAGGCCGAGAAGGAGGTTGAGCTGGTTCAAGAGGTCGAGGAAACTACAGTTGAGCATACATTGACATTTAAGCGCAACAAGTGTAGTATACAAGGTATGTGTTTGCACTCTTAAGCTCTCACCCAAATCCTAATACACTTGAGCATACATTGACATTTAAGAGCAACAAGTGTAGTATACAAAGAATTGGAAAAATTAAGTACTATGACTTGATTACAATCATAAAAATGTTGGCATTTGGATCATTAGTCTTCCATATATTCTTATCCCTTTTATACTCATAATTGAGTTCCTAGCCATTGAGGCTTTTATTTCTCGTAATAAATGTAGTTCTAGGCAGCAGGGTATCGATACTTGTGTTACCACATCTGTACACCATTCTAGAAAACTACCCGTTGAGTTCTAAACTGCCTTCAGGTAGTGGTACGCTTAATAGCATATCAGTACGACCTACTTGGGAAAATAGTCGTTTAGAGTTTTTCAAATAGTCGTTGGGAATTTAAAATATAGGGTATCGATATGCCACAGAGCGTATTAGTACGACCCTATCCGTATCGATATGCCTAAGCTGTACTAGTACGGTTTTTCGGTTATGATATTATACTATAGCTAAAACCTTAAAGTGTACCCATACATGGTATACCGTATTGGTACGATTATGAAGAAAACATGAGTTTGGCTACTTTAACACATGTTTAAACATTTTCAATGCATTATAAAAACCATCAAACATATTTTCAAGTTTTTTGGACTTAAAATGATTTTTGAAGTCTTTTTAGTTTAGTCCAAAACTATTTTTCAATTATTTTTTCAATTCAAATATCCTAACAATCTCCCTCTTTTTGACATAGTAAAACCAACTTGAAAAAATTTGTGTTTGGGATTCTCCCCCTTAGTAAAAGATATTTTGAATAAGAGGCTATAAATTCAAAGAGATTGAAGCTCCCCTTATTTAATTGAAAATTCAATTTTTCAAAACATTATCCCCTTTTTGTTATATCAAAAATGGTTCAAACAAAGTTTGAAAACTTGTAAGTTCATAACAATGGAGAGTTATTAAAACAAAATGTTTGACAAAAATTATTTTTGTTAAAAAATGGCTCATCCTACTCAAAGCATCATCAAATGTTAGTCCAAAAAAATATATGACTAATTTTAGTTGAATTAAAATAAATAAATCAAATAAAAACCAAATAAATTCAACTTAATTACCTCTTGAACCAAAGGTAGGATGTGAAGCCGTCATTCTTCATGTGTTTTCTTTGTGTGTATGGAGCTCCCCCTCAATGTTGTACTTTGTTTATCATTCTCCATCACACCTAAAAGAAGACAATCAAGTAATTTTTGGTATCCAAATTGCTTTGGATCCATAGACATTAGTAGCACAAATTTAGTCCCCTTAGGAATCTATTTGCACTTTCATCCTTTTTAGTTGAAGTAATTAGTTCTTTTGGGACCCAAATACTTCTAAAACATGTTCCATTTAAAAATCTAGGGGCACTATATTGTCTTTGATAAATATTTGATTTTCCAAAAAAAAATTTCTTTTCAAGTTATTTGGAAATCAATTCCTTTTCTTTCTTAAGATCGTCCACTTATCTTTGATGATCTTTTTCTAAAATTTTAAGAAAATTTTGTAAATCGACATTCTTTTTCTCAAATTCATTAAGTTTTGCTTCAATTTCATCATTGGTTTTAGAAATCAAATCATCTTGAATTTTTACAATTAAAATCAGTTTCTTGTTTTTCAAAATGTGATTCTAAAACCAAATAATCATAGGCATTTTGCCATTCATCAAAAGAATATGAACTTAAAGTAGATGAATTATAAGTTACCCTTGAATCTTCTTCGATGGCCATGAGACAAAGGTTGGCTTATTCATTTTTGGTGGAGTCATCGTCACTCCAAGTAGCCACATAAGCCTCCTTCTTATGGCTTGAAGAGCTTGACCTCTTCTTCTTCATCCTTGATTCTTGTCTTAATTCTTCCACTAGAATCTACATGTTGGCTTGTGGAGGAATTAAGAGAAGTGATATTTACATCAACTCATTGCTCTTTGATCTTCTTCTCCTTCTCCCTTCTAAAGAGTTTTAACATCAACTCATGGTCAAGGAGAGACCCAATTAGCTCATCAAGCTTGAGCTCCTTTAAGTTCTTGGATTCAATTATAGTCGTCTTCTTGCTCTCCCGTGATTCAAAAAGTGAGTAAATCAACTTCCGAAAGAGTTTGTCTTCCGAAATCTGTAACGCCCCGGTTTTGGGCTCAGAAGTTTTGGGCGTTGACCGGTTCGGTCAAAGTGCTGATCGAATATATAAGAGTGAATTTAGGAAAGCCTAGTTCGGGTTGCATTAAAAATATGGAAAAATGTTCTAAAATCATCTTTTAATATTTATAAGTGAACTGTGAAATCAATTTTGGAAAATGAGGTTCGGAAGGTTTACATTTTGGCTAGTGTAACGCCCCGGTTTTGGGCTCAGAAGTTTTGGGCGTTGACCGGTTCGGTCAAAGTGCTGATCGAATATATAAGAGTGAATTTAGGAAAGCCTAGTTCGGGTTGCATTAAAAATATGGAAAAATGTTCTAAAATCATCTTTTAATATTTATAAGTGAACTGTGAAATCAATTTTGGAAAATGAGGTTCGGAAGGTTGACATTTTGGCTAGTGACCAAAATGTAATTTTTGAAAGTTTGGTGACTGTTTTATAAAGGATTGAAACTTTGAATCTTTAAGGAGCTATTATTCCAAAAAGAGTTTCTCCAGATTTTTCTAAGATGTTTTAAGGCTTTATTCTGATTTTAAAGATTATGAAAGTGGAGGGAAACCATTTTTACCATTTCTTAACTAACTTTCCATTTTCTCTCAATTTTTCCTTTTCTCTCATTTTCTCTCAACCCAAACACAATTCTCCAGATTTCCTTCTCTGATTTTGGCATCTAAATCTCTCATTTCAACTCTCGTTTGATTCCTAATCATCTCATCAACAAAACCTCTCAATTTGCAAGTTGTTTCATCAAGCTTTTTGGCTCTAAAAAGGAGAAATTCAAGTTTGGAGGTAAGAACGTCCTTCTCCTCTAAACTATCAGTTCTTTACTGAAATTCCTAAGTTCTCAATCCTTGATTTATGTTTTGTTAATGGCTTTTCAATTGAAATCTTGATTTTTGGCTAAAATGCAAGATTTGGTGATTTTGGTGAAATTTTCGTGTGATCTGTTTGGGCAGTGTTTTGGAGTGTCAAAATGATGTTAAATGAATGCTAAATTGATTAGAAGTTGAGGTTTAATCAATGCAATCCCGGATAGGTTGAATTTCCTAAGTTTGGCTTGAGTTTTTGGTTGTTTTTGGAGTGTTTTTGGTGATCTGTTATACCTGGAGGTATAAGGACGTGTTTGTGATCATTTTGGATGTTAATTGATGTATAAAAATGGTTAGAAGTGATGGATCTTGGCTGGGTTAAGTTTTGGAAGTGTTTGGAGGTGATTTCGGTTGTGTTTGGTAGCCGAATTGTTGGATTTGTGATGAGCAGCGAGTTGAGTCTTGTTGCTGGTGTTCTTAAAGCATAATGATGCATTAATGTTCTGTTTTTGTGTGCTTGAAACAGGGGAGTTTGATCCGTGAGCTTTAGAGGTGTTGCGGAAGGTTTCGGATGCTTGGAAGGCTTGTTGGCTAGCTTTGTTTTGGTTATCGGTGAGTGAAGTTGGGATTTCAGCTTTTAAACCAAGGTTTGAAGGTTTTTGGGAGCTTAGTGCAAGTCTAAACAACTTTGCTAAGCTCAAGAGTAAGTGAATGGATTTTTGCTCTTGAATTGTGTTGTGATTTGGTTTTAAAAGCAAATGTGATTGATGATTGAAATGCATGTGTTTTGCATGGTTTAATTCTGTTTTGTAAGCATATTTTAGCATGGTTTAATGCTGGTTTTGAAAGCCGTATGTGAAGGATGCTCAAGGTAAGAGATCCTTGGTTTTTATACATTGAAAATGTGGTTTTGATGCATGGTGTTGCATGGTGTTTCATGGCTTTGTGTAATGCTTTAAAACAGTGAATTGATGATGATAAATGATGGTTTTGCATATTGGTTATACATGTGAAACATTGGACTAATGTGGTAAGATGATTATATTGGCAAGTGATGTAAGTGGTTCTTGGTTCGTTGATCGGATATAGTTAGCCGGCTATAGGATTGGGTGCACCGTGAATAAAGTCGCCTTGGAGGTGGAGTGGTCAAGAGTGGACCGGAAAAGCTCCCTTCAAGTATCCTAACGAGATGATTGAGGTCATAATAGAGGTGTTGCCCATTCGAGGACCTTGGTTGAGCAAAGGTTATATGGTGGTTAAAAGTCCATATGTGAGAACCTTGTGCTTGTTGAGATCACAATGGCAGTGTTAAGTCCATGTGTGGATCTTGTGTAGGGTGTCCCGGATCTCGTTAGTGATTTATACAACTACCAATCGGTTATGCAAAGGTTGTATGGTGGTTAAAAGTCCATACATGGAAACCTTGTGCATGTTGAGGTTGTATGGTGTTTAAAAGTCCATGCATGGGAACCTCGGGAAAAGCTAAGGTTGTATGGTGTTTAAAAGTCCATACATGGGAACCTTAGGCTTGTAAGGTCAAATGGTGTTTAAAAGTCCATTTGGGAGGCCTTGGATTGGTAGGGTGTATGGAGCGTAGGGACAACGCTCGGAATCCGCGTATCCGATCGGGTTGTTGAGTTGAAAAATGGATGTGGATGATCACTTGGAAGCCAATGTAATGTTCTTGATCATAAAGAAGCATGAGATGCTTGAAATGATGCATAATTGCATGTGAGGCATGAGATGCTTGAAATGATGCATAATTGCATGTGAGGCATGTGATGCTTGAAATGATGCATAATTGCATGTGAGGCGTGAGATGCTTGGAAGAGATGCATTGATGCATGTAAAGTGTGTAATGCTTGTGAATGCATGTTTACTTGTTAAGTTGAACAAGTGTTGGTTATCATTTGGTAAATGATGCATGTGAGCATGAAATATCTTTATTGCATTGGAGTCTTGTAAGACCTGTTTTTAAAGGCATGTGAAGATGATGTTATGGTTCTTATGTTGCCTTGGTTAAATGCATGTGATGGATTATTTGTGTTATGGTTTTAAAAGGTTTCTTGCTCGAAATGGCTTTCAAGTTTGAGAAAGGTATGTTGTGAAATGGGAGTGTTTTCCATGGTTTTGTTTTAAGCTTGCATATGGTGTTTATGCATGGATTGGCTAAATGGTTGATTTTTGCGAGTTGTTCTTTGAAAAGGTTTTCTTAGCTTGCTAAGCTAAGGGTTGGTTTTCATGTATGTGCAATGCATGGTTTTGAGCTTGATGTTGAAAAGGATTTCCAAACTTGGCTTTGGTAAACAAATCGGGTTTGTTTTAAAAGTGTTTAATGACCCGCTGCATTGATGGTGTTTTGGTTTTGAGCATTCCTCACTAAGCATTATGTGCTTACGCTCCTTTTTTGTCCATCAATGTAGATTCTTGAAGTTTGGACAGCAAGGAGCAAGGGATTCAAGGTGGACTCCAATGGAGATGTATGTCTCGGTGAATAGCTATAGTTAATAAAGGCAATGGGGTAGAATCTCTCGGGTTTATGTGTATGTGATCGTATATGTTGATCAAGAATGTTTTAATGTTGTTGCTAATGTTGTTGGAACATGAATTGGCTTTAATGCGTTTGTTTTGGAAGGTTTGTGCCTAAATGGTTGCTTGTGTAGGAAGCATGCCTATAGATTTGGGGCTTTTCTTATATGTTGTGTTTCTGTTGAATTGTTGATGCAAGTATGTCTCATTTATGTTGAATTGCATGTTGGTAAAGTTTGGTGGCTTTTGGAGCATGATTGGATGATCAATTGTGTGTTTGAGTGAGCAAAATGCAGCAATCTGGGCTAGGCGTTTCAGAACAGATGACACCGTTTCGGAACGGGTGCCCTGCATGAACCCAGGCGTCCGAAACGGGTGCCACAGTTCCGAAACGGAAAGCATTCTGCCAGACCCCTGTTGCGGAACGCGTTGCGGAACGGCCCCGTGTTTCGAAACGGGCTTGGCCTGTTTCGGAACGGGTGACCGTTGGGGGCTGACATGGGCGGTTAAATGTTTCAAAATGTTTGCATTTTGGTCCTGAATCTTGTTTGTGCAATTGTATGAGCTCGGGATGTCCGTTTGAGCTGAATTTTGGCAGGGAAGCATGAAACCTGATAAATTTTAAGTTGGTAACTTAAAATCTGGTTAAGTCCTTAAAGTTTTCAGAAATTACAATTTGGTCCCTAAAGTTGTAATTTGTTCAATTGGGTCCCTGTTTGATCTCTGATGTTTGTGATCTTTGAGTATGATGTTTGTGCGATCACAATTAGGGCTAACGTGCATCTAGACAAGATTAAAAAGAAAAAAAAGGGTCGTTAATCAAGGTTGACTTTCGGGTTGACTTTGGTTTTCCCCGTGTGACTTTCTTAATTCGGGTCAACCGTCCAGACCGGGTTAAGGGGGTTACATTTGGTGGTATCAGAGCTGAGTTGCGAATGTTGGGGAAAACGGTAAGTTGTTGTGATGTGTGTTTGATGTTTACCTTGTTGTGTGGTTGAAAGTTGGTTGAAACATGTGTTTTTGAGTATGCTGTTGATGTTTCTGAGCGTGTTGCTGATGTATGCAAGCATGTTTTGTGGTTATGAATCTTGGTTGAGTTTATGTGGATATGTGCTGATGTTATGAGCTGATGTTATGCATGGTGAATGTGTATTGAGCATGTTATGTTGCTAATATGCTGTTGCAATTGGATGCTGTTTGATGTAAGCATGATCAAGGTGTATTGTTTGATATGCTTGATGTTGTGATATCCATGTTGTGTTGACTGTTATGTCATGTAAGGGAAGGATTCGGGATACCCATTGCCTTATTAATATAGCTATTGTGTTATTTTGGAGTTGGAGTTTGAATCCTTGCTTAATGCTGGTCTAACTGGTTTGTTTGCTTGTTGTGATTGTATGTTTGTTGTTGTTAGTGGTATGGCAAAGTCGATGGAAGAATGGCAGTTGGGTAAGATGGTTGTTGCCTTGGGGCAGGTTGTTAAGGCAAGGAATTCACCCTTTTGTAGAGGTGTTTTGTCTCAGCCTTCTATGCCTAGTGTTGAGGTGGTAAGGCAAGGGAAAGAAACTGGTTCTGTGATGAAAAGTTCATCATCTGTTGAGCAGGAGGTGTTGGGAACATCTCAGGCTGTGGTGGAGGTAAAATCAGTGGATGTGCTGGCTAGATGTGTGGGTTTGCCGAAGCAGCGTTTGCTTGATTTGGGTTCTGTGGAATACCATGGTTCTACACCGGAGATGTTTGAGGCCTGGTTGGCCAATGTGGTTCTGATCTTGGATCGGGAAGGCTGTGATTATGCCTGTAAGCTGGGGAGTGTTGTTTATTTGATGCTGGAGGATGCGTGTGCCTGGTGGACATCTGTGGCGGTGGCGTCACATATTCCTGATATTGATTGGGATTTCTTTGTATCGGCCTTTTATGGGAGGTATCTTGGAAGGGAATTTCCAAGGGTTAAGCAAGGCGCGGGTAGTGCTGTTGCGGGGCAAGTGTTGCTTGGGCAAGGAGTGGAAGTTCAGCCACCGGTATGTGACCGTTGCGAAAGGCGCCATGTTGGAAGTTGTTGGGGCGCAGGTGTTTGCTGGAACTGTGGTTCTAAGATGCATGTTAAGCGTGATTGTCCTCAAGGAGTGAAGTCAGTTTTGGTGTTAGCCAAAGGGTCTCAAAAAGGTCGTGGGCACGGCCGAGGCACGGTTCAGAGGTGGCAGAAAGAGCAGGAAGTTGTGAAGAGTGTGGGAAAGGAGAGTTGCTGGAAATGTGGGTCTGCTGGACACAGGAGACGTGATTGTTTGGCTCGGAACAGCCAAGGTTCTTTACCGCAAGGAGTTGGTGGTGACCCTGGTGTGTTAGCTGGTACTGCAATGGTGCGGCAGGAGGATTATGGTTCCGCAAGGAAGAGAGCTCGTCTGATGAAGCTTCAGGGTGGTGTTGTGCTTTCAGGTAACCTTGTTAAGTAATCTTGCTCTAGTTACCTTGGTTTGGGTTCTGTTGGTTTTCCTTGTGTGGTAAGTTTAGTCTTGTTGCTAGTATGTTTGGGGTAATGGTAGTTGTGGTTTGGAAACATCTTGGGTGTGAAGAAGGCTTGGGTGAGTATCTTGTGGTTAATGGTTGTTGGTATGATGGAGTTAGATAAGTTAGAAGGGAGGTAGGAGGTTGTTCTTAGACGGATTTGAGGATGTTATTGGAGGGTGTGAACTGGCATTCATGCACAGTTAAAATCATTGTTATATGCTATATTATATATGTTGGTCCATGCATACATGTGGCATGACACTAGAGGTTTTGCATACATGTACATCAGGCATTGATAGGGCATATAGGTGATCATGCATACGATGTTCACGCTCGCTAATAACTAATCGAATCTGTTAGTGTTGTGGTTGGATTGGGTGGGATGATGGGTTTTTAGAGGTTGTTTGGTGCTGAGTGAGAGTTAGAAGTGTTGGAGTTTGTTAAACTAGTTGCTAGTGATAGTGAGAGTGGTATAGCCTGTTGATAGAAGGATAGTGTTTGATGCTCAGAGAGTTTAGTGGTTTGGTGGTGAAGGGTACCGGTTGAGGTTAGTATCGGTTAAGTGGTTTGTTTAGCTAAAAGGAAGTGGTAATTTCCTGGTGCTAAAGGATGTTGAAGTTTTGAGGTTGTGTTTCCAAGGGTTGAGGCAGTAGCTTTTAAGCTGTTGTGGAAAGGTTGTGTTTGTAAGTGTTGGTTCTTGGTAACCTTCGAAGAGTTGAGAAGATGGTCTGTATGTTTAAGCTGAGCGATGTTCTAGTAAGGCAAGTGTTGTGGTCAAAGCTTGTAGTGAAAGGGCTGTGAAAGATCGAAGGCTTTCGTTGGTTGTTTGGGTTCTTGTGAGAAGTGGTTGGCTGGTTGTGGTTAAGAAAGTTCCGTTTGAAGTCGGTTGGTGGTGTGTGGAACGGTTGACGAATTCAAGTTGGGGTTGTGATGTAATTTTTGGTATCTGGGTGAGTAGTCCTGGTGAGCTGTTATGGTAATGTTTGTGGCGGATGTGAAGGATTGTCAGCTTCGTTGAGGAGCTTGAGTAAACAATTGATGTTTAAGGATTTTTGCTTGTTGGGAAAATCTTGGAAGAGGTTTGGGAGTCGCAAGAGTTTTAGAATCAGAGAAGTTGCCTAGTGGCTGAATTGGTTTGGTGGTTGTCTCTGTGTAGACAAGTCTTGGGAGTTGTGTGTTACAGTGTTGTCTGCTGTAAGAGCTGAAGTTCTTCAGGTTGATGTTGGGATTGTGTACAGTCCGGTTATGTGGGAGGTTAAGTCGTGGTTACCTTTGAGAGTTTGGATTTGTGAACAGTGAATGGTGGTGTTAAGTTTTGGTGGAGGTTTTGTGTGGAAAGTGATCAGTGGTGTTGAGGTTGTTGGGTTGTGCGTTAGTTTGAGAAGGTTGTGGTTCTCTTTTCGCCGGTTGAAATTTCGAGGACGAAATTTCCTAAGGGGGGGAGAGTTGTAACGCCCCGGTTTTGGGCTCAGAAGTTTTGGGCGTTGACCGGTTCGGTCAAAGTGCTGATCGAATATATAAGAGTGAATTTAGGAAAGCCTAGTTCGGGTTGCATTAAAAATATGGAAAAATGTTCTAAAATCATCTTTTAATATTTATAAGTGAACTGTGAAATCAATTTTGGAAAATGAGGTTCGGAAGGTTGACATTTTGGCTAGTGACCAAAATGTAATTTTTGAAAGTTTGGTGACTGTTTTATAAAGGATTGAAACTTTGAATCTTTAAGGAGCTATTATTCCAAAAAGAGTTTCTCCAGATTTTTCTAAGATATTTTAAGGCTTTATTCTGATTTTAAAGATTATGAAAGTGGAGGGTAACCATTTTTACCATTTCTTAACTAACTTTCCATTTTCTCTCAATTTTTCCTTTTCTCTCATTTTCTCTCAACCCAAACACAATTCTCCAGATTTCCTTCTCTGATTTTGGCATCTAAATCTCTCATTTCAACTCTCATTTGATTCCTAATCATCTCATCAACAAAACCTCTCAATTTGCAAGTTGTTTCATCAAGCTTTTTGGCTCTAAAAAGGAGAAATTCAAGTTTGGAGGTAAGAACGTCCTTCTCCTCTAAACTATCAGTTCTTTACTGAAATTCCTAAGTTCTCAATCCTTGATTTATGTTTTGTTAATGGCTTTTCAATTGAAATCTTGATTTTTGGCTAAAATGCAAGATTTGGTGATTTTGGTGAAATTTTCGTGTGATCTGTTTGGGCAGTGTTTTGGAGTGTCAAAATGATGTTAAATGAATGCTAAATTGATTAGAAGTTGAGGTTTAATCAATGCAATCCCGGATAGGTTGAATTTCCTAAGTTTGGCTTGAGTTTTTGGTTGTTTTTGGAGTGTTTTTGGTGATCTGTTATACCTGGAGGTATAAGGACGTGTTTGTGATCATTTTGGATGTTAATTGATGTATAAAAATGGTTAGAAGTGATGGATCTTGGCTGGGTTAAGTTTTGGAAGTGTTTGGAGGTGATTTCGGTTGTGTTTGGTAGCCGAATTGTTGGATTTGTGATGAGCAGCGAGTTGAGTCTTGTTGCTGGTGTTCTTAATGCATAATGATGCATTAATGTTCTGTTTTTGTGTGCTTGAAACAGGGGAGTTTGATCCGTGAGCTTTAGAGGTGTTGCGGAAGGTTTCGGATGCTTGGAAGGCTTGTTGGCTAGCTTTGTTTTGGTTATCGGTGAGTGAAGTTGGGATTTCAGCTTTTAAACCAAGGTTTGAAGGTTTTTGGGAGCTTAGTGTAAGTCTAAACAACTTTGCTAAGCTCAAGAGTAAGTGAATGGATTTTTGCTCTTGAATTGTGTTGTGATTTGGTTTTAAAAGCAAATGTGATTGATGATTGAAATGCATGTGTTTTGCATGGTTTAATTCTATTTTGTAAGCATATTTTAGCATGGTTTAATGCTGGTTTTGAAAGCCGTATGTGAAGGATGCTCAAGGTAAGAGATCCTTGGTTTTTATACATTGAAAATGTGGTTTTGATGCATGGTGTTGCATGGTGTTTCATGGCTTTGTGTAATGCGTTAAAACAGTGAATTGATGATGATAAATGATGGTTTTGCATATTGGTTATGCATGTGAAACATTGGACTAATGTGGTAAGATGATTATATTGGCAAGTGATGTAAGTGGTTCTTGGTTCGTTGATCGGATATAGTTAGCCGGCTATAGGATTGGGTGCACCGTGAATAAAGTCGCTTTGGAGGTGGAGTGGTCAAGAGTGGACCGGAAAAGCTCCCTTCAAGTATCCTAACGAGATGATTGAGGTCATAATGGAGGTGTTGCCCATTCGAGGACCTTGGTTGAGCAAAGGTTATATGGTGGTTAAAAGTCCATATGTGAGAACCTTGTGCTTGTTGAGATCACAATGGCAGTGTTAAGTCCATGTGTGGATCTTGTGTAGGGTGTCCCGGATCTCGTTAGTGATTTATACAACTACCAATCGGTTATGCAAAGGTTGTATGGTGGTTAAAAGTCCATACATGGAAACCTTGTGCATGTTGAGGTTGTATGGTGTTTAAAAGTCCATGCATGGGAACCTCGGGAAAAGCTAAGGTTGTATGGTGTTTAAAAGTCCATACATGGGAACCTTAGGCTTGTAAGGTCAAATGGTGTTTAAAAGTCCATTTGGGAGGCCTTGGATTGGTAGGGTGTATGGAGCGTAGGGACAACGCTCGGAATCCGCGTATCCGATCGGGTTGTTGAGTTGAAAAATGGATGTGGATGATCACTTGGAAGCCAATGTAATGTTCTTGATCATAAAGAAGCATGAGATGCTTGAAATGATGCATAATTGCATGTGAGGCATGAGATGCTTGAAATGATGCATAATTGCATGTGAGGCATGTGATGCTTGAAATGATGCATAATTGCATGTGAGGCATGAGATGCTTGGAAGAGATGCATGGATGCATGTAAAGTGTGTAATGCTTGTGAATGCATGTTTACTTGTTAAGTTGAACAAGTGTTGGTTATCATTTGGTAAATGATGCATGTGAGCATGAAATATCTTTATTGCATTGGAGTCTTGTAAGACCTGTTTTTAAAGGCATGTGAAGATGATGTTATGGTTCTTATGTTGCCTTGGTTAAATGCATGTGATGGATTATTTGTGTTATGGTTTTAAAAGGTTTCTTGCTCGAAATGGCTTTCAAGTTTGAGAAAGGTATGTTGTGAAATGGGAGTGTTTTCCATGGTTTTGTTTTAAGCTTGCATATGGTGTTTATGCATGGATTGGCTAAATGGTTGATTTTTGCGAGTTGTTCTTTGAAAAGGTTTTCTTAGCTTGCTAAGCTAAGGGTTGGTTTTCATGTATGTGCAATGCATGGTTTTGAGCTTGATGTTGAAAAGGATTTCCAAACTTGGCTTTGGTAAACAAATCGGGTTTGTTTTAAAAGTGTTTAATGACCCGCTGCATTGATGGTGTTTTGGTTTTGAGCATTCCTCACTAAGCATTATGTGCTTACGCTCCTTTTTTGTCCATCAATGCAGATTCTTGAAGTTTGGACAGCAAGGAGCAAGGGATTCAAGGTGGACTCCAATGGAGATGTATGTCTCGGTGAATAGCTATAGTTAATAAAGGCAATGGGGTAGAATCTCTCGGGTTTATGTGTATGTGATCGTATATGTTGATCAAGAATGTTTTAATGTTGTTGCTAATGTTGTTGGAACATGAATTGGCTTTAATGAGTTTGTTTTGGAAGGTTTGTGCCTAAATGGTTGCTTGTGTAGGAAGCATGCCTATAGATTTGGGGCTTTTCTTATATGTTGTGTTTCTGTTGAATTGTTGATGCAAGTATGTCTCATTTATGTTGAATTGCATGTTGGTAAAGTTTGGTGGCTTTTGGAGCATGATTGGATGATCAATTGTGTGTTTGAGTGAGCAAAATGCAGCAATCTGGGCTAGGCGTTTCGGAACAGATGACACCGTTTCGGAACGGGTGCCCTGAATGAACCCAGGCGTCCGAAACGGGTGCCACCATTCCGAAACGGAAAGCATTCTGCCAGACCCCTGTTGCGGAACGCGTTGCGGAACGGCCCCGTGTTTCGAAACGGGCTTGGCCTGTTTCGGAACGGGTGACCGTTGGGGGCTGACATGGGCGGTTAAATGTTTCAAAATGTTTGCATTTTGGTCCTGAATCTTGTTTGTGCAATTGTATGAGCTCGGGATGTCCGTTTGAGCTGAATTTTGGCAGGGAAGCATGAAACCTGATAAATTTTAAGTTGGTAACTTAAAATCTGGTTAAGTCCTTAAAGTTTTCAGAAATTACAATTTGGTCCCTAAAGTTGTAATTTGTTCAATTGGGTCCCTGTTTGATCTCTGATGTTTGTGATCTTTGAGTATGATGTTTGTGCGATCACAATTAGGGCTAACGTGCATCTAGACAAGATTAAAAAGAAAAAAAAGGGTCGTTAATCAAGGTTGACTTTCGGGTTGACTTTGGTTTTCCCCGTGTGACTTTCTTAATTCGGGTCAACCGTCCAGACCGGGTTAAGGGGGTTACAAAATCTCCTCTCCACAACCTTTGAGTTGGTTGACGATTATGGAGAAACGGTCGAACAACCTCTTGATGTCTTCATCTGGGTCCATCTTGAAGTTCTCATACTCAAGGTTGAGAGGACTAATGTTGGTCTCTTTTACTTCGTTTGTTCCCCCGTATGTGACCTCAAGCTTGTCCCAAACTTCCTTGGCATATTAACAAGAAGAAACTTTTGTATATACATTCGGGCTTAATGCACAAAAAAGAAAGTGCAAAGCCTTGCATTTAAGCTCCATCTTCTTGCGATCATTCGCACTCCAATCTATCTTTCTTCTTTGTGGCACGATTGTACCATCCTCGACAATGTCCCAAAGATGGTAATCTTTGGCATTTATGAAGAACATCATCCTATTCTTTCAATAGGAGTAGTTGGTCCCGTCAAAGAATGGTGGCCTATCTATGGATTGGACCATTTCTCACAAGTTGACTTGTTTGTTGATCGAGCTTGCAAATCGTCTCAATAGATGGTTAAACCTTCTCGATTGAGTCTTGCTCTGCTACCAATTGTGGAGCTCGATAATCACAACCGAATTGCTTGCCAACTGGTGGAGAAGTGATAGTTTGCGTGTTTATGGTGGAAGCAAAAAGATAAAAAAAATCAACAATGATTTAGTGTGGTTCAAGCTTCTAACAAGCTTTACATCCACTACCTTCTCTCCTCGCCAAGGATTTCACAAATTCACTTAGAATTCTTCCCCTTTTCTAGGATTAGGAGGCAATCATTTACATCCTAGACTTAAAAACTCAAGCATAACATCCAAAGCTCACTACCCGAGCTTTGTGCACACACTTAAACAAGAGAATTCTAAGCAAACGAAATCCCTCTACAAGGTGTGTGTCTGCACTCTTAAGCTCTCACCCAAATCCTAATACACTTGAGCATACATTGACATTTAAACTCAACAAGTGTAGTCTACAAAGAATGGGAAAAAATAAGTACTAAGACTTGATTACAATCATAAACATGTTGGCATTTGGATTATTAGTCTTCAATAGATGCTTTAAGGTCCCTTTTATACTCCCAATTGAGTTCCTAGTCGTTGGTGTCTATTGGGATTGAATTGGAGTAGTTAGGGCCTTTATTTTTTTGCAATAAATGCAGTTCTGGGTAGTAGGGTATCAGTACCCGTGTTACCGTATCGGTACACCCTTTTGGAAAACTAGTTGTTGTGTTCTGAACTGCCTTCAGGTAGTGGTACACTTAATAACGTATCGGTACAACCTGCTTGGGAAAAGAGCCGTTGAGGGCTTTTTATATAGTCGTTGAGCATTTAAAATATAGTGTATTAGTACGCCACAGAGCGTATCGGTACAACCCTGTCTGTATCGATACACCTAAGTTGTACCGGTATGATTTTTTGGTTTTGGAATTATACTATAGTTGAAACTCTAAAGTGTATCGATACAGGGTATACCGTATCGGTACAGTTATGAAGAAAACATGATTTTGGCTACTTTAACACATGTAAACCTTTCCAAAGCCTTATAAAACCCATCAAACATATTTTCAAGTTGTTTGGTCTTCAAATCATTTTTGAAGTCTTTTTAATTTAGTCCAAAACTATTTTTCAATTATTATATCAAAACAAATATCCTAACAGCTATGATGCTACTTATATTGACACTGTTGTGACTTGCTGAGAGTATACTTTAGGTTATTAAAATTGGTAAAATGTGCTAGAGGTGCCTAACTGGCTCTAGCCAAAATGTTGTGCGATTTTAGTACAACGCAAACGGTGCAAGTGAACACGTCGCAAGTAATAGTATAGATAAAGATCATCTCCACAGGGATTGGTGAAACTCTGGCTTTTGGCTTCTTTCATTGAAAGAGAATAATATTGGAAGTGATAGGTGGCGATAAATAACAAGTAAAATAAACTAAGAAAAGTAAACTAAATATATATAAGTAGTCGATATGAGAGATTAGGCCAAGTTATCGTGAGCAAAGGTGTAATTCCCGAATGAATTGATGCAGGTTGTAGTTGCTGAGGCAAGGCAATAGCCGTGGCAACTGGGTTTCAATAAATGTCATGGCAATTAGGTTTAGATAAATGTCATGGAAACTAGGTTTGGATAAATGTCGTGGTAGATGGGTTTCCTCCTTCAATGTTCGGCGGATGATCTGCAATGTCTTCATGTTATCCTTAATTGACAAACTGATGTTTATGCATGCATTGGGGATACATCCCTGCGTTAGCATTGGCTGATCAACATCGATCATGCACTCCTCTTAGCCATTAAAATCTTTTCCATATAACTAAGGTGGATTAGTTCCCAACAACGTTCGTTCAAATGAAAATTGTTTCCACTCGTTTCATGAATCTAGATCTCACGAACCTAGATAAATGGATAAACTCGAGTTCCTTTCCCAATTCCCTTAAGTTAAAAATCAAGATCCAAGAATAAACAAAGAATGAAATTTTATTAAATTAAAAACCAAAAACCATTCATTTTCCTCTACACACCATCAAAACTCGATAACCCAAGCCAATTTAAACTATTTCATGGCTGGGTAAAAAGAAAATACAAAGGAATAAAACCCAGACATGGATCGCACGATAAAAAGATGAAGAAGAAGAGGTTTGTGCGTGAAGGCTCTGTGATATGATTCCCCAAAATCGACTCTCTTGATTGAGTGTTGCGATCTCCTTAAATAGGTGAGGAGAGAGAGTCCAAATGTTTGTGAGATCTGTGTAATTCGACCAGTATCTGATTAGAGAATTGAATTTTAATCTGGATAATTATCCTTTGCATTTGAATTAAATCTGTAGATAATGAGGTTTTAATCGCGATATTCCGCGGCATCCCTCTACAATTCCTTCATCCTTATCCTTACTGTCCACCACATTTGGTTTGAAAATTTGTCTTGTACAAAATAATGCAAACAATCAGCGATTTCTCCATAAAAACCAACAAAATGTAACATCAAGCTCGATGGACAAGGAAACTATGAAACTATGCATGAATGTCTCGTTGGAGTATGCCCAAAGATCAATCATATGATGATTGAATAGACATACTATTTTACTAGATTTATCAAGTAATGGCATTGTCGTTATTATCATTTGGTATGTTTTTGTACATCAAACTAACCATTGGATAATAATGTCCATACAATAATATGATTATTGTTAAATAGAATCCTTAGTCGAATATTATTACGGGTATGGATAGTGATAATATATAAAGACTAATATGTGGTTGATTGATAATGTGAAACCGATATTTTAATTTTGATATAACTAAAGAACCTAAGAACTAAATTTAAAATGTAAAAATGAATTTTTAAGTCCTCAAACCTCTCTACATGTTTTAAACAATTTGCCTAAGTTAAAAACTAAGTTTATCAAATATTTTCTAAGTGTTCTTAAAGCCAAAACAATGATTTTCGAGTCACCGTTTCGAAACGGCCTAAGGCGTTTCGAAATAGTTTTGAAATTGTGAGTCCATGTTTCGAAACGGGTATCGAAACAATTTCAACACCGCCAACCCGTGTTTCGAAACAAGTTTCAAAACGGCTGAAGAACATTGAGCAACCATATCGAAACGACATCAAGTGTTTCGAAACGGCTTTAAAATTGATTTGAAAAATATGATTGTTGAATGTTTTTAACTAATTTTTAACAAACCGTTAAGGCGTATCGAAACGATCTCAATCCGTTTCGATACGGTCCTTGACAGTGGCAGAATGTTTCGAAACAAGTTTCCAAACGGGCTCTTAGCTTATCGAAACTGGTCTAGCCGTTTCGATACGGGCTATTTAATGCACACCAACGGCTCTTTCTATTTTGGTGTATTTCGAAACAGGTTCGGGAGTTTCGAAACGGTTGGTTGCAGACTGCATTTATAGAGGGAAGATAACACCCCCAACGGCTCTATTGATGAATGCAACAACCACAACGACTAGAAATCAATGAGAATGTATAAAAGGGACCTCTAAAAGCCTCAGCAACAACTATTGATCCTAAAGCAAACATCCAAACATCAAATCCAAGCATTTGTGCCTAAATCCCATTATTGTCTTGTAACCCCAATTGTATTTTTCATTCTTATCATTCAAATTGGGTTGAGTGCTTGTAATTGGGCTAGTTTATGTATTGAGAGATACTTGTTTAGCCAACAAATTCTTTGTTTTAGTTGTGTGAGGATTGGGTCAAATTTTGGGTAGAAAATTTGATCGAAAATTGTAAGGGTTACCTCCTTAGCCTAGAAAAGGGGAAGAGCAATTAGTGGAATTGTTGCAAATCCTTAGTGAAGCTAAGGTAGTGGATGTAGAGTTCATTTGGAACTTGAACCACTCTAAAATTTATTGTCTATCTTTTTATTTACAATTTCCACCACCAAGAACATTAAAAATCCAATTCACCCCTCTTGGTTTAGTTCGATCATTCGATCCACTCAACAATTGGTATCAGAGCCTACCTCTTTGAGGATTAACAACCACAAGAGGAGTTCCTAGGAAGAGTGTGATCATCCAAATATCAATAGATGGCTTCTACCTCCGATTCGAGCATGTATGAGTCTCAATCCACTACAAAACCACCCTTCTTTAATGGTGACAACTATCCATTTTGGAAGAATAGAATGCGTCTCTTCATCAAGTCCAATGACTACTTTGTTTGGGATGTCATTAAAGATGGCCCCTACATTCCATTGAAGCAAGATAGTGAAGGGAAGATGGTTTTGAAGAAAAAGGTGGAGATGAGTGAAGAAGAAAGGAGAAAGATCCAAATAAATGACAAAGCTCTCCACATGCTTTTTTGTTCTTTCCGTCCGGACATCTACTCCAAAGTATCATCCATTGAGAGTGCCAAAGAAGTGTGGGATACTCTTGAGACCACCTATGAGGGAACCAATAATGTCAAGGAAACTAAGATTGGAATTCTCAATCATAGTTATGAGAATTTCAAGATGGAACCCGATGAGACGGTGTCCAAGATGTTTGATCGCTTCTCTACCATAGTCAATGAGCTCAAAGGATTTGGAGAGACAATACCGGAAGACAAGCTTGTCCGGAAGCTACTCTACTCACTTCCCGAATCTTGGGATGGGAAGAGAACCGCCATCATAGAAGCTAAAAATTTAAAGACTTTAAAGTTTGATGAGTTAGTGAGTTCTCTCCTTATACATGAGATTATGAAGCAAGGAAGGGAAGAAGAGAAGAAGAAGGAAGAGAAGAGAGTAGAAAAGCTAGAGGTTGAAAAGAAAAAGAAGATGAGAATAGCTCTCAAAGCTTCATTACTTGAGGAGAGCTCTTCTAGTGAAGAGGATGAGCTAGAAGAATTGGCTATGATAGCCAAACGATTCTCACGCTTTATGAGGTCCAACCAGGGAAGAAAAATTCAAAGGAAGATGGACTTCAAAGGTAAAAATAAAGAAGCAAGGGATCAAATCATTTGCTTTGAGTGCAATAAACCCGGCCACATACGTTCGGAGTGCCCTCAACTCAAGAAGAAGGGCTTTGAGTAGAAGAAGAAGCTCAAAGCCAAGCTTGCTACTTGGAGTGATGAGGAGTCATCCGAGGATGACGAACAAGAAGTGGCCAACATTTGCCTCCTGGCACTTGAGGAAGATTCCTCCATGGTAACCTCTAACGCATCATCTTTAGATTTTACATATGATGAATTAAATGATGCATATGATGAGTTGCAAGAGGTCTATGGTGAATTTGTTGAGAAATACAAAGAGTCGGTCATTAGGAATAAGAAAATTATTTTGGAACTAAATGATAAAAATGACTCACTCTCTCAAGCTAAT
The DNA here is from genome assembly GCA_958450335.1 of Hibiscus tridactylites. Lineage (NCBI taxonomy): Eukaryota > Viridiplantae > Streptophyta > Magnoliopsida > Malvales > Malvaceae > Hibiscus > Hibiscus tridactylites. The sequence continues at coordinate 34,999,365 of OY288272.1, read as the reverse complement.
TTAAAATTTGAGAAAAAGATATTAGGGTTGAAAGATGAACTAAATTTTTTTCAAGATGAAAATATTGACCTTAATAATCTTTTATCTCAATGTAATAGTGAACACCAAAAGGTGTTAGATGAGCTAAATAAGCTCAACGAGTCTTTTAAAAATGTTGGTAGTGTGAAGCATGAAATAGGTGAATCTTCAAAAACAAACCAAATTAAGAAAAAGACTAATTACTACAAACAATGTAGCTTTCCTAGACATAGTAGAACTAAAAGGATTAAAAGTGTATGGGTTCCTAAGGAACTTGTAAAATCTAATAACATTGTTGCTATGTCATCTTGCATTCCTAAGGGAACCAAGGTTTTGGGAGCTAACACTCATGGACCCAAAATGATTTGGGTACCAAAAACAAAAGATTAATATCTTTGTTTGTAGGGGAGCATTGCTACAAGGCCAAAGCACAAAGTCAAAACTCATGGTACCTTGATAGTGGATGCTCAAGGCATATGACCGGAGACAAGAGTAGATTCATGGATCTAAAGCCAAAAAGTGGAGGAGTGGTGACATTTGGTGACAACTCCAAAGGCCACATTAAATGTATTGGCTCCATAGGTAATCACTCTACTATTATCATTGAAAATGTCTTGTATGTCGGTGGTCTTAAACATAACTTATTGAGCATAAGTCAATTGTGTGATAAAGAATTTAATGTTTTATTGATAAAAATGGGTCCAAAATTGTTGACATTAAATCTAATAATATTATGCTTATAGGTCATCGCATAGGGAACATATACATGGTGCATCTAGATGACATACATACATCTCATGCATGCTTGGTAGCACAAAATAAAAATGATGCATGGTTGTGGCATAGGAAACTAGGACATGCTAGCATTAGTGTTTTAGAAAAACTAGTTTTCCTTGATCTAGTTAGAGGTTTACCCAAGATTAAGTTCTCAAATGATAAAATTTGTGATACATGCTCTAAGGGTAAACAACATAGGTCTTCCTTTAAATCCATTAATGATGTTTCTACTAGTAGATGTTTACAACTTATCCATATGGATTTATTTGGGCCAATTAGGACTATGAGCTTGGGTGGTAAATCTTATGCATTTGTACTTGTTGATGATTTTTCTAGATTTACTTGGGTTCTATTTTTAAGTACTAAAGATGAGGCTTTAGAAAAATTCATCACAATTTCAAAACTAACCCAAAATGATCTTGAACTTAAAATTTTACATATTAGAAGTGATCATGGAACTGAGTTTCAAAATTTAGGGTTTGAAGATTTTTTGAATGAAAATGGTATTAGCCACAATTTTTCGACTCCTCGAACTCCTCAACAAAATGGGGTAGGTGAGAGGAAAAATAGAACTTTACAAGAAATGGCTAGAACCATGCTTTGTGAAAATAATTTACCTAAATATTTTTGGGCGGAAGCCACAAACACCGCTTGCAATATTGTTAACCGAGTAATGATTAGGCCAATTTTAAAGAAAACACCTTATGAGATTTTAAAATCTAAAATGCCTAACATTAGCTATTTTCATCCTATTGGTTGCAAGTGTTTTGTTTTAAATAATGGAAAAGACAACTTAGGTAAATTTGATGCAAAAGTGATGAAGCTATTTTCATAGTATATTCTTTAACCTCTAAAGCCTATCGTGTATTTAACAAAAGAACTTTAGTAGTAGAAGAATCTATACATGTTGTATTCGATGATAACCTCCTTCCAAGGAAGGATTCTTGTGATGATGGTGATGTAGGAATCATAAATGCCTTTGATGGAGGACAAACTTCAAAGGAGGATGAGATTCCAACAAAAGAAGAGGAAACACATGATCCACCTCTTGAAGCCTTGAAGGACTTGGCTCTTGAGGAAAAGGAAGTGAGCTACCCAAGGGAGTTCAACTATCTCAAACATGGTGAAATCTTTGGTGATCCATCCAAGGGGGTAACCACTCGATCTTCTCTTAGATTAATGAATCATGTTGCATTTATCTCATGCATAGAGCCTAAGAATATAAAAGAAGCATTGAAAGATGATTTTTGGATTATGGCCATGCAAGAAGAGTTAAATCAATTTGAGAGAAGTAATGTTTGGACATTAGTTGATAGGCCTAGTAATCAATCTACCATAGGAACTAAATGGGTCTTTAGGAACAAGCTAGATGATAGTGGGAACATTGTGAGAAATAAAGCTAGACTAGTAGCACAAGGTTACACTCAAGAAGAGGGAATAGATTTTGATGAAACCTATGCACCCGTAGCTAGAATGGAAGCCATTAGGATGTTGCTTGCATATGCATGTTATCATGATTTCAAGCTTTTTCAAATGGATGTTAAAAGCGTGTTTTTTAATGGCTTTATAAATGAGGAAGTGTATGTGGAACAACTACCAGGTTTTGAAGACTCAAAATTTCCAAATCATGTTTTCAAACTCACTAAAGCTCTTTATGGTTTAAAACAAGCTCCTAGAGCTTGGTATGAAAGGCTTTCAAACATTTTAATTGAAAAAGGTTTTGAAAAAGGCAAGGTGGACACTACACTTTTTATAAAAAGGTATAAAAATGACATCTTAGTAGTACAAATTTATGTTGATGATATTATTTTTGGGTCTACTAACGAATGTCATTGCAAAGAGTTTGCTAAGCTAATGCAAGGTGAATTCGAGATGAGCATGATGGGGGAGCTATCATTCTTTTTGGGACTCCAAATCAAGCAAAAGGAGGATGGCACCTTCATCAATCAAGAAAAGTACATAAAGGATATGCTCAAGAAGTTTGGCTTGGATAATGAAAAGCCTCAAGCCACACCTATGTGCTCATCCACAAAGATTGACAAAGATGAAGGAGGTAAATGTGTTGACTCTAAGCTTTACCGCTCTATGATTGGATCATTGCTTTACCTTACCGCAAGTAGACCAGATATCATGTTTAGTGTTTGCTTGTGTGATAGGTTTCAAGCGAGTCCTAGAGAGTCTCACCTTATAGTTGTTAAGAGAATCTTTAGGTACTTTAGAGATACTCCTTGTTTAGGTCTTTGGTACCCTAGAGACTCCACCTTCAACCTTCATGCTTATTCAGATGCGGATTATGGGGGATGTAAAATCGATAGGAAGAGTACTTCGGGAACTTGTCAATTCCTAGGTAGTATGCTCATATCTTGGTTCTCTAAGAAACAAAATAGTGTAGCCTTATCTACCACCGAAGCCGAGTACATATCCTTAGGGAGTTGTTGTGCTCAAGTCCTTTGGATGAAGCAACAACTCTTAGATTATGGTATTAAAGTTAAAATCATATCCCTCAAATGTGATAAAACTAGTGCCATATGTTTGACAAAAAATCTCATCCAACACTTTAAAACCAAACACATAGAAATAAGGCATCATTTCATTAGAGATCATGTCCTTAAGAAAGATGTGGTTATAGAGTATGTTGACACCTTAAATCAATTAGCGGACATATTTACAAAACCTTTAGAGAAAGAGTGTTTTTGGTCCCTTAGGAGAGAGTTAGGTCTAACTAGCCTATCTTTACCTCTTAGGACAGCTTTTGTGCTTAAAATTGCTTGATCTTCTGAAATGTCGTGTTTATTTGTTTTTACTCCTAATTTCATCCATGCCTATAGCTAGGGGAGTATGTTTATGTTTGCATATGTTTTTCCTGCTCATTCATGTCATTCATGCAAGTTAGGCCTTAGAAAATTTCATTTTTCTGCACTTTTAGAGCCTCATCTACACTTCCAGGCCTAGGTGTATCGAAATGGGTCCACCTGTTTCGATACGGATGCTTTAAATTTCTATCTGAGAAAAGGGTGTTTCGAAACACCTTCCAAGGGTTTCGAAACGTTTTGGCTACTGCCAAGTGGTGTATCGAAACATGTTTCGATACGAGTCAACGAGGATTCGATACGGTCAAACCCGTACTGAAACGGTCAGTTGGAGTTGAAAAGTCGGTCAATCTTTCATGCCCACGTTTCGAAACGGTCAAGACCGTTCCGAAACGGACTCGCAGACTGCTTTAAAGGTGCCTTTAATGTTAAAGTTAAACACAAATTAAAACTCTCCCAAAACCCTAAAAACTCTAGAATCGATTTTTCCTATAAAAACCCTCTAAACCTCATTGTTTTTCATCAAATCTTGAGGGCTTTTTCTCCTAAACACGAGTATAAGCAAGTATCAACAATATTGTGCATGGATTTTAACCCATTCATCCAAAATCACAATTTAAGGTATTTTCATCTTTTTTCTTTTTCCTTCAATTTGTATTCTAATCTTAGGTTAGAAAATTTTAATTTTGTATAGTTTATATGTTTTGATACTTGAGTTTTTCAAATCTTGTAAAAAAAATTTCAAAATCTTCAATTTTTTTGATTCTAATATATAAATTTTTACTCGTATTTTCTTTACTGTTTTTCTCTTTTTTTTTGTTTTGTATATTTGTTTTTAAAACTTATTTTTAAACCTAAGTGGGATTTATCATTTTATTGAATTACGAAATCTCATGCATACACTTAAACTTGTTTTAAATCGTTTGCTTAATGTTTTTAGGATTGCTACGGAGAATGTTAACAAAAAGCGTAAGTCCGTTCAATCTGGTGAATTAAGTATTCGTCCATATCTCACCCTGCTATTTCAAAAAACTCTTCGAACTCAAGAGATGAGGGATCGTTTCAATTATGTCAAGGAGTACAAAGTTCGTCGTGAGCGTGTTATTGAGCTCACATTTCTTGACTCCGAGCGATTTCTCTTTCGTTATCTCGATCGTTTAAGAAAATGGGGATTCCTTGGTCTATTGAGTATCCCAGATATTTGCTACAAACACATGGTACTTCTCTTTTACTCCAATGCTCAATTTATTAATAATGAAGATAATACTGAGGTGGTTGGCCTTGAGTCTTCTATCTTGGGCAAGAGGATTGTCATTAACATCCCTCTCTTGGAGTCTACGTTCTCTCTTAAGGACAAAGAAATTGAGAATGAGAGTCACTTTGGTTCTCACACCGGTTAGGTGCTTACTTTGGATGCACACGATAGATTCCTCCATTTGATGGTCTCATGGTTCCTTCGCCCCTCCGGAGGTAAATATTCTCACATTCGTCAAGTAGACTATTTTTGGCTTGAGTCTTTCCGTCGTGGTCAGCGCCCTAATCTTGTTTAGATCATGTTTGCCGAGATAGTCAATAATGTTAAGCTTCGTGATACCGATGCCCTGAAATCCTTCACTTATGGAATGGTTTTAAGTCACATCTTTAGCAAGCTTAATCTTGATTGCACCTACGACTCTCCGGAACCCCGCAAGTCAAAAATTGGTGAGTCTTCCCTCCGTAAGTCTGGTTTTCGCTATGTAAACAATGGGCATTGGGAACGTGTTGATAGGGAAGCACCACCTCCTCCTCCCGTTGAGCCTCAACCACAAGCTCAAGTTGCGAACAATGAAGGTCTTATGACTTTCCTCACCGAAAGGTTCAACTCCATGGACACTAACATGGCCTCGGTCTTTGGTGTTATGAATACACGTTTGCAAAATGTAGAGGATCGTCTCCTTGCCAATGAGAATCGACTACAGTCCCTTGAGAATCAACAATCGGCCATGGACATGTCCTTCTCCACCTTTTATGGCCAATGGATGAAGTTTTGCAGTTCTCAAGTCAAGAGCGATGATGAATCCTCGGATGATGATGGTGACGACGACAAGGCCTAGGTTTCTTATGACATATCATATTAGCTATGCATTTTAGGTTTAAGTTTGCATCTTTATTTCCGTTATGTTTCTATGAACCTATGCTTTTGATTTTATTTGGGATTATGCTTTGAACTTACTGTCGAAGATTTATGTTTTGTATATTTTAATTTTATGAATTAATATTATGTTGCTTGTTGCTTGTTGCTTAATGATTATTGCTATCAACCCTATCTCTTCTCTATGAGCCTTGATTATTATTTTTGATCTAACAAAAAGGAGGAGAATTAATTTAAGAGCCAAAATTTCGTTTTAAATGTTTTAAGTGTTTTTAAGTTTTAAACCTTGAATTTATATCCTTAAATCTTTTTAAAACTTTGAAAACCTATCTTAAATTGAGGGGCAGTTAGAATGTGTTCAAAATTTTCAAAACTCTTAAAAATTCTAACTTTGGTTTTGTAATATCAAAAAGGGGGAGATTGTGAAACCGATATTTTAATTTTGATATAACTAAAGAACTTAAGGACTAAATTGAAAATGTAAAAACGAATTTTTAAGTCCTCAAACCTCTCTACATGTTTCAAACAATTTGCCTAAGTTAAAAACTAAGTTTATCAAATATTTTCTAAGTGTTCTTAAAGCCAAAACGGTGATTTTCGAGTCACTGTTTCGAATCGGCCTAAGGCGTTTCAAAACAGTTTTGAAACTGTGAGTCTATGTTTCGAAAGGGATATCGAAACGATTTCAACACTGCCAACCCGTGTTTCGAAACAAGTTTCGAAACGGCTGAAGAACATTGAGCAACCGTATCGAAACGACATCAAGTGTTTCGAAACGACTTTGAAATTAATTTAAAAAATATGACCGTTGAATGCTTTGAACTGAATTTTAACAAACCGTTAAGGCGTATCGAAACGATCTCAATCCGTTTCGATACGGTCCTTGATAGTGGCAAAATGTTTCGAAACTAGTTTCGAAACGGGCTCTTAGCGTATCGAAACTGGTCTAGCCGTTTCGATGCGGGCTATTTAATGCACCCCAATGACTCTTTCTATTTTAGACTGTTTCGAAATGGGGTCGGGCATTTCGGAACTGTTGGTTGCAGACTACATTTATGGAGGGAATATAACACCCCCAACGGCTAGAAATCAATGATAAGGTATAAAAGGGACCTCTAAAAGCCTCAGCAACAACTATTGATCCTAAAGCAAACATCCAAACATCAAATCCAAGCATTTGTGTCTAAATCCCATTATTGTCTTGTAGTCCCAATTGTATTTTTCATTCTTATCATTCCAATTGGGTTGAGTGCTTGTAATTGGGCTAGTTATGTATTGAGAGATACTTGTTTAGCCAACAAATTCTTTGTTTCAATTGTGTGAGGATTGGGTCAAATTTTGGATAGAAAATTTGACCGAAGATTGTAAGGGTTACCTCCTTAGCCTAGAAAAGGGGAAGAGCAATTAGTGGAATTGTTGCAAATCCTTAGTGAAGCTAAGGTAGTGGATGTAGAGTTCATTTGGAACTTGAACCACTCTAAAATTGCTTGTCTACTTTTTATTTGCAATTTCCACCACCAAGAACATTAAAAATCCAATTCACCCCCCTCTTGGGTTAGTTCGATCATTCGATCCACTCAACAGATAACAAGTGTTGTAATTGACATAGAGATGTCAAAATCAACACATAAGTATTTGTTAGAGAACAACATACTGGATTGACCCGCTATGAGCATGTTTCTTGGGTAATTATGTGACAGTCACAACATTGCTCATGATAAACATATGTATGATCCTCAGACTTGAGATCAACATGATTTTAACATAAAGATTTACGTATTTTGACATAGTCAAACGTGTGTCGTAACTGACTACATGGAGAGAAAATGCATGGCAATGCTCGAATATTATGATATGAGATATCATAGAGATTCGTTTATAATAATCTACTCAAGATATCAAGAAAACACTAGATGGAGAAAACTCAGATCTCTAGTCTACGCCCTATGAACCTCAAAGAACTTCTAAGCCCAAAATCGGGGCGTTACATCACATTTTCTTGGAGTACAAGAAGACCAGTTACAAAATCCATAGTAATTTGATCCCACTTTCACTGAGGGAACTCGAGAGGTTGAAGCAAACCAGTGGGAGCTCGATGTTCGACTTTGATTCTTTGGAAATTTAAGCACTTTGATACATAGTCATTGATGGCTGCTTTCATTCCTGGCCACCAATAAAAGGGTTTTAGATCCTTGTACATCTTAACCGATCCAGGGTGGATCGAAAAAGAACTTTGATGGGCTTCTTTTAACATCTCTTGTTTTAGTTCTTTGTTGTTAGGAACACACATTTTATCTTTAAAATAGAGGAGCTCATTCGACTTGAAGGAGAAGTCAGAGTTAGGCTCAGAATCAAGCTTCGAAATAACCTTTTGAAGATCTGGATCAACTTGCTGGAGTTCTTTAATTCTCGAGATTAGACTAGATTGAACTTGGCGTTTTGACAAGTATCCTAGGTTTTGATATACTCAAAGATGAGCATTGATAGCATTAAGAGCTACAAAATTTGAACAACATTATCAGGGGTATTCGAATGGATTGCTTGTAAATCAAGGAAGAATTCGAATGGTTGCGTATAAGAAAAATAATGAGTTTTTCGAATAACTAATTGAAATTCATGGAATATTTATGAAAGCTACAAGGCTTAGAGTAGCTTACCTAAGGTCTGTTTTCGACTAAGAGCATTCGCAACCACGTTGGCTTTTCTGGGATGATAGTTGGTGACTAAATTGTAGTCTTTCAAGAGTTCCATACATCTTCTTTGTCTCAAATTAAGATGCTTCTGAGTTAGGAGGTACTTAAGGATTTTATGATTAGTGAATAGGTGGCATTTTTCATCGTACAAGTAGTGCCTCCAAATTTTAAGAGCAAAACCAATGCGAGTTCGAGATTATGAGTTGGATATTTAAGCTCGTGATGTTTAAATTGCCTTGATGCATATGCTACCACATTATCTCCTTGCATCAATACGCAACCTAATTCCGAGTATGAAGCATCACTATACACAGTGAATTCCTTGCCTGATTTAGGTTGGATAAGAACTAGGGCATGAGTCAGGGCTTGTTTGAGTTGATCAAAGCTGCATTGTTGCTTCTCCCACCACTCAAATGGTTGATCCTTCCGAAGAAGCTTATTTAGGGGCAAGGAAATGGTAGAAAAGCCTTTTACAAATCTTCGGTAGTACCCAGCAAAACCGAAAAAACTTTAGACCTCGCCAACATTCCTTAGAGGTCTCCAATCAAGAATGTATTGTAATTTCTTCGGATCCACTTTGATCCCTCTGGCTGAGATTACATGGCCATGAAATGAAACTTTCGATAGCCAAAACTCGCAATTGGAGAATTTGGCGAACAACTGACATTCTCAAAGAGTTTACAAGACAATTCAGAGGTGTTCAGCATGTTTCTCCTTCTTATGAGAGTAGACCAAGATGTCACCGATAAAGACAATCACAATTTTTTCGAGATAGGGCTTAAATACTCGGTTCATGAGATCCATGAATGCGGTCGGGGCATTGGTTAGAACGAATGGCATTCTAAGGAATTCAAAGTGGCCGTAACGAGTTCGAAAGGCCATTTTAGGCACGTCTTCTTCTTCCACCTTCATTTGATAATAACCCGATCGAATATCGATGTTTGAGAACACCGCAGCAACTTTAAGTTGGTCAAAAAGATCTTCAATCCTCGGCAAGGGATACTTGTTTTTTATTGCATGTTGATTCAACTGTCGATAGTCGATACAAAGCTGCATCGTACCGTCCTTTTTCTTTACGAACAATATGAGAGCACCCCAGGGAGAAGAACTAGGTCGAATAAAGACTTTGTCTTGTAGCTCTTGAATCTGCTTATTGAGTTCCTTCAACTCCAATTGTGCCTTTCAATATGGTGTAATTGACATCGCGTTGGTTCCAAGGTGAACTTCATTCCTGAATTCCACTTGTCTAGTCGGAGGGAGACCAGGTAGTTCCTCAAGAAAAACATCGATAAATTTAGATATGATAGGAATAGATGGCAAGCCAAAATCATATTCGTCTTGTAAGACCATGGAAGCAAAAATCAAAGTAGGCTTTTGTCGATAAGTAAGATGGACTCTTTACCAAAACCCCGAAGGCAAAGTCTCTTATTCTGGCAATCAATCTAGGCTTGATGTTTACCTAACTAACCTAGCTCTAACACTAGATCAAACTCACAATCTGGCGAAACATAGGGATCTATAGGAAAAGGAACATTTAGAATAGAAATTGGGCAAGATCTACAAAGAAAATTGATTGGCAAGTTTCTTCCTATAGGATTTGATACTACAAGGCTCGATTTAACAAATTCGGGTTTCATATTTAGCTTAACAAGCAAGGAAGAACATATAAAGGAATGGATAGACCTCGAATCAATCAAAGCATAAACAAGGCTTGAGTTTAGTTCAACAATACATGTGATCACATCGGGAGACTCTTCATCTTCCTGACCACGGATGTGGTAGATACGAGTAGGGGCTCGTAATTCTTAATGAGTAGGGGCATTCAAATAGCTTTCTTTACCTCTCCCTTGATTTTCGGATTATGCTTGTTTATGGTCTTTGTTTCGGTTAGATGGTGCAGAACTCGAATTTGCAGGAGATCGAGTTGAAGCATTATTTGAATTTTGAGGACAATCCCTAATAAAATGATCGGCTCCACCACACGCATAGCATAGGTTTGATTGAGATCGACATTGACCAAATTGAAGCTTTTGGTAGAATTTACAAGTAGGGACTTTTCCGGAATTTCACGTGTTATTTAAATATTTTACCGGGGCTGAAGGCTTGTTCACCGGTTATGGTCTTGGCATATATTTGCTCTTTAGAGCAAGCGTATAAGTCGATGAGCTTTCTTTCTAATATTTGGCCTTCTTGGATTGCCAATGGGACTTTTCATCACATTTTTTCTTCTTATCACTTCGGTTACCACCCTTTCTTCTTTCTGAAGCTTTCATCTTTGCCTCGGTTGTGATAGCTCTTAACCAGATTTTGAAAATCTATGATCCCCCAAAGCTATAAATATGGGACTCATCTCATCGTTCAAGCCATCAATAAACATGCATCACTTGTCGGCATCCGTCTTTATATACTTTGAGTCGTATTTACAATATTTGTAAAAATTTACAACATATTGTTCGATGGGCATATTGCCTTGCTTGAGGTACAATAAACGCTTCCTTCGCTTGGCTAAATAGTGCTCGTTGATGTACTTCTTCTAGAATTCTTCAACGAAAAATTTCTAGGTAACCGAGTCAGTGGGAGCAGTCAGGGTTATGGTTTCCCACCAACTCAAGGCTTCATCAACAAGAAGTGCTATGGCATATTCAAGTTTGTTCTCATCCGAGCATTGCAATTGTTTGGTCAGAATTTGAGTTGTACGTTCTAGCCAGTATTCTGCATCTTTATGATTTTATCCATTGGTACCGGTGAAGGTATAGGCTCGATGTTGAGCGAGTTTATCGATTGGAGCACTGCTTGGTGAAGCAACAATAGCAGCAGGACGATCTTGTTTAGTTTTGATACGAGTTTATCAAACTTCTCCTTCATGCTAAGGAGACATTCTCTTTGGACAGCTTGGATAGCAAGAGTATCGTGCTGAGGTTGAGCTTGCTCTCGAGGTTGAACGGGTTCTCAAGTTTTAGCTTGTCTCCTAGGATTCGATTCCAATATCACACTTCCGCCCTCATTAGAGGATCCTCGGGGACTTTCGTCGTTCCGAGGTAGTCTCGTCTTAGACATACTACGATTCGATAAAAGGAAGGGGTTAGATGAGCAAGAACACAAGCATATCAAGAATAAAATTCCTAGGTGGCATAATTCAATCTCATATGATGCGTACAGACTCGATCTAGTCCTAGGATCTAGACCTTAAGCTCTAATACCACTTTATGTAACACCCCTCGCCCAGGTTAGGAGCGAGGAGTGTCGATGCAAGAATTCAATCAAGTAGACATGAAAATACGGGCAATTTTAAACCATCAAAAAAATTCATCACTTACTCAAGATATCAATCAACATAACAAAGACAAATAAACTATACTAGATCATTCGAACACCATCACCAAGCAAAGACCCAATTTAATTCGAATATAAACAAGATATTAATCTAACATATTTACTAAATTTCAACAAGACTAGATCCCTAATTCATTTTAAGTTGAATTGGGCTATTCAATCAGGATCCTTGTACCATTCGATCAATTTACTTCTTAGACAAGAAACATTACAAGCTATCAAGACGCAAGCATTCATGGTTCACATCTCATATACATTGGATCATTTCTAGTTCTCACAATTCAATCATCGATTCACCATATTCACAAGCTGTGAAACTACCATTCATAGCACTTAGATATCAAACATTAGCAACCAAGCTTAAATGACCCTATACATGTTCGATCTATTGAGTTTACTCAATTGAATTCAATACAACACAAGACCAAATAAGCTAGTAAACAAGGTCTAGCTCATTCATTCATTATTCTTAACCAATAACTTCACAAAAGACCTTTACTTCACACATATATTTACATATCAAGCTTAGTTACATAATTACAAATCCAAATGCTTTAAAACATTACAACCATGATATCAAGTTTTACATACAAACTATGTAAAACCCAAAATGCATGTGACAACAAGTCTAGACACAAAACTATGCCACCATCTAGGAGTAATAAAAATGAGCACCAAAATCATAATTTAGATTATGCTTGTTTCTTGCTTTTTGCCCAAGTAAGGTAGCTTTACGATCAAGTAACTGGTTCGAGTATCCTCAACCTGTGGTTTGGGAAGAATGAAAGATGAGAGAGATAAGTACATAGTGTACTTAGTGAGGTAACAAGTATCTAACATGTTATCAAGTTTATTAGCATTAGGAGTCCTTGTTCAATTTAATCAAGTTTAACCTAGCTAGTTTTCCATATTCCATTCGAACACAATAAACCAAGGAGGCCAGATTTCATACCAAGCACATGATGAACAAGTCAAGCAAGTATAAGCAATTCAAGCAAGGTGAGCATCCAATCTCATTCGAATATGATCCCTTTTTACCATTTGATTTATCTTTCAAGTCATGAGCATTTTAAGTTAGCTTGTACTCCAATTTAATTCATGTAATTCAATTTCATTACAAGATCATTTTCAAGTGACAAGTTTACTCATTCAGTATTCATGATTGCAAGTCTTTCTTTAAAGTTTCATTTAATCTTGTTTTGCCTTGGTAGTTAGCTAGGACTAGGTAATCGACTCACAAGACGGTACACAATGTACCTAACAAGATGATACACAAAGTATCTAAACAAGAAGGTGTCTACAACACCACACAAGATGGTACACAAAGTACCTAGAAAGATGTTACCAAGGTATCTAACAAGGAGGTGCCTACAACACCGATCAAGATGGTACATGAAGTACCTAAACAAGTCAAGCTCTAGAATCTAAGGCATTTCGTTCTACCTAAGACCAACTAGCAACCAAGGTCTTGTTGAATCTTTTATTTTCAAGCAATGCACATCAAGTGATTAAGTATTCTCAAGCATCATATAAGGGCATTGAATCTAACAAGTCATTCGAACATATTAGCATACATAGAAGCATTCGACCACAAACTCATTTATGCATGTTTGACCGTACCTCGTATCCAAGCAAGCTAGCATGTCATTGCATACTTTTGGCATAAGCAATGAAAATGTGAACATGTATTTAGACATGCATTACCATAGTACAACCAAAATATTCAATTCAAGAAAACAAGTCATCATGGCATCCAACGAGTTTGCAATTAACTCATGCTTCCCTTAGTTACCAAATATAGATTATTCATGTTCCATGGAATCAATACAAGAAAAGTGAGATTGGTTAGGACCTAAGTCATAACCCTAACTTGAGTTACACTCACAAAACTCCAAGCAATATCAATCTAGTGTTGCTCCTTGATGTAAATCCCTTTAGCTTTCCTACTTGTTTGTCCAGCCTTGTCCTCATCAAGAAGTTCCTCTACTTGGTCTAAGATACAATCCAATACAAGAAATCATAATTAGCAATACATTCAAGCATACATTTAAGCATCACACACAGTTTTTGTCACTGCCATGCAGTTTGCATACTAGTTACTATTTTGCTTATATGTTTTAATCTACAAGTTGGAATTTCAATTAGTATACACTGTTGGAAAGCTAATTCAATTACCTATCTAACCATATAAGCCATACAATTTAAATCTTTTCCAATTAATAAAATTTTTAACTTAAAGACGGGGTATTTACACTTGTGGACAGTTTGCATTGTCCATACATTTTAATTTCTAGATTCCACTATACAATCCAGAATTCAATTATGTTTGTTCTTAATATAAACAGACATGTTAAAGTTCATTCCACATAATTTTCATCTTAAAATTTGATTCCTATAATTATAACAATTTTTCAAATTTACTGCCCGGAATAGAGTTTTCTGGACATATTTCACTAGGTCAAGTTTCTAATCAATATACCTACATTCTTAATTCAATCCATTTCATTCTAGCACTTTAAGTCCTTAATTGTCATGTTTTCCCTTAATTCTAATGTATAGATTTTTAGTCCTTAAAGATTTCATTTTCCATCCAAGACAGTCCCTTAATTGTTTATACTTCTAGTTTAGTCCCAAGTTCATATACATGTTGATTAAACAATTTAAATTAGCAAATTCAAGATTTAAACACATAATTCAACCTAATAAGCCTTTAAAACAGTGTTCCTTTGTTTCTAATTCATCATTTTCAGCCTTCATTTTATACAAAACAGTTCAAAATTTCTTATTTATTTCAAAACAAACCTGTTTCACCATTTAAGCCATTAGGTGACCAGTCTCACTCCTAATCAATTTCCCAGCATTCCAAACATCATTTTCATTAATTTGATACTCCAATTCATTAGTTTACTCAATTTCCCACAAATTCTTCCTACATGAACTTTTCCAGATTTGAATATATTTCAATCTATACATTAATTTCCATATCTAGTTTCACAAGCATGCTCCAATGGTGATTTACACTATTCGGCCAGCATGTATACTTCAATATCAATATCTACACTTCAATCTAATCTTATTCTAAGATCAAGCACACAATTAATCATCAAATTTCAGATTTCAATCCATAACAAACAATCAAATTCATCATCTAATCGAATGAACAAGAAGGAAAGCATGCTTACTTCGCTTCCTAGCTTAATTTTCATGCAAAATCACCTACATGCAAGCTTGATTCTCCCTTTTATCAATGGTGTTCTCTCAAACTCTCTCTCTCTCTCTCTCCCTCTCTCTCTAATTTCTTAATTTTTTCGGCTGAAAAGGGAAAATGGATTTAGAAAATGGCTTATTTAACCCTTGATTAAGCATTAATCATGTAATTAGAGAAGGGCCCTAGGGGAATTGGAAATTTTACCATGCAAGCTTTTAATTTTGTAATCAATTCGGTTATGTCATCTTAATTTGATCGCTAATTTCTTTCTATCTTTCAATTAAGTCATTAACTTATCTAATTAGCCTAAGTACAAATCCAATTGAATTAACAATTTAGGCAATTGACTTTAGTTTTACTAGACTGGGATTTAGGGCATTACACCCTGAACCTCAATCAGACACGTTCAATACACCGTATCCACCAAAACATCATACCCAAAAAGACTGGTCACACAAACTTCAATATCAAGATCCTCGGTAGGAATACCTCACTGTTGGGATATTCCACTACGAATATAGGAATGGGTAGACCTCGAATCCACAAGAGCAACTATAGGAACTAAAAACAAGGTAAACATACTTGAGATAACATCAGTAGCCTCACAGTCCTCATGGGCCTTGACTGTGTACTACCTCGCTACTGCCCTAGTAGAAGACTGGGTCGTACCTCCATTCTGATGTCTAGACATGTGGCTCACTCCGCCTCTATCAAGGCCCCGACCCCTCCGAGATGGTCAAGAGGTCCTCTGAATCTGAATCGAGGTGGTGTCAGTAGCTGTTGGACAATCCCTTAGATAATGATCTGGTGACTCATAACCATAGAAAACTCTGGATGTCCCCCATCATTCGCCTTTGTGCTTATGTCTACACTGATCACAAATGGGTGCACCCATACTCTTCTGTGAGCCCTTTGAGCTCATCATAGGCGAAGACGAAGGCCTCTTACGACCACCTAATCTGACCTATGGTCTGATCTCGAGCTATGGTTCGAAGCTCCTCTACCTTGGTTAATAACGGTTTCAGTTCCACCTGGAAAAAGACTACGAGTTGTTGAAGAAGTTCTGAGTTCTCTAACTTGAGCTCATTGCCTACCAACCGGGTCATAGGTCAAACCTTACACTTGCTCAAGTGACTTGGCACTAGCAGTCAATTCTGAAAACACTTTCGATGGGACAATAGTAAAGTAGGTCCGAATTTCCTTCCTAAAACACTTTAGAAACCTCTTGCACCTCATCTTCTCTATAGCAACCAACTCAAGGCCATATCGATTCAACTGTAGAAATTTTTGTTCATACTTAAAGACTTATCGATTTCCTTGGACCAAATGGTTGAATCGATCCCTCAAACTATCAATGTGGGCTTCTCCCACATATTTCTTCTCAAATTCAACCAAAAACTCGTCCCATGAAGGTTGGTTAAGATACCATCCCAACTTCACGGTCTCCCACTGCTCTCGAGCATTCTCCTTCAACATGGAAAAAACACATGTCAACTTGTCCTCGGGCTTCAACCTTAATTGTCGCATGATCCAACGGGTGTCTCTCAACCACTGATCTGCCTTAACCAAGTGTCTTGTCCTAGCCTAGGAAAGTCCGTAGCACCATGGTGACGCACCCTCTCAATCAGTGCCTTGCAAGGGTAGCCAAAGGCCTAGGTATGGCCCTCACAATCCTGTGAAGGGCCTGGTGCAGATGAGAGAAATAATTGGCCCCTCGACCCCTATCTTCCTCCGACATCTCCTCCAAACTGGATATATAATCCTCGTCATAGTTCCCTTCTCGGGAGCCCCAACTCTCCTCTCGATCTCGTGCTGTCCTTGGCATGATTACTTTCTGCACAAGAAAAAAATAAGGTTACACCATCGATTATTCAGCTTAAAGAAGTATGACTTCGACTTAAGGACAACGTATTCGCTAGAAACCTATACAACACTCTCTAGACAACGTTGGGGATTCCTAGAACCTACTAAACCTAAGCTCTAATATCACTAAATATAACACCCTCAACTCGGATGTCATATTTGGGCCTCAAGCTCAACTCATTACCATAAAATTTTGCAACTAGATTTAGCGCAAATCACATTCATTCATAAAATCCATAAAGTTTAAATATTTTAAAAAAGATAAACACGTAAAATTGTTACATGGGAGCTTCATTTCAAATACATAATTAAAAACATCCGACTCATGATTTAAAATCCAAAAACAAGAGTTACAATACAACATAAGCTCCTACGAATACATAGCTCAATAATCTAGTGTTGTACTCGGACAACAAGTCGATGTTGTAATTGTTGAGTGTGTAAAAGTTCTATATTTTACCCCCTATTTAACCCATATTTCTGCTACATTCAAGCATAACTCATTGCATTTAGGATAGATTTCAGTTTTACATCACAATTATATTAAATGGCACAGTTGCTACCGATTTTGGTTACTTTTGCTGGTAGCTGTTGTAGCAGACTCAGGGAAGTGGAGAAACAGAGCTGGAACACAAGACTGAAGTCGAGAAGGACGATGCTGCCAAGGCCACTATCATGGCAGCCAAGGACGACAGCAATGGTGGAGGGAAAAAGTAAAATGGAGCTCGATAGAAAGAGGAAATTAAGCCGGTCTGTCGTGGAGCACTCATATATTTTTCCGAGCCCTAGATCAGAATGAAGGCCAAGCCCAAGGTTCAAGGAAGAAACTCCAAGCAAGAAGAGAAGACGAACTAAAGACATCTAACCTGAAGATTTAGTCTTTAATAGAGTTGCACTTTAATTTAAACTTGTATTCTTGCCATATTAGAAAACTTGAACCCAAGGCCTATATAAAGGCATGTAATTCGACCTAGGGAAGGACATCTTATTCTCTAGCCGTCTTCTCCTAAACCCTAGTCATTTTCCCCTTCTCATCATGTTCTAAACTTCCCCTAGTGCTAAGGGTTGATTCTGTAAAGTAGTTGCAAGGATTGCTTTGTTTAGGATTTTTTTTGTTCAATAAAATAGACTTCGAGTTTGCTTATTCTGGTTTTCAACATCTTGCAAGAGTATCGGGAGAGCATTGTAAGATTATACATTTACTTAATATCGGGAGAGTTAAGTATACGAAAGGAATAAGTACGGGTTCTCTAGTTTATGGTTGAACTATCTCGGACCTAGGGATCGGACGAGGTTAAGTGGCTAAGGAAGAATTCAACAATATCGGTGATCATCCTTCGATTAATGCTGGGAGGTATCATCAAAGCCGTGTTCATCGACAGACTTGGACCTAGGGATAGGTGTAACCCCCTCGTCCCGGTCTGGCCGGATGACCGGTCTGAGTGGGCCATACGGGGAAAACCGAAGCGAAACCCGTTCAGGTTCCCCCTCGGTTAGCGACCCTATTTTTTTCTTTAACTTAATCTTTTCTAAAGGCTCATTCGAACCCTATATGATCAAACAGTGGAATAAAATACACGAGATAATCATTCGAACCCAAAATAGCAATTGAAGAACCCAATTTTAATCTTTTAAACAGGCCGTTTCGAAACAACCTTGAGGCGTATCGAAACGCCTTGACCAGGTCAACTGCCCCAAAGCCCATACAAGGGGCCGTATCGAAACGGAGGTCAACCGTTCCGAAACGCCCTCAACGGTCAACTTCTCGTGGTCAACGAGATTTTGACCATTTCGAAACCCTTAGACCCGTTTTGGTACGCCTTCATCTCGCCAATTTCTTATAATTCTAGTAGCCAAAACGTTCCAAAACCCGTATCGAAACAGGGGCTCTCAGAAGCCAAACCTTATCGAAACACGTTCTGGTACGGGGTCCCTGAAGCCTACCCGTTCCGAAACAACTCAGCCCGTTTCGGAACGCGGGCTGCCTGAAACCTTTGAAAATCAGACTTAGGTGAATTTTAACAAGTCTAAAGGTCCCATAGGACTCCTAAAGGCACACAACACTAATCAACAAAGTCTAGAGGCATACATCCTAGGTCTAGCATGCTCAAACATCCACAAGGCATAGATTTAAACAATCATACATACATGGCAAACTACACATTAGTAGCCTTTCATACAAGCATGCTTGAAGACATTAAAAACCAATAGGCACCATACATCATCAAATAAGTTTACATGCCATCAAAACAATCTTAAGCATTCATAGGGCATCCCTCATACTAGCATTTGGCAAGATATATCATGCTTACAAACCAAGTCAACCATAGACATCAAAATCACATATGAGTCATACATAGCTCATTCATACACACCCACTTGCCACATTGCTAAACTACTACATAATCATTAACCGTACTTGAGCAACAAAAACTTGGAAGCCCTTCTTGCCTTGCTCCGAGCTAACACCACGCTAATGATCTGCATTGTTGAAAATGAGAGCGTAAGCTATAAGCTTAGTGAGGATGCTCTAAAATCGAAAACATCAACAATGCAGGGTTCAAGCATGTATTCCCTAATTATCATTTCTATCAAGCATAGGTAAAATGACAAGTAGACCTAGCTAGTCTTTCAAGAGTCATAATATGGCATCTTACTTCATACTAAGCTCAAACATCAAATATCAATGTCATGCATCACATGTATAAGAACAAGTTCAATTGGCCGCTATTAGATTACCCGGATGCGCAGATTTAATCTCAACATTCACATTACCTCGGTGGGATTACACTCATCACCGGACCTTGCATGGGCGGGATTCCACTCATCACCACATGCCCTACGGATGGGATTCCACTCATCATCCCGTAGAATATATATAAGCTTCCGGTGGAATAATATGTCACAGTACTCTTCCTTGATGACTCAACGCCATCAAGGCCACGTATGTTTTGACTCAATTTGTGTGCACACTAATCCTAATGATCGATCATTTACATCCGGTAAGTTAATTAGTGCCAATTATCATTTACCACATCACATATCCACCAACCATATCCCATGCTCAACACATACACATATCATGGTATACATGTACAAATCAACCACATATCACAAGAGCATAAATAGGCGAACACAAATAGAATTTGATGGAAATCAAGGGCTAAGTTAACAATTTAAATCTACATGGAAATGGCCTACCAAGCACATTTCACCTCATACACTACACACACTCGAACCAAACTTTAAAACACATTTAAAGTCACTCACCACCCTTCCTTAGCAACCAAAGCAAGCCTCCTACAAGCCCGGATTCGATCCCAACGCTTCTCCAACGTCTCCTCTTGCTTCTAGCCAATCAAAAACACATCCATTATTCCCAATCAATGCTAAAATTTAGTCAACACTCAACTCTTGAGCCCAAACTAACTTCAACAAATTTTCCAATCAAATTAATCCCCCCCAATATGCCCATTTTCGTGCTCCCTCAAACCCTAGCTGAAAATTCCATTTTCAATCATCCAAATGACACCCAAATGGTCCCAAAACATCCTCCTAACATACATAAACCATCAGCCCTCCAATTTCAACCTAAAACCCACCAAAACCCAAGTTTTAGACACCTTAAAAATTGCCTCAAGAACCCATTTCGGGTTTTCACCCAAACCTAACCATTTTAACATATTTTAAGCATCTTAAGGTGGTTAAATCAAAACTAAACCTAACATTTCAAGACAAGATGAAAAACCCCATAAAAACCTTAACTTTCATTAAACCCTAACTTTTCAAAAGTGGGTAGTTTTAAAATCTATGGCCATGGATAGATAGAAAATGAAGAGAAGAGTGTGAAAGTACCATTACCTTTGAAAAATGACCTTAGGTTGATGTAGAGATCAATGGAATAGTGTTTCGGGTTTTAGGGAGGGGTTTAGGAGCTTTTCACAAAGGAGAGATGGGGAAGACAAAGATGACACCTTTATTTCTTTTTGTTTGTTCCTTTAATTTCAAAAAGTTGTCTTCCTTTTAAAAGTTTTGGGTTAAATTATCAAGGTGGTCCCTCCTCTTTGTTTAAGAACCCAATTAGCCCAAATCAAGGTCAAATTGATTTAATTTAATTTTACCGACTCAGACCACTAACCCGACTAACTCCTAACCCCAAAACACGGGTGTTTAAATAGGACAAGGCACAGTAGGGATTCTTGTCAAGCTTGAAGTACAGAGTTGTGTGATCGCTGCCGCGACAACAACAGACCGCTACCGCCGCAGGTGTTGCTGCGACAGGAGCAACGATAGAACAGATAGTCCTATACATTGCAACACCTACACTACTGAGCAAATCAATACTGTCCCATTCTATCTATCCTGATTTCTTTAATCTTTTATCTTCAGTACTCTTTATTATTCCCTCACAAACAATTGAAATTATCTTTTTCTTTGTGCAGCAATTCGAGGTTAAGGCTATTTCCAGTCCTTGTGGATTCGACATCCGATACTTCCTGTATCACTTTACTACTTGCATCGTGTACACTTGCACTCTATTGCGATAGACTCTTTTACACGCAACAGTAATCCTACTCCGGTGGTGCTCTGATGATGCACGTCAACCTACTAACCTTCGAACAGAAACAACTATTCCAAACGCTGAGCTAACGAAGCTCAATGGATACACTTCCACTCAACCATGCTTCATGCAAATTATAAATAAGAGTATGCAGCTAAAGATGACAACATGGCAATAACATCATATCAATATGGCGCTACCTCTAGCCGCCTAAACATATATCAAGCAATAAGAATAGAAAAAGTCTCACATAGCACTCATACGTATAATATCAACAAACCAGGAGTGAGGCCCGATTCCACTAAGCATCGGGTACACACACTCTAAGTGAAGCTCGGTTCCACTAAGCATCGGGTTCATACACTCATGCTCAGAATCTCTAATCGGGCATCTTTGAATGAGTCTCGGTCCCACTAAGCATTAGGTTCATACATTCAAAAATATTTAACCCTGGTGTTGCAAGACACTCTCTCTCACACTAGGTATCCAAAATCCCATAAATCAAGGTGACTCGACCATATTAATGCCCTTACATGACATACAACCACCATTCGACCCACCAAGGATCCTAATTATTACAACACAATAAGTCACCCAAGGTTTTAATAAGTTATTACTCATTAAGCTCTTATATGAGGTTTAAATCTTAGTTTCTTGATTTTACTATTCATTTTAACACTTTAGAAGCCCATTGAGTCTTAGTCCTCGAATTATAGGTCCCTCAAACTCAAAACGTATTTTTTGAGAAGATTATCGAGTGAGTACTGATACTCATATGCGCGTACCGATACGCCTCTCTAGGTACCGATACCCATCCTAAGCGTACAGTTACTCAATTAGCACTAAAAGGGGGTTTGACCTGTAACCATGTATTGATACACAGGGGCGTGTATTGATACCCCTATGGTATCGATATGCTCAAACGCGTACCGGTACACTTTTTCACCACAAGAATTCTTGTAGAACAAGGGGTATCGATATGGCATATGCATGTACTGATACGCCCTTCAATTTTTTCTTGAGTTATCCACTCAAAGCAAAGGGTACCGATACAAGTTCATCTCGTATCGGTACACGAGCCCAGAATTCGAATTCTAGAGCTCACAAATCATCCCAAACCTTCATGGAAAAACCCGAAAATGAACCAACAATTTATAAAAGGTTGTTTAAGTGGTTTCCTACCATTTTACACCAAATTCAGATTTAGCCATTAGATTGGGTCTCAAGCTCCCAAACAACCAAAACCTAAAATCAAGCAACAAGCAATCTAATTTATGATTTCGAGGAATACAAAGGAGTTAGTAGTTTACTAACCTTCCTTCCAAAGCTAGAAGCATACCCTTCCCCTTCCCCTAGCCTAAGCCTTCCTCTTCCCTTGGTCCTTGGAGTGCTCTCCAACCTCCTTAACTACAATCAAATGTTGTAAAACGAGTTACAACACTGTCAATAAGAAAAAAATAATGACTAAGGAAGATTCTAACAACAAAAGCGTGATTAAATCTTACATTCAAGTTCATCTTCTCCAACCCCCACCAAAACCTACATTTTCCCTTCCAACACAAAACCTAATATTCTTACCTCAAAAGATAGATCGTTAGATGATGATTACAACCCTCTCCACAACAATTATGGGATTTCCACACAAAACAATAAAGATAAAGCCTTTCACTAGTGGTTTGAAGATGGAAGAGGGAGAGAGATGTGGGAAAAGAGTTGAGGAACACGAGTGATATCACTCTTCCAACTTTTTTGTAGAGGTTTAATTCCCACCAGACTTTGCTTGGGAATTTACCTCTCTACCCTTCATTCCCTCTTCCCATCACCATCAAAACTAAGCCCACAAACTCCAAAGACAAGGCCCAAGCCCTTAAGGCTCTAATAGGCGCCCATCGACCCACAAACTAGGCCCAACACCCCGTGATTACCACTCGAGTGAACTGAGTCTCAGATTCTTAAATCTAGGTCGTTACACCAACTAACTATAACCATAAAATTTTAGACCAAAATATTCACTTTTTAAATGTAAAAAAGACTCAAATGTATCTTTTTATAGTAGAGAGTCTAAATGAACTTTTAGGTGTATTATAGGGACTAAAATGGCAATTTCTGTAGTATATGGACTAAAATGATCATTTAGATATAGTACAAGGACTTCTACTAGACTTTAACCAAATAAAAATCACAATGGAGGAAATAGAAGAAACCATTCCATATATTATAATCATTTCATATAATAATTAGATAATGGATAAGTCTACCACGTGCGACGAACATCGCTGAACACCACTAACACTGAACACCGCTAAACACCACTAAATTAATTAATAAAGATTAAAAATTTCAAGGACTCAACATACAATTAATAATTATTTTTAAAAAAATTAATTAAATTATTTTTCATATATATTAATATTTGGTTTTTTTAATAAGGGTAAACTACATATTTAGTACCTCACCTATTTCGTATTTCTATTTTGGTACCCAAACTATTTTTTTAGCAAAAGGGTACCTAATGTTACGTATTATTTCTATTTTCGTACCCTAGCTATTAAAAATAAACGGAAACAATGATGTTGCTTGGTTAAATAACAGTTTTAGTCCCTAAAACTTATACAATCTATCAATTTAGTCTAAAATATTATCAATTTAAACTTCATTTTTAATTTTTGGATTAAAAATGTAAATTTATTCTTTCTTCTCTTCCACTCGAAGTATGAAAAATTAAGTATCGAACATCTTCTTCATTGTCACTACAATTTCCTGCAAATTTTCATCGATTACTTTTTTTGATTCCTCCAAAAACAATATCGACTTTAATAACAACAAAAAAGCAAAGAATGAAAAAGTGAGAATCAACTAAAACCTAGAAGAGCAAGAAGCACAAAAAATAATATTTATTGTGCTATCATAGTCGATTCTCCAATGATGTTGAGTTTCTTTAAAATTAAAATGAAATTAAATTAAATTAAAACTACAATTGCTTAGAATACTTATCACTATCCTATAATATTTGATACACCTAAATCAACAATTAAATACAAAAATATCTCATATATCTAAAGGAATAAAATAATCAACAAATCAATTATCTCAAAATCCAAAAAAAAAGGTTGTGATGATGACGATGTATCAAATTTAAGCTGCCCATGAATTGACGAGGGTGCAAGGAGTGCAGTACAAATTTATATTGTAACATTAGAAATCGGGTAAACACCACAAACACAATACATTGTTGAACACCATTAAAATTTTTAATGACTTTTAAATAATTATTAAAAATTTCAAAAACTTTACATGCAATTAATCATATTTTAAAATAAAATTAAAAGAAAATATCTCATAAACTATTCTCATCATATCATTCATGGTCCTACCCAATTAAATAAAAGTACATCATATTTATTTTTCACATAATATTTTCCTATAAATTAAAAGTTACAAATTATTATCTTTTTACTCATGCCTCATATAACTTAACCCCAGATCAAAAGATATATATACATATATATATACACGTGAGAAGCCCTAAAATTAATATATTCGTTTAAATCTCAAGCAAATGTCGATGCTTTTTTTTTTTTTGCCAAATTCTACTACCGTATTGTTCTTCAAAATTGAATCTTGGGTTTATAATTATCTATAAATTATCAGTTTTTTATTCTGATTGGAGTTTGGGTTTGATCTTTCTTGCTTGTTTATGTATTAAAAAATATGGGTTTTGGTTTTCAATTCTTTATTTTTACTTTTTTTCAGTTGTTGTTGGAACTGAGAATGTCGGATCTAATTAATAAAATTAGTTTGTGGTACCAAAATAAAAGTACGAAAATATGTGAAGTGCTAAATATGTAGTTTATTATTATTAAGAAATAAAATTTTTTAATATATATAAAAATAATTTAATTGAATTTCTTTAAATAATTATTAAGTGTATGTTCAGTCCTTAAAATTTTAATCTTTATTAATTAGTTTAATAATGTTCAACGGTGTTCAGCGTTAGTGGTGCTCAACGATATTTCTCAGAGCACGTTTACCTGTTCTATTCCCTTCCCCTTAGGTCTTGAACCCGAGACCAGAGGAGAAGGGAATGGAGCAAGTGAACATGCTCTGACCACTAGGCCATCATCGCAAGCTCAGTATATAACTATGTTAAGTGGTCATATTTTAAAACCATTAAAATGATTATAGTATCTAATTATTACTATGAAATATATCATTAATAGTTGATTTGTTTTTTTTTTAAAAAATTGACGTGAAGAGGTTTCATGGGATATTTCTTGACGAATTAAATTTGTAGATATCATCTGATGTAATACCCCTTTCATGATTCTCTCAACCGTCTCAATTACTCTTTGCATTTATGCGTTTTAATGATCCTCTAATATGATTCCCTTGCCTTTTCAATGTTCCAACTACCCAACCTCACTACTCACTCCCTCTTCTTTGCCAAATGGTCTCTTTTCCCCTCCTCTCTTTTGTCCATTGATAGGAATAGAAAAAAATATATATTTTTTTTTAGTATTTTTATATATATTTCAACAGTAAAAAAAATTAAATCTTACACTTTAACCTTCGATCACAATTCAATTCTTAAACTTAATTTTTAGTGTTGGAAATAAAGATAGACACAAATAAAAGACAATTTCTATTCCATCGATAACATGCATTCTCTTCCAAAATCATATATACTGGGGGAAGATTGAATAATATTTTTTAAAACAATTTCTACCTAAGGGGGAAAGGAAAAATTTACTCATAATGGGTCTAGAACCGAAAATTTTAAAAAAGGGAAATGTGTTGACGGAGAGCTTTTAACCACTTATTCTAAAAATTAGTGATAAAAAATGACCAATATTGATTTAAAATTTAAGAGCCAAAACAGCTTTAATCCTAATTAACGTCTGGTTGCTGCAAGTTCATAACTTGGTTGGATGAGTAATTAGTTTAGGTCCCATAATCAAATTGCAACATGACATAAGAAGCCATTCATGCCATGGTGGGCCAGAGAAATAACCATCTTATAAAACTGCTGTCAAAGTACAAAGAAAGTGTTGCCCTTTTGTGTCGAGGGATTTTTCAACCCCCTCCTCTAGGCATCAAATTCTTTATAAATGATAGACTCAGCATTTCGTCACTGCCCCATCAGCTGCAGATGTGGCATAATTTTGTACTAGAATAAAATTAGAAACTATAGGAACTTGAATTTGAAAAAGAAATAAAGAACGCACGTGTACACACACTACATTTTGCCCAACAATATTATATTATATATATATATTCATTTCAAAGTTTTGGCAAGTTGCAACCTGCAATTAAAACAGTTTACATAGACGACTTCGCCTAGAGGGGGAAGAAAGCCTGAAACCATATTCTATGCTCTATTCTATGATAAGATTTAGGGTCGAAAAGGAGGAAAAAGATTACTGCTATTGGTGCTCCACCTTGTTTGATCTCCTAAGGAGTTTATAAAGCAGAAAATTGAAACTGAAGGTGGAGGGCAAATAGCAGTACTATCCGAGAGAGCTAAAGCTATAACATTAAAATTAGGCAAGGGACTGGGGGCGGTGGGATCTAGCGGCTCTTTCTTGTGTTGACGGTGCCCGTGGTGGCAGTGTCACGGAGGAAATCAAGCAGAACGGTGCTCTTACATTTGGGACATTTAGGGTCGTCCTCCGAAAGCATAACATACATAAGGCACCTTGGACACCCCACCAGAACCATGGATGTTGTTGTCTCGCCACTGTTAGTGTCAACGTCCATCTCCGATGATACGCATGAGCTCGGCGGAGATGTCGGTGACACGGTAGCTGATCGGCTCGGTGATTCCACTCTTGGTGGTGAGAGGTTCAGCTTCAAATCAAGCTTGGGACCGTTTCTCCGACTCATCTTTGTTACTTTGTACCGTTGACGTATACAAATTAACCTGGATGAAACATGCATGTAACATATGCAATAAAAATTAGGAAAAAGTTAATTGAATAACAATTGATTTGTATTGAAATATTCATAACATGGAGAAGAGAAGAAAAAAGATTGAATGCTATGAGCTACCTGGTGAGAGAAGGGGGAAGGTGGTGAGGGGGTTGAAGAAGAAAGAGGTGAATATATAAAGGAGAAGTGGAGTGAAAGAGGAGGGATTTCTTAGGTTCTTTTTTTTTTAAGTTTATTATTAAATTATGGTGGGGAGTGGTGGAGATGTGTAGGTTAGAGAGAATTTAAATAAATTGAAGAAATGGTAGAAGAAGACTGTAAATTGAGACAGAAATGTCTTAATGTTTAGAGGGAGGAAAGTAGCAGTAAATAGTATTGCAATCTACCAAAGTTACTCTACACATTTAACAATTTGATAATAGTAGTAAAGTTAGCACCGGTTTTGTTGCATATTTTTTAAGACGGCGATTCAAATAAAT
Organism: Hibiscus tridactylites; assembly: GCA_958450335.1. Taxonomy (NCBI): domain Eukaryota; kingdom Viridiplantae; phylum Streptophyta; class Magnoliopsida; order Malvales; family Malvaceae; genus Hibiscus; species Hibiscus tridactylites. The sequence continues at coordinate 34,971,564 of OY288272.1, read as the reverse complement.
TCAAATATGTTACGCAATTAATTAGGTATAGACTTGGCAAACTTACCCGAAATTTAAAACTCGAACCGATTTACTTAACCTAATATAGACTCGAACATTGAGGATTAAACTTGACCCGAACTCAAATCAAAATCGAACTAAACTAAAATCGACTCGAAATTTATTGAACCGAAAATCAATCCGAACTAAAAGTAACCGGAACTGAAAATCATCTCGAACCGAAAGTAACACGAACCGAAAAGCAACCCGAACTAAAAATAACCCAAATTTAATTTACTCAAATTCGATCCAAACCGAACATCAACCTGATTTTGACCAGATAATTGAGCCGCAATGAACAAATAAGTTATTTTTATTTATTTTTTAGTATGATGATGAATAGTAAATATGCATATATTTTTTATATTACTGAATAGCAACCAATTTTATTAAAAGTTTAATGGTTTTAAATATCTTTTCTCCTTTAAAAGAAAATCTTCATATCCGATTCGATAATTTTTTATTTAAAAAATATTAGATATATAGGATTGTAAAATAAAATTACTCTATTTCACGCTAACTTTGATAATTTTTTTTTACTTTTAATTGTTTATTTGGTTTATTCTTTTGTTTAATTTATGGTATTAATTTATTATCCAAGCCAAAAATTTAAATACCCAATTAAATCTCAAACAATTAAAACATACTTAAATTGATTTTTAGTCCATAAATATGATAAAATTATATTTTATTACATAATTTCCGAATAGTTTATTTCTAATTTCATAAAATTAAATTTTTCTGTCTTAGAAATTGTGTAAAACTTTATTTTAAAATATAGAAAACAATCAATTGAATCTCGATAATGAACACAATACGAAATTCAAGTTTTAAACTTTAAGCTTTATAGGTTGAGCTTGTGTCATATTATCATCTCTTAATGATGGTTTAATTCGAAACATTGAACGGTCAAGAGTTGAAATTGAGCCAAAATGATAAGATTGACAAAAAATATATTTTTTTACGTGAATATATCAATAATTCTATATATACTCAATTGAATACATATCCAACTCAACTCAAAGTGACCTAAAGATTCGAAAATTGACTAAAACCGAAAATTGGTCTATTCGATATTGACCCGAACCAAAAATTGATCCGACCCGATACTAACCCGAGCCGAAACATAAACCGAACTGACATTGACCCGAACTGAAAACCAACTCATCTGATACTGACCCGACCCAAAAAATCAACCGATTCGATATTCACTCGACCTAAAATTCAAACGACCCGATATTGATCCGACCCGACTTAAAACTGCATAAACCAGATCTAAATTTGAATCAAACTCGATCTAATATGATTCAAACCTGAACCGAATTTGACCTGAACCGAAAATCAAACCAAACCGAATTGACCTAAACCGAACCTGAAACGAAGGACCCGATTACCACCTAATTACCACTAATTAGGTAAGGCCATGGGAGATTAAAAATAAATAATTTCATTAATATAACAAAAATTTAAGTATTTAGATTTAAAGTTATGTAACAAAATCCTTAATTTTGTTTCTCTTACGTGGTCGCTTCACTTTCTTTTTTTCATCCGATGACACTATTTTTAATGTTGGTCGCCAACTATCGATATCAGAAGCAAAATCAAGAATTAAAAGTTACAGAGGCTGACAAAAAAATATTACGATAAAAATTGTAAAGAGATTCGGAGAAAAAAAACAAAACTAGAAATATCAATAGTAGTGTTTTATTTGTTGACTTCAAATAAAATAAGTTTACTTTCACTTACGCATTATACCACTAAGGTAATAACTATCTAATGATATAGAGTAAATAAAATAAATTATAATTTAAAATTTTACTGGGACCATATTTAAAAATTAGAAAGTAAAAGTAAAATTATAGACCGTAAGGGTAGGCACGGGAGCCAGGCCTCTATCAGCTTCCCTTGTGGCGGGCCGATACTCCTTCCTTTTGTTTTGCTTTGTTATATTTAATAAGAATAATTATGCCTTTGTAACATGCTTTTGTCTGTTTTTTGCGCTTTTTTATTTTGTTTCACGTGTTGATCATTCTTTACTTTTTATATTTTCTCACGAATTAATTTGACGACAACGTGGTTGGTCAAGATAGTGCTTATTTATTATATTGCTGATCTTTTTTGTTTTAGACCGTCGAATTGGATTGAATAAATGTTCACAATCATCGTTTTTTATTCGCGATTGAGTTGTGATAAGGATTATTTTGTCAACATTGCAAAAGGGTTATATACATTTGTTTAATGTTAGTTTTGATGGTTTTATCCTTTAATCGTCGATTTATAGTGTTGTTTATATTTATATTTTGTTCGAGTCTTTTAATTAGTTTTTAACCTTTTCAGTTTATGGTCCTTGTATGATCTCAAGTGACTAGTTTTTATTTGGATGAGTCTACCACGTGCGACGAATATCGATGAACACCACTAATGATGAACACCGATGAACACCATTAAATTAATTAATAAAGATTTAAATTTCAAGGACCCATCATACAATTAATAATTATTTTAAAAAATTCAATTAAATTATTTTTTATATATATTAAAATTTTATTTTTTTAATAAGGATAAACTATATATTTAGTACCTCACTTATTTTCGTATTTCTATTGAACCCTCATTATTTAAATATTATTTCAATTTGATCCTATTGTTTATAAAAAATAATTTAACCCTCAACCTAAAACCTTAAACTATTAAACCCTAAACCCTTAAACTCTTAAACATATACCCTAAACCATATACCATTAAAAATAATTTTACCATCATCGATTCAATTCAATTCAATGAATCGTTGAATTCTCCTAAAAAAATTTAATTAAATTATTTTATATATATATCAAAATTAATTAAACTCGAATGTCCTATAATTAACACTATGATCGTTTCAAACTCAGGATGATTCGAGCAACCGATTCTGCTGATTGTCTTGCGCTGGGTTTGAAAAGCCATTGTGCCTGCTAGCTTCGTCTTGTCTCCTTGTGAACGGAGATTCGAGCATAGACCGTTGCGCCGCAGAACAAGTGTTGTAATCATAAAAACTAGTCCGATATGTTAACTACGCAGAAGCAACCGATTCAGTCAATCTGTAAAACAATGTAAATATGGCATCTTCATCTCAAATAAGATAATAGTGTTAATTCTAGGAGATTCGAGTTTAATTAATTTTGATATACATAAAATAATTTAATTAAATTTTTTAGAAGAATTCAACGATTCATTGAATTGAATTAAATCGATGATGGTGAAATTATTTTTAATGGTATATGGTTTAGGGTATATGTTTAAGAGTTTAAGGGTTTAAGGTTTAATAGTTTAGGGTTTTAAGTTGAGGGTTAAATTATTTTTTATAAACAATAAGATCAAATTGAAATAATATTTAAATAATGAGTGTTCAATAGAAATACGGAAATAAGTGAGGTACTAAATATATAGTTTATCCTTATTAAAAAATAAAATTTTAATATATATAAAAAATAATTTAATTGAATTTTTAAAATAATTATTAATTGTATGATGAGTCCTTGAAATTTTAAATCTTTATTAATTAATTTAATGGTGTTCATCGGTGTTCATCATTAATAGTGTTCATCGATGTTCATCGCACGTTGTAGAATTTTCCTTTTTATTTTAATGGTTTTATCCTTTAATTGTCACTTTCTAGTGTTGTTTATATCAATATTTTTTCCTTTTTAATAAAACTAATGATTTTATCAAAATAATCAAAATATAATATTTTATGTCACGGCGTTAGTTAATGAAACTAATTTATCTAACTAAAATTTTCTCAAAGTATACACTTTGTTTTAAATGCCGAGTCATTAAAAAGAGTATAGTTTAAAGGGAAAGCCTTCATTCATTGCTTTTGCTTTAAAATGTGTATAACAAAACCAATGGAGTAGGTGGAAAATTTTGGAGTGTTAATATATAATAGGGAAAGAAACCAATCGGTTATGCTTTTATGGCTAAAACTCCAGATTTTTAAAGCAAATTACACCTAAGAATTTAATATCAAACAACCAGAAATTTAATGAAAGAAATTTAAATATAGCAGTTAAATCCAATTTAATGTTCAACAAATATCAGATAATTAATGGCAACTCCACCAAAAAAATTTCATAGGAAACATAACAAAGTTAAGACAACTTCCCTCTCCATATATCTTTTTCTATTAAGTCCTATTTAGATTATGGTTAAAAGAAATTGTCCTGAAATATTAATCCTGGCAATTTCCTGGATTAAACCTTTGGCAATGCTTTCGGTCAAAGAAACTATAGTTATTGTTTCATTTTGTTTATTTTAATTCACAATTTTGCATGTCTATAAATATGATAATTTCAGAATAAACAAAGTAAACAAATAACGCAATAAACACAGAAAACATGATAAGTTGCGTATCGTGGTCATGTTTAAAATTTTGAAATATTTAATATTTTTTTGAATATGAGACATATTTAATAAAATTTATTATGTTTATATTTGTATAGTTAAAATAAAAGATATGGAATATAAGCCAGTATGCTGCATGTGTACATATTGTCCAAATAGAGAGGAAGGTTTTCTTTTGACTTGTATTGGACAGCTAAATGAATTCAATTTCAGCATCCTGTGACATTTTTATTCAATTAAATGTAATTATAGAAGCTTTCTTTTTTCATGATTAATTTTGATATGTATTGATTCATTCAATGAATATTTTCAAAAATTTCTAATGGAACTTTGGCTCTATTGGTATCGTTCAGGTGTAGGGAAATTAATTTTTTTACAATCAAAATTGAATTTTATTAACAAAATCGAAGGAAATAGAATTACAACGCACATAAACATAGAGAGAAAAATAAGGACAATAGTCACTAAAAGCTCTAAACAAAAATATTAAACTCAAAGATACGAAGAAAAAGGAAACATTCTGTTGAGAATAACATATAGCATCAAAAGAACCCAATAACCTTCATAAAAACTCATTGCCTATGTCGAACGAGACGCTTTACGAAGTGATAAAGGAGTTATGAGCGAACCAGACTATCTGGTATGTTGCTTCACTACAAATTATGATTATATTGGTACACAAACTTTTACCAAATAGGAGATTTGACTATACGTGAGCAATAACAAGCCAAACAGAAAATAATTGTCGTGAGGGTCTTTGTGCGAGCACCAAAACGACCGCAAATGTATGTGAAAAACTTACAAAAAACCATAAGGAATATGCCAAAAGAGCAAAGAAAAAACATGCTACAAGAACAAAGAAAAGCGTGTTACAAGGACAGAAATTCTTATTCAAAATTGAAAAAAAAAACTCAAGAAACAAAAAAAAAAACAAAGGACATTGTGCGCACCAATTTTTTACTTAGGGCCTAACGTACAATCCAACATGCATAATAAAATCCAAAAAAAAAGAACAAAGAAAAACCCAAACAATAAAAATTACAAAAAATCCAAAAAAAATTTAAAAGAAGGGAAAATAATGTGAAAATTAAAAAAAAAACTAATCTCACTTTGAAAACCTTAATCCGCTGTATGCAAGAGCCCATAATCAAAAAGACTTATTTGCTTACTCAAAAAATCCTGTTTCTTGTGCCTTACTCACATATCCAACTTTATCTCAACGATTTCCCTATCAATCCGGGAAGAAAGGGCTTAAAAACCCCTAATTTTGACCTATAAATAGGACTCCGAAAATCTGAGAAACACACGGAGAGATTAAGGAGAAAAATCAGAGCAAAAAAGCTAGTGAGAAAATTTAAGAAAGGCTGAGAAAGTGGGGATAAGGAAATCAAGTTCTTACCTCGATTCACGGTGGCTGAAGTATTATGGCAAAATCGCAACAGTGGAATAGCCCACAACACTGTCAGATTCAACATCTCCCGAAAGCCGTTTAACCCAACGACGGATTCAAGAGTTTGAGAGAGGTAAAACTAAAAAAAACCGATCTACTTCGGTTCATTTAGTTTTTAACGAAACTATCACTAGATATGATTTTAAAAGAAAAAACGAGTAAGAAAAAAATTTCTTAATTTTTTCTGTCGCCAGAGTTGCGTATGCGGCTGCAGCCAGAACAGATGATGAAGAGAGTGAAAAGGGGTGATGACAATTAGGCTTTTATTGTTGATACAAAATAAATCAAATAAAAAAACGACATAAATGGGCATTGGGAGCTGTCTTCAAACGAATAAAAATGTCTGTTTTTTGTAGTTAACTGCAACGACATTATTGTTTAATAAAGTGTTTTACAGCTCAATGATGAGCCTTAGAAACTGATGCTATATTGGAAGCTAAAACATGTCACAAATCTCTGCTTTGATTCTATTTTAGATTGGTGGGGAAAATTCATGTCATAGGTCTTTATTTATTTAGTTTAGTTCAATTTAGTCCTAAAGCATGTTAGATTAAAACTTTGCTTTTAAAATTTTGATTCTTTTAAGCATGTCCGCAAATTGCATAATTATAGGTTGATTTATATGTCAATGGACGATTAATTATTTAAATGGACTTAAAATTGAGTTTAATTATGAGTTAGTCTTAAAATTGTGCGAATAATATGATTCAGTTTTTTTTAAAATATGTTTGATCAATAATTCACCTAATTTGAGATTAAATATGATTTGACTTAAGGTTATGACTTTCGATTAAAATATTAATGTTTCATTTGTTTTTTATATCACTTGTTTGTTTTTTTAGCATGTTTAATTCTGTTTGTTGATTTATTTGATTTATTTGCATATTTTCGTCTTTTTATAATAGTGCTATTAACCCTATCTTTGAAGCCTTTTAGACAACACAACCCCTTTAGGTACCAATTTTGGGCATCGTGGGGATGCTATAACCTTCCTCACACGTAACCGACTCCCGAGCCGGACTATGACTCTAGTTCAGGCGTAGACTAGTTCTACAGGTTTTCAGCCGTACCCAACCCAAAACGACCGATGGCGAACCCAATCCATGATGAGCCTTTGAAGGCCCAACCAATTTCGGCCCGGACAAAAATGGCGTCAACAGCTTGGTGACTCCGTTGGGGACGATTCAAGAGAGTCAGGCCACACAGAAAGGGGTACATGTTGTGTTGCATTATTCCATGAGCTTTCTTCTCGAGCTCGGTCCCGTTTAAGTGGGGGAAAAACGCTTCTCCTTCGCGAGGTTAACCTCCGTATGGGATAGTAGTTGCCTCCGGGATGCATATGATCTATGACTTCGTGAGGGTAACCTCTGTATGGTCATAGGGAAGTGCATTCCCTCGAGTTGAACTTGGTCCCGAGAACCTACAATGGTGGAGGACTAGGGACCTTACTAGCCTTAGTGTGTAACCCATTGATATATGCGCACATGTTTTGTTTTTTTTTCTTTTCTGCTCTTTTATATTATGTTTTTTTTTGTAGTATCTAATTATTTATTATATTTATGTGACACTAACCAAATTTTCTTGTGTTGTTTATTATTTTATGTACGCATGCATCATCATCATAGAGAGGTGTTGGTTATTTAATTGATTTGATAGAAAATATTCGCTATGGTCAAAAGAGTTCAATGCTTATCATAGAAAAACGATGATGTTCGAAAATGGTCAGAAAACAACTAAAGAAGAAGAGGCGATAGCATATTAGCAAGACCAAATGAACAATTCTTAGGTTATATTCACCTTCAGCTCAAGCAGAATAACACTCGGAAGTTAGCAGAGATATGGGACCAATGGAGATCTGATAAAAGACAGAAGTTGTACGATGCGTATGGAGACATAGCCTACTTGCTGTGGGTACACGTAGATAAGGGACTGATACGGGCTATGGCGCAATTCTGGAACCCTTTATACAACTGCTTCACGTTCAATGGGGAAGATATGACCCCGGTGATAGAAAAGTATGCTGCATTACTTCATTTAAGAAAGGTGTATGAGTTTGAAATTTATGTAAAGGGGGCTCAGCCTAAAACATACAAAGAGAAGCTTGTGACCTTGACCGGGACTAGCATGTTGTGGGTTGAAGCTCAGTTTTCGGGCAAAGGAGGAAGCAAAGTTATTGTCTGGGATAGACTTCAGGGGTTGATCCATTCTCATCCTGATCCAAGAAAGCAAGTCAACATCTTTGCCTTAGGGATTTAAGGCTTGATCATTTTTCGTATATTAGCCGGACATATTGAAGCATCAGTGATAGATTTATTTGGGGAGCTCGACAGTCATTAATCCAGCTCCGGTTATCTTGGCGGAAACCTTTCGATTCCTCAATGTCCTAAAAAAGCATGAAGGTGTGTGTTTTCTAGGATGTGCGCAACTCCTCACCGTATGGATGCATAGTCACTTGGGGGCAAAGGGGAAGTCGACCATCCACGTGCATACTCCACAATATTCACCATTACGAGAGTTCTTAGTAGAGGGGTGAAAAAAAGAAAGGACATCATAAAAAAGAGAATCAATCTTGCAAGTTTTGAAACTAGAGGACATTAATTGGCGGGTTTACTACTTGGACCACACTTACATTTTATACAGGTGTGGTGTTTTCGATTGGGTCCCTCTTCTTGGGATTTGGGGTGCGACTGGATATGCTCCTTTATTAGTATCAAGACTATACGAGTCATTTTAGGTTGTCCCATCGACAAGGGGATTAGGGTTGTGTGAGTTTGCTTTTGGAGGCGAAAAAACTAAGAAGCATGTTCTTGAGTTTTCCAGAGCTTGGGCTCATCCATAGAAGTCCAGACTGGCACCTCCGAAGCTTACTCCAGATTATCAAGTTTGGAAATCTAGGAGAAAAAATTGCAACATCCCACCACCTAGCCAAGGGAATGCTCCGACTTTAGAGGAACAATTTAGAGAAATACCCACTGAAGCTGAGATTGTTAGGCAGGAATGTGAGGAAGAGAAGAAGGAGCTGAATAAAAGAATCGCTGAGCTAGAAGCCAGAAACGAAGAACTCGACTACAATGCTACGTATTTTGAAAATCAATCAAAGGGGTTCGAGAAGCAGCAGATCATTGTGAGTGCAGATTTTAAAGACATACAAGGGGACTATAGGGGGCTTTAGGAGAAGATAAGGAATGCTAACTTCCACAAAACTCCACAAGAATGGGAGCAGGAGCTTCATGATCGGGAGAATGATACGAAACAATGTACGAAGTTATTGAAAGCCAAAGAAAATTGAGTGGAAGAACTTACAACTAATTTGCAATCAGCCCAACATACAAATATGGCAAACCTTAACGATCTTCTGGCTAGTCGTGCTCAGAATTAAGAATTGCAGGAACATCTAGCATCTCTACAGGGAATTCTTCAAATCTACTTACAACAAGACTCAGTGATTGAGCTTGAAAAGGCGCGAGTTGAAAATGAGAATTTGAAGGAGTTGGTGACAACATTAGAGGATTCACTGCAACAACATAGAGACTTGATAGTTGATATTCAAAGGGATTCTAAATTTAGCAAGGAACAGTGAGACCTACGACTTCAGTTTGCAAGGGGAGATATCAAGGTGAGAGAAGACTTGATGAGGGAAGACCTTACTCAGATCCGAAAGGTAGCAGAGCGCATCACCGGTTTGGCCAAGGAAGCTGAGTGCCTGAAGTTCTGGATCAACCCCTCGACACACTTTGCAGAAGAATGGATGGAGTTCCTAGAAAAAGTCAAGAAGTTGGGAGATGAAGCTAAACCGTATCGCCGAGTGTGGCGTTAAATGTTTTATTGTTGATTGATGATTTTTAGGATACATTTTGTCATTTAGGTGGATGATTGTTTTTCCCACTTTATTTTCTTTATGTTTTAGGATGTTTCAGACGATGGATTTTTTTTTCTTCTTAGATGTTTAATAAAGTTTTTTTAGCTTGCACGAATATTCTTCTATCTTATGAATTTTCTAACCAACACCTAGTTGCATTCATTCTTGCATTCATCATTACACATTACATTTATACAATATGTGTTTCATATGCATTAACATTAAATAAAACACTAATCCATGGGGGTTAAATATCAGTGATACTTGAAATGAAGGACGATCAAATCAACCATCCTCACTACACGCGATTCAAGGCTAGAAAAATGGAAGAGAGACTCCAGAAGCTAGAGAAATTTCAAAAACAAGTCTTTCAGAATGTAAAGGGCTTGAGGGATAACATAGGAAAAATTCAAAAGACTCTTCTAAGAAAATTAGAGGATAAGCTATCAAATTTGTTATCCAAAGCAACAAGTGCTGAAAAAGGAAAAAACTCACGAAGTTCATGAGGAAGATTCATCATCTTTACCTTTTGGATCAAAAGAAGCACATCCCCGGTTTGTATTCTCTGCTGGCGGACTACAATCAAATGACCATAACCAAGAAAATCTTCATGGTGCTTCTGGTTCAAACGTGTGGGCGAGCCTGTTCAAACCAGAAGTCCCAAACTTTGATGACCCGGTTGAGATGGAAAAATTAAAGAAAGTGCAACCCAAATTTTTTGATATAAACGATGACAAGTTCAAGTGTTTGAAGGAAAGAATCAAGGCTATGGAAGGTACTGATGTCTGCATTGGGGCAAATGTAATGGAACTGAGCTTGGTCCCAGATATGATTTTGCCCTAAAAATTCAAAGTGCCAGAATTTGATGGCATGAGTTGTCCTAATGCCCATTTTACCATGTTTTGCCGTAAAATGACAGGGTACGAGAATGATGATAAGTTGTTAATTCATTGCTTTCAGGACAGTTTAGCCTGGTCTACCATGCGATGGTATAATCAGTTGAATAAGGCCCAAATAAGCACATGGAGAGACTTAGCACGTGATTTCAAAGAACAATACAACCATGTCCTGGACATGGTACATGATCCTTTGACACTCCAAAACATGAAAAGAAGGCACAATGAAACATTTCGACAATATGCCCAACGATGGAGGGACATGGCTGCACAAGTCCAACCACCATTACTTGAGAAGGAGACGCCAACCCTCTTCATTAATTCCTTGGAGTCAACATACTATGAGAAGCTTGTTGGTAGTACCACTAGAGACTTTGCTGATCTAGTGACAGCATGTGAAGCAATTGAGCGCGCCATTAAAAGCAGGAAACTTAGTAGTCTTGAGGCTTCCAAAATATCGTATACCAAAAAGAAAGAGAATGAAATTAATGTTGTGGGAGATAATGGGCATTCATATAACATATATCAATCATCACCACAATTTGTGTATCATACAGGATATTCGAAACCCACTACAACCTCTACAAGTCAAGAAAAACAACCGCAAGGAGGGCCCAAGCCATCAAGGATAAATACGGAAAGGCAATCTTTCACGCCTATCCCAATTTCTTACAAAGATCTGTAAGCTAAATTATTAGAAGAACAATTGATATCCCCTATCTTTCTCACACCGTTGCAACCACCATACCCAAAATGGTACGCTCCTTCTGCACATTGTGAGTTCCATGCTGGAATACAATCGAAACTTGTCCATCCCTCAAAAGAAGGGTTCAGAGCATGATTAATCAAAACATCCTTCAATTCAACACACCAGAGAGGCCTAATGTCGCTAATAACCCTCCGCCAACACATAAGGAACCAAAGGTTAATGTTGTGATGAAGATGGTGAGTTTAAGATTAAGACACGCTTATCTGAAGTGCAATCACCGTTAAAGTGGGTTTGGAAGAAAATGGCGGAAAGATGATTGGTGAGTTCTAACCATGGGGCTGTTGTGACTAGTGATGAGTGTTCAAAAGTACTATTTTATTACCCTTTTTACTCATATTATTGTTAGACTTAGGCACATTTTAGTTACATTATTAGGCATTCATGCATACTTTCATAATTTCCTTCATAGTTATGCTTGAGTTCATGTTTTAAGTGATTTTGGTGGAAAAAGGTATTGCTGGGCATTTGTTTTGTGCATGTGCAGGTTATACCGTGTGGGCAGCCATTGTCGCGGTAGTTCATTGCCGAGCCGGCAAGTGATGCCGAGCGGGCAATGAAGAAAAGGGAGGATGATGTAGAACGAGCTCTCGTTAGGTCCAGATCAATCCAAGCCAAAGTCAACAGTTTCTACTGAAGGAAGATGAATCATGAAGATAAAGCTTTATGTAGCAGAAACAGTTGACAGACCGCCACCGAGGCAACAGTTAGCTGCCATCGAGGCAGTGCATAAATCAACTTGCCGGAGGGCAAAATATACAAATGGGTAGCCGATTTGAAGAGCATAAAACACTGGATTTTTCTACATACTTTGCCTGGCAATCGGAGTTCAGGAAGATGACAAAAGCATAGAAGGAAGGGTAAAGATGGAATTTGGCCTAGAGGATAAAATGTAATAAATTAAAGAGATTCACCTTTTTATTGAAGACAAGTCCAATTCCAACATAACTTCCTATCCAAGAAGGACTTTGCCCTAAGCCTATTCCTATTTAAAGATGGCCAAGCCATAAATTTGAGGATTGTCAAGTATCGAGAGTTTGAGAGGCTTAGCATGTTCTAGTTCTTTTCTTAGGCTAGGGTTATTTTGTTTAGTAGTTGTGGGAAAACATTTGTAATTGTTTAGGTTTTTGTTAATGCAAATAAAGTTCAAGGTTTGCTTATTCTTGGTGTTTTACTTTTCTTGCAATTGAATCAGGAGAGGTGATTATGAGTGCATCTATTTGTCTAATATCGAGAGAGATATACTCATGAAACGAATAAGCATGGTTTTCATCCCAATCGGTGATAAGTAATTCGGCTTAGGGATAAGTACAAATTTCAACGGCTAAGAGAAGCGTAAGATTGGTCGGTGTTCACCCTTAGTTCACGCTGGGAGGTAATGCCGAGGCATGGTCATCGATAGAGTTTCGATCTTAGGGATAAGGAGGAACCACTGAAGGACACTTTGCTGAACCTTGACGTCGATCATTGCCGCCGAAGTAAGGGATTTTTGAGGCAATTACTTAACCCAATGTCGCCGCGACAATAACTTTGGTTTCTGCCAAGGTAGTGTGGTGTTCGTTGCATTCAAAACTGAGACAAGATCAATTGGATTTCACAATACGACGCAACTTAGCCCGGCCTACTCTTCTCTCTTATTCGATCTATCTATCTTTTATTTTTATTGTTCTTTAGTTTATTTGTTAGATAAAACTCTTCCTATCATCAATTGTGTTTTTACTTTCACAAGTGTAGTAACTTAAGCAAGTTGGCCCAAACCAATCCTTGTGGAGACGATACTCTATACTTATCATTTTATTACTTGAGACGTGTACACTTGCACAATTGCGGGGCACTTTACACACACAACAAGTTTTTGGCGTCGTTGCTGGGGATTAACAATTGGTGTTAGTTGTTTTTGTTATTACAATTTTTTAGTTTTACTAACTTTTCTTCTGTTATTTTTATCAAAAAAAATTCAGGTGCGCTACAAGTTAAGGGACATCAACATATGGGGAAATAAAAGTAAAACTATTCAAGAGTTGATGTTGGAAGATATGAATCAACTGAGAAAAGCATATCCCGTGGAAAACTCTTGTGCTATGTGTGGAGAACATCATGTGTTTGAAGATTGCCCTCACCTTTTCGGTGCATATGACTATATGGAGGACCATAGATGGAACCAACAGCAAAATCCTTTATGGTATGATCAAAAAGCTCAAAAAAATTACCAAAACAAATTTTCTGCAGCAACAAACATGCCTTGGCAATGTAGTGCCTCGGTAGCAGACATGCCTTGGCAATATAGTCCTTATCAATAGTAGAGTGTCACTACAACAGATATGTCATGGCAATGTAATCCTCGTCAAGAGCTATTAAATTCCATGGATGCGTGTATTGTCATGATGGATGTACTCGTGAGAGAAGTGGAAGATCGATTGAAGAGATCCATATATGCCACGGGTAATAAGCACCTACAATCCATTCCTAGAGATACTAAAGTCCCAAGGCAAGAGGAGAAGGAGAAAGGCAAAAATAGCTCCCTGATGTGTGGGGAACAACTAGAACCTCAAAGAAGAGAGGATGCCAATGAGAAAGACTGCCCAACATATGATGAGCTTGAGCAACAAGTTGCCTCGGTAAAGATTGAGGAGCCTGAACAGAACAATGTCGCAACAACACTTAGTGAGGTTGAGAGAGTATGGAGAATGCCACGGCAACACCACATGCCACGGCAGCACCACATGCCTTGGCAAGTCTTGATGCCTCAACAATTAATGAAGAGCCTAAACAGAGTAATGCCATGACAACCTTTTGAGAGGCTGAGAAGAGTATTGCTATAGAAAATTGCTCTCATCCACCTTTGCCACGAAAATTGCACGACCACACGAAAGATCAACGAGACGATAATACTTCGCTAATGGAATATGAGCATGTAATCATTAATCCTTTTGAATTCTTTGAAGAATCACCTCTACCATTGCAGGTATTTCTTAAGGAAACGACGCCGATAGATTTGAAGCCATCGAAATCTCCACTAATGGAGATAGCCAAGAAACCTAAAGAAAACGGTGTTGGGACTCATGAAGCTTTTCAAAAAATTAGGTTTTCCCTTGACTTTGACCGAGTTATGGTAGAGGATTGCCACGGCAATTGGCTGGCACAGTAATTGCCTCGTCAACGAAGGCTACATCCAACCATGACGTATTTCGTCGAGAATGAGGTAAGTAAATGGTTGGATGTTGATATAATACTTCCAATTAATATATTTGTGCCTTCAAGAATAGTATCATGGTGGATGGTATGCATGGACTACAAGGGAACAAGAAAGAAAGACACCTCCACCATGGTGACGCAAAGGGAAGTCGCTGCGAGCACATTGGCCCAACTCTTTTTGGGCAATATTGTCACTCTATGGAGGGTGCGGGTGGACTATAAGAAGTATCAGAAACGACGCTCCTCAAGCTTTCTCAGTTATGCAGTAACCTTAGAAGACGCATGAAAATGCTCTTTCTAAGATTTTTTTTAATTTTCCGTTTTTAATTTTTAGAGATTTTAGGAGATTTTTTTAATCTTTTTGTCTTCATTATTTTTAGTTTTCAGGCTTTCTTTTTTTTCCACATCGAGAATCACAACCTCATAAACCAGAAAAATCCCCTGTACAAAAAATTGCCCAGGAAACTCCTGATACCTCGGCAATGCCTACTGCCTCGACAACACCTGATGCCTCGGCAACGCCAACTGCCTCAACAACTCCTGATGCCTCGGTAATACCTACTTCCATGGAAACACACAATGAGGATGCCTAGACAACTGAGACTGACGATGCCTCAGCAACCACCGGGCACAAGTAAAAGGATCAAGCAAACAACACGGAGGAAATTCATCATTCAAGGTGACAACCTTTCTTACTAACTCATAAGCATTTAATTTTTTTTCATGCATTGGGAACAATGCTTCTCTCGAGTTTGGGGGGTGTTGGTTTCTAGTTAGTTTCATGTTTAGTTGCATTCATTTTTTAGTAATCGCATATAGGTTGCATATGTTACATGCCATGCCTTTAATTTAATTTAATTGCTTAGGACTTGTTGAATATTCGATGATAAATTTTTGCCACTACACTTAATTGAAAAATCCTTTAAATTTTAGGATTGCATGAAAAGAACCTAGAAACTTACTATGATGCTGAAAAATTTTACATAGAGTTGACTTGTTGATTGATAGAAACTTAGTGAACTTAGGTTCCTAAATAAATTTTTTTGGTAAATTGTAAAATTAAAGGTTAGTTTCTTGCTAGAGGTGCCCCAAACCGGCTCTAGTAGTTAATGCACATAAAAGAATTGCTAGAGGTACCCGATATTGGCTCTAGTCGAATAAATTTAAAAAAATGAGAAATTGAATCGTTAGAGGTGCCCGAAATTGGCTCTAGTGAAAGTAAAAATAAATACCTGGTAATTAAATAGATAAAAGACTATTGTTCACACAAAATCTTTTAAATGAACTTGTACACAACCACACACACATATTGTCACGAGCATTATAGTATGGTTCTGGGTAATTTTTATGTCATTCGAAAAATTTAAAAGGTGATCATACTTTGTGCCACGGTTCTGAGGATTGAATTCAAGTTTGAAAGCATGTCTTTGATGATTAAAGTCTTGGCAAGTAATTGTTAGTTTGTATTGCTTGAGGACAAGCAATAGTTCGAGTTTAGGGGTGTGATGAGTGTTCAAAAATACTATTTTTATTACCCATTTTACTCATATTATTGTTAGACTTAGGCACATTTTAGTTACATTATTAGGCATTCATGCATTCTTTCATAATTTCCTTCATAGTTATGCTTGAGTTCATGTTTTAAGTGATTTTGGTGGAAAAAGGTAATGCTGGGTAATTGTTTTGTGCATGTGCAGGTTTTGCCGTGCGAGCAACCATTTCCGCGGTAGCTCATTGCCGAGGCGGCAGGTGATGCCGAGCGGGCAATGAAGAAAAGGGAGGATAATGCAGAACGAGCTCTCCTTAGGTCTAGATCAATCCAAGCATAATTCGACAGTTTACACTAAAGGAAGCTAAATCATGAAGATAAAGACGTGTGGAGTAGAATCAGATGATAGACCTCCACCGAGGCAGTAGTTAGCCGCCGCCGAGGCCATGTACAAATCAACTTGTCGGAGGGCAAAATATACAAAGGGGTAGCCGATTTGAAGAGCATAAAACGCTGGATTTTTCTACATACTTTGCGTGGAAATCGGAGTTCGGAAAGATGACGAAAGCATGGAAGGAAGGGTAAAGATTGAATTCGGCCAAGAGGATAAAATGCAATAAATTAAAGAGATTCACCACTTTAATGAAGGCAAGTCCAATTCCAACTTAACTTCCTATCCAAGAAGAACTTTGCACTAAGCCTATTCCTATTTAAAGATGGCCAAGCCACAAATTGGAGGTTTGTCAAGTATCAAGAGTTTGAGAGACTTAGCATGTTCTAGTTCTTTTCTTAGGCTAGGGTTATTTTGTTTAGTAGTTGTGGGAAAACATTTGTAATTGTTTAGGTTTTTGTTAATGCAAATAAAGTTCAAGGTTTTCTTATTCTTGGTGTTTTACTTTTCTTGCAATTGAATTGAGAGAGGAGATTGTGAGTGCATCTATTTGTCTAATATGGGGAGAGTTAGACTCACGAAATGAATAAGCATGGTTGTCATCCCAATCGGTGATAACTAATCCGGCTTAGGGATAAGTATGAATTTCAACGGCGAAGAGAAGCGTAAGATTGGTCGGTGTTCACCCTTGGTTCACGCTGGGAGGTATTGCCGAGGCATGGTCATCGATAGAGTTTCGATCTTAGGGATAAAGAGGAACCACTGAAGGATGCTTTGCTGAACCTTGATGTTGATCGTTGCCGCTGAAGCAATGGATTGCCGAGGCAGTTACTTAACCTATTGTCGCCGAGGATGTAACTTCGGTTTCTGCCGAGGAAGTGCTGTGTTTGTTGTATTCAAAATCGAGACAAGATCAATTGGATTTCATACTACGACGCAACTTAACCCGACCTACTCTTCTCTCTTATTCGATCTATCTATCTTTTATTTTTATTGTTCTTTAGTTTATTTGTTAGATAAAACTTTTCCTATCATCAATTGTGTTCTTATTTTCTACAGTGCATTAACTTAAGCAAAGTGGCCCAAACCAATCTCCGTGGAGACGATACTCGATACTTATATCACTTTATTACTTGTGACGTGTATGCTTGCACAATTGTGTAACACTTATTACTTGCAACCACTTGTAAGTGTGATTTCTGTGAATTTCACGGTGAATTGGGTTATGAGATTTAACATTGTGATGAGTTTAGAAAGATTGTCTAGAATCTGATGGACTATAAAGAAATAGAGTTCTTCGAAAAGAGTCAATAAGTTAGGGATGTTCTTACAATAAATGAACAATCATCCAAAAAGAATGGTGAAGCTAGTTGACCTTTTGTGATTAATTGGCCTAGAATGCACGAAGAAGGATCAGAGAAACCTCTACCTCGTTTGGTGATCGAGACTCCTTCTCCTTTCCCATACAAGAGTAATCAACATGTGCCATGGATTTATGGTTGTAACATGACCATTACGGGGAAAGAGGATTCTGAAATTTCTGCTATAAGAATTAGTGGAGTTGGGAACTTCACTCGAAGTGGAAGATGTTACTCCCTTGATGTTGCAAAACCGGTGGAGATAGGAAATGCTGAGCAAAAATACAAGTTCCCACTGACTAGAGAAAAACTAGAAATTGATGAACCCGGGGAAGAGGAAGAAGCATGTGAATTCCTGAAGTTCATCAAACATAGTGAATACAATGTGGTTGAAAAATTACACAAAGAACCAGTTCGAATTTCTGTATTATCTTTGTTGTTGAGTTTAGAGCTCCACAGAAATGCTTTGCTAAAAGTGTTGAACCAAACATTTGTTCTGAATGATGTTTCAATAGATGAACAATTTACATGCCGATAGTTTCATCTCCTTTAGTGATGATGAAATTCCTCCTGATGGCACGGGGTCCGTCAAAGCATTGTATATAACTACCTAATGCAATGGACATATACTACCTCATGTATTAGTTGACAATGGATCTTCTTTGAATGTCATGCCCATGACCATATTGAATAGGCTTCCATTGGATAAGGCTCACATGAGACCTTTTCATACAACCGTAAGGGCATTTGCCGGAACCTTGAGAGAAGTCGTGGGGAAGATTGACATCCCACTTCTGATTGGTCCAGCTACGTATAACGTAGAATTTATTGTTATGGGCATCAAACCTGCTTATAATTTTCTGTTGGGACGACCCTGGATTCATGCAGCTAGAGCAGTGCCTTCAACGCTTCACCAGAAAGTTAAGTTTGCAATCGACGGACGCCTTGTAAGTGTTAGTGTTGAAGATGAAATCATTTCATCTGCATCAACTGAGGTTCCATACATTGATGTAGATGAAAATGCAGTCGAGTGTACATTTCGATCACTCGAGTTCGTGAATGCAACTTTTGTCGTCGAAAGAAATAAGATCCAAAACCCCAAACTCTCAAAGAGTACTATGATGGGAATAAGGCTCACTGTTGGGAAAGGAGCCAAATCAGGAAAAGGACTTGGGAAATATTAGAAAGGAATGCACACAACGAAACAACCATTTTTGAAATATGATCGAAGTGGTGTTGGATTCCAGCCATATCCACGTCAAAAGATGAAGACAATTTTGAAAATGAGAGCACAGAGAAGGGCCAAAATGATTGGCTAGAGTATCGAAGGGGAATTGATTGTATTTCCTTGTATCTTTGAAATCTTTGTGTCCAAGGGACACATTCATTCTGAAAAGGAAAAAGAAATCCTAGTAGTACCTCTAGAGAAGTTCGAAGGACTGAGCATAAATTCTATTGGGGAAGAGGAAGAAATTACAGAAAATTGGTCAAAGATTTGCCTGTGTCCTCTAGGTTGTGTCTTGAATAACTGGACCATTGTTGAACTCCCCATTCTTTTTAAATCTTTATCAAAGTAATGCTCGAAACTTGCCCCACTACTTGAGCCCGAAAGTAGTGGGGATTTATTGTAAGGGTCCCCATTCAGGCCTCAGTTTATCAATTCAATAAATGAATGCATTTTCCCTTTCAATTTGGTTCCATTGTTTGTCCATTGTTCACGTGTTTCATTTCATTAAACATTCTACACTTTCCTTTCTTTTGCCTTGTATATATGTATGTATGTATGTATGTATGTATGTATGTATGTATGTATGTATGTATGTATGTATGTATGTATGTATGTATGTATGTATGTATGTATGTATGTATGTATGTATGTATGTATGTATGTATGTATGTATGTATATATATATATATATATATATATATATATATATATATATTTCCTCTTACACATTTGTAGCCTTTAGTTATCAATTACACGAATAACATTGCTTTGTGCTCAAAAGTCGACTTTGAATAGGCTATATGCTTAGGAGAGTATGAGTCCGACGACAACTATGAGGAATGTGAATTGTCTCTTGATCTACATAGACTAATTGTGCACGAGAATAAACAAATTCTTCCTCACCAAGAATCAATAGACACAATGAACTTGGGAATTGGAAACAACAAGAGAGAGATAAAGATCGATACTTTTATATCTTCATATACAAGAGACAAACTGATCTCCCTACTTCAAGAGTTCAAGAATGTGTTCGCTTGGACCTGCCAAGATATGCCCAGATTAAACACATATATTGTAACTCACGAACTTCGATTGAAGCTAGAATGCAAGCTAGTACAACATAAGCTCAGAAGAATGAGGCCAGAAATGTTACTTCAGATTCGAGAGGAAGTAAAGAAACATTATGATGCTGAATTTTTACAAGTAGCCAAGTATCCATAATGGGTGGCTAATGTTGTCCCAGTACCAAAGAAAAATGGAATAGTGCGAATGTGTGTCAACTACCATGACCTCAATCGTGCTAGCCCCAAGGATAACTTCCCTCTACAACATATACACACGTTGGTAGATAATACAACAAAACATTATTTATTCTCATTCATGGATGGTTTCTCGGGATATAATCAAATCAAAATGTATTTAGGAGACATGGAAAAAACCACATTTGTGACGGAATGGGGCACATTTTGTTACAAAGTGATGCCTTTCGGTCTGAAAAATGCAGGGGCGACGTATCAGAGGGCCATGGTGACATTGTTCCATGACATGATGCACAAAGAAATAGAGGTTTATGTGGATGATATGATCACCAAGTCTCGAACGAAAGAAGAAAACACCACAAACCTCAGAAAACTCTTTGAACGTTTGAGGAAATTTCAATTGAAACTGAATCCTACATAATGCACATTTGGTGTTGCTTCAGGCAAATTATTGGGTTTTATTGTCAGTAAGCGAGGTATTGAGGTAGATCCTGATAAAATCAATGCTATCCAAGAACTTCCTCCTCCTCGTACCCAAAAAGAAGTTCGAGGTTTCCTAGGAAGACTGAATTATATTTCTCAGTTTATTTCCCAATTGACTGATAAATGTGATCCCATCTTTCATCTCCTAAGAAAGCATAATATTGGTGATTGGGATCGAGTATGCCAAGAAGCCTTTGACAAAATTATGCAACACTTATCAAATCCTCCGGTGTTAGTGCCACATGTACCAGACAAACCTTTGATTTTCTATCTAGTCATATTTGAAAATTCCATGGGATGTGTATTAGGTCAACATGACGAAACTGGAAGAAAGGAACAAGCTATCTACTATCTAAGCAAAAAATTCACCGATTGTGAGTCGGGATATTCTTCTATTGAGAAGTTATGTTGCGCCTTGGTCTGGACTGCTCGTAGGCTTCGTCAGTATATGTTATATCACACCACATGGTTGATTGTAAAGCTAGATCCAATAAAATACATGATGGAATTGCCAAGCTTATTAGAAAGAATGGCTTGATGGCAAATCTTACTTTCTGAATACGATATTGAGTACGTAAATCAGAAAGCCATCAAAGGTAGCGCTATTGTAGACTTCTTAGCAAGTAGTGCTTCTTCTGAATATGAACCTTTGAGTTTTGAATTTCCTGACGAAGACCTAAGGTGCTTAACTACTAGTGAAGATGAACCAACTATCGAAAAACTTTGGAAAATGAATTTTAATGGAGCTTCAAATACATTTGGGCATGGAATTAGTGCAGTTTTAGTGTAACGCCCCGGTTTTGGGCTTAGAAGTTTTGGGCTTTGACCGGTTCAGTCAAAGTGCGGTCCGAATATAAAAGAGTGAAATTAGGAAAACCTAGTTCGGGTTGCATTAAAAATATGGAAAAATGTTCTAAAATCCTCTTTTATTATATATAAGAGTTTGGTGAAATCAATTTTACAAAATGAGGTTTGGAAGGGTGACATTTTGGGTTAGTGACCAAAATGTAATTTTTGAAAACTGTGTGACTGTTTTAGAAAGGATTGAAACTTTGAATCTTTAAGGAGCTATTTACCCAATGGGAGTTTCTCCAGATTTTTCTAAGATATTAAATGATTTATTAAAGGTTTTTAAATAAAACAAAAGTGGAGGGAAGATATTTTGGCCATAACTAACTTTTCTCTCAAATCTTCCATTTTCATTTTCTCTCATTTTTTCTCAAACCAAACACCTTTTCTCCAGAGCTTTCTCTCTAATTTTTGTCACCTAAATATCTCTTTTCAATTCACTTTTGATTGCTAATCATCTCCTCATCAAAACCTCACCATTTGCTAATTGGATTTTCAAGATTTTGGTTCCAAAAAGGGAGAAAACTCAAGTTTGGAGGTAAGAACGTCCTTCACCTCTAAACTCTCAGTTCTTTACTGAAATTCCTAAGTTCTCAATCCTTAATTTGTGTTTTATAAAAGGTTTTAAGGTTGTGTTCTTGATCTTGGCTTTTAAATGCAAGATTTGCTTGATTTTGATGAAAATTCGTATGATCCGCTTTAGCAGTGATTTGAGGTGTATTTTTGATGATAAATGAATGTTAAATTGATAACGAATTGAGGTTTAATTAATGCAATCCCGGATAGGTTGAATTTCCTAAGTTTAGCTTGTGTTTTTGATGGTTTTTGGTGTGATCTTGTGGATCTGTTATAGCTGGAGGTATAAGGACGTGGTTAGATCCTTTTTGGATGTTAATTGAAGTTTAAGGATGATTAGATTTGATGGAACATGGCTGGGTAATGTTGTGGAGTTGTTTGGATGCATTTTCGGTTGTGTTTGGTAGCCGAAAATGGAGTGTGGATGAGAGCAGCGGGTTTAGGTGCTTTCATTGAAGCTATTAATGCATGATGATGCATTAATCCTCTGCTTTGATGTGTTTAAAACAGGGGAGTCATCTTTGGATCCAAGTGGTGGTGATCCGGAAGCTTGATTGGTGTTTCGGCAAGAGGCGAAACGGAATCGGTGAGTGGATTTTGGTTTTCAGCTTTGAAACTAGTGTTTTGAAGGTTTGGGAGCTTAGTTTAAGTCTAAGCAACTTAGCTAAGCTCAAGAGTAAGTTTTCGGGAAAACTCTCTTGATGATGAACCATGGATTGGTTGTATGCAATGTGGTTGTTTGCATGTTTTGAATTCTGTTTTGAAAGCATATTTTAGCATGTTAGTTGCTGAGATTATAAGCCATGTGTTGAAGGATGCTCAAGGTAAGAGATCCTTGTTTTTGAACATTGTTATAATGTGGTTTGATGCTTAAAAATGCATGATGTTTATGGCTTTGATAAATGCTTTAAAACAGTGGATTATTGTTGTTAATGATGCATATTGGCAAGTGATGGTTAAGGTCACAAAGGTGGTTAAAAGTCCTTGTGTGAGCCTTGTTTATTTAAGAACAACATGGTGGTTAAAAGTCCATGGTTGGTTCTTGGTTAAGATCACCAAGGTGGTTAAAATTCCTTGGGTGAGTCTTGTAGGACAACATGGTGTTTAAAAGTCCATGGTTGGTCCTTGGTTAAGGATACAAAGGTGGTTAAAATTCCTTGTGTATGCCTTGTTTATTTAAGAACTCCAAGGTGTTTAAAAGTCCTCGGGAGATTCTTGTTAAGGACACAAAGGTGTTTAAAAGTCCTTGTGTGGTCCTTGCCATGGTGTTTAAAAGTCCATGGGGTTAAGGACACAATGGTGTTTAAAAGTCCTTGTGTGGTCCTTGGAAATTATAAGATCACAATGGTGTTTAAAAGTCCATGTGTGAGTCTTATGTTGAATGTATCACTTGTTGCCAATATGACATGATATGAACTTGAAGCATGAATTGCTTGTTTTAAATGCTTATGAGCATGTGCAAATGATGATTTAAATTAAGGTTGTAAATGTGTTTTGTAAATGCATTATTGTGTGGTTTTAAATGAGCATTCCTC
This sequence comes from Hibiscus tridactylites, assembly GCA_958450335.1. NCBI lineage: Eukaryota > Viridiplantae > Streptophyta > Magnoliopsida > Malvales > Malvaceae > Hibiscus > Hibiscus tridactylites. The sequence goes on along the minus strand of OY288272.1, from coordinate 34,947,808 downwards.
ACTAAGCTTTTGCTTACGCTCTCTCTCTTTTCTTAAACCAATAATGCAGAGCATTAAAGTGCATTGAGGGCAGCAAGGGGGACAAGAATCCAAGTGGTGAACAAAGCTCATGTATGGTGAAGGTTTCTTAAACACTATTAGCTTTTGGCATTTGGCAATGGGGGACCTATGTAGTTGTTTTGGGAGATGTTTTGGACTCCCTAAGTTGGATTTGTGTTGTTGATAATGTTGGTACTTGTAATTGGCCTTTATGTGGTTTGTTTGGTGATTTAATGCTTGAATGGTTTGCTAAGTAGGAAGCATGCCTATAGATTTGGGGCTTTTCATAATTGATGCCATGTTGATGTTTGGTTGATGCAATTATGTTCCTTGTATGTTGAGTGTCTTGCTGGTAAAGTTTGGTGACATTTGGAGCATGTTTGATAGGTCAATTGCATGATAAACCATCAAATTTTCTGCAATCTGGGCAACCTGTTTCGAAACAGGTGCTACCATATCGGAACGGGGGCCTGAAATGGCCTGGGCGTTCCGAAACGGAAGGCACTGTTCCGGAACGGTTTGGCCACTGCCAGGCCATGTTTCGGTACCAGTTGCGGAACGGTCCCGCGTTTCGGAACGGGTCCTCCCTGTTCCGAAACACTCGACCGTTGGGCACTGAAATTGATGGTTAAATGTTTTGCAATGTTTGCGTTTTGGTCCTGAAACTTGTTTATGCAATTGTGTGAGTTTGGGATGTCCATTTGAGCTGAAATTTGGCAGAGAAGCATGAAACCTGATTAATTTCATATTGGTAACTTTAATTTGAATTAATTCCTTATAATTTTCAGAATTTACAATTTGGTCCCTAAAGTTGTAATTTGTTCAATTGAGTCCCTGAATGTTCTCTGTTGGCTATGATCTTTGAACATGATGATCTTGTGAATATAACTAGGGTTAATGTGCATCTAGACAAGACTAAAAAGAAAAAAAAGGGTCGTTAATCAAGGTTGACTTTCGGGTTGACTTTGGTTTTCCCCGTGTAATCTTCTTAATTCGGGTCAACCGTCTAGGCCGGGTTAAGGGGGTTACATTTGGTGGTATCAGAGCTGAGTTCTCGAGTAATTGGGAATGTTTATGTGAATGATTTAAGCATGTATGCTTTGTATGCTTGTTGAGTGAAAGCATGTTGAGTAAATTGTAAATGTGATGCAATTGAGATGTATGCTGTGGTGAAGCATGTTGTGGGTACCCATTGCCAAATCAAAGCTAATGAAATGATGTTGTTTTTTAAGTGAAAATGAGCTTGAGAACTTGGATTGCTTACCTTGCCGGGCCTGACTTTGTTTATTTGCATTGTGATTGCATTGTTAGAGTATGGCACCTTGTAGAGAGTTAAGGAGTAATGTGCGAGCTGCGGCTCAAAATGAGAATGAGAATGAAGAGAATGTTGGAAGTGCGGTTTTACCTCCTCCACCTGGTGGTGGTGGTGCTGAGGGTGAAGGAGCTGGAGCTGCAGCTGGTGCTGGGGTCGCTGGACCTGAGGCTGGTCAGGGGCAAGCTGTTCCTGACATGACAATGTTGATACAAGCTATTGCTGGAGCTTTTCATGCCGCAGTAGCTGGAGCTCGAGGAGCTGGGCATCAGGGAGATGCTGGAGTTAGACTACCCTTGGAGCGTCTGCGCAGTCTGGGAGGGACTGAGTTCAGGGGTTTGTCAGCTGAAGGTTCGGAATCTTGGTTAGAGAGTACCAAGAGAATCTTGGGTCAGATGAGTTGCACTGATGTGCAAAAGTTGGGTTGTGTAGTATCCTTGCTACAGGATGATGCTTACACGTGGTGGACGACCACAATCTCTGGGATGGCAGAAGCTGATGTAACTTGGACATTCTTCCAGAATGCGTTCAAGAGAAGGTATCTTGGTGTGAGGTACCTAGATGAAAAGAAGAGGGAGTTCATGTCTCTTACCCAGGGGAGCATGTCTATAGCTGAGTATGAAGTGCAGTTTGTTTGACTCAGTCAATACGCACCTGAGCTTGTCCCGGATGAGCGGGAGAGGTGTGAAAGGTTCCGTTTTGGTTTAGTGACGGAGGTTAAGATGTATGTGCTGGCTACCGAGTATGATGATTTTGATGTGCTGGTGGGTCGAGCAAAGGATATTGAGATGAACTTAGGTTTATCTGCTAAGAGTGCTGGGTCAAGTGCTGGTAAGCGAGCAGTTGAATATAGTTCTGGTGGTGGACGGAACAAGAGGGGACGTGATCAGAAGTATCAGTCCTCAGCTAAGCGAGGTGGTGGTGCGCCTGCTCGGGGAGGCAATGCTAGAGTTGATCCGAGTGCATGTTGGACATGTGGTTCACGTGGTCACATGAAACGTGATTGTCCTCGTGCTGTGAGGGAAGTGTAAGCTCCGGTTGCGGCAGCTGGTAATGGGTGCTGGAATTGTGGATCTACGGATCATATGAGGCGAGAGTGTCCTATGTTGGCTGGTGGCCAAGTGCGTGCTCCTGTTGTTGGTGCACCGCAGAGAGGTCGTGGGCGCGGCCGTGGTAATTTCCAGCGGAGAGAGGAAGGTGGTAGGGGTGTGGCTCATGTTGTGGCTATTCAGCCTGAGGGTGGCGGCCAAGCTAGGGTGTATGCTCAGCGGGAGGGAAAGAATGACGCGGATGTGATCGCAGGTACCTTTACTTTGCAATCCTTGTCATTACTATCCTTGATTGATTTTGGATCTACGCACTCGTACATTTTGCGTGAGCATGCTGAATTGCTTGGTTTGCCTGTTGAGTCTTTGGATGTTGGTGTGCGTGTCACTAGTTCTTTTGGTGAGACTGTTGTGACTCGAAAGCTGTATAGAAGGTGTCCTTTGGTTGTTCAAGATCATGTTTTTCATGTTGACCTTATGGAGTTGCCTTTCTATGGTTTTGATGTAATCCTTGGTATGGATTGGCTTGCTGAGCATCGTGCTGTTGTGGATTGTGAGAATAAGCGAGTTTCGTTGAAGCTTGCGGATGATTATGAGGTGGTTGTGGTTGGTGAGAATGTGAAGTTTCTTGCCAATGTGGTGTCTACATTGGAGGCGAGCAGGATGCTGAGGCAAGGTTGTGAAGCTTATCTAGCTTTTGTGATGAATCCTAGCTCTAAGAAGTTGCGTGTGCAAGATATCAGGGTTGTGAAAGAGTTTCATGGTGTGTTTCCTGAGGAGTTGCCTAGTTTACCCCCTAATCGAGAGGTGGAGTTTGGGATAGAACTGTATGAGAATACGACTCCTGTGTCCATTACCCCTTATAGAATGGCACCTAAAGAGTTGAAGGAGCTGAAGACGCAATTGCAAGAATTGCTTGATCGTGGGTTCATTCGGCCAAGTGTGTCACCTTGGGGTGCACCGATCTTGTTTGTGAAGAAGAAGGATGGCACTATGAGAATGTGCATTGATTACCGTCAGCTGAACAAGTTGACTATCAAGAATCGGTATCCTTTGCCGAGAATTGATGATCTCTTTGATCAATTTCGGGGAGCAGCTGTGTTCTCTAAGATTGACTTGAGGTCAGGGTATTAGCAGTTGAAGGTGAAGGATGTGGATGTGCCTAAGACAGCTTTCAGGACAAGGTAAGGGCATTATGAGTTCCTTGTGATGCCGTTTGGTTTGACAAATGCTCCTGCTGCTTTCATGGACATGATGAATCGTGTGTTTCATGAATACCTGGACAAGTTTGTTGTGGTGTTCATTGATGATATCCTCATGTACTCGCGTACTGAGGAAGAGCATGAAGAGCATTTGAGGATTGTGCTGCAAGCTTTGTTGGAGAATCAGCTTTATGCCAAGCTGAGCAAGTGTGAGTTCTGGTTAAGTGAGGTGGTGTTTCTTGGGCATGTGGTTTCTGCTGAGGGGATTCGTGTAGATCCTCAGAAGACTGAGGCAGTGATGAATTGGAAGGTTCCTAAGTCTGTTCACGAGGTTCGTAGTTTCCTTGGTTTGGCGGGATACTACCGGAGGTTTGTGGATGGGTTTTCTAAGATTGCTGCACCTTCGACGAAGTTGTTGCAGAAAGATGTTAAGTATGAGTGGACGGAAGCGAGACAGCAGGCTTTTAGAAGCTTAAGACGGCTTTGACGCAAGCTCCTATCTTGGTTCAACCTGAATCAGGGAAAGAGTTTGTGGTTTATAGTGATGCGTCCTATGTTGGTTTGGGATGTGTGTTGATGCAAGAGGGTAAGGTGGTGGCTTATGCATCGCGGCAGTTGAAGGTGCATGAGCGCAATTATCCTACGCATGACATTGAGCTGGCTGCGGTGGTTTTTGCGTTGAAGATCTGGAGACATTACCTGTATGGTGAGAAGTGTACTGTGTACACGGATCACAAGAGTTCGAGGTATCTGATGTCTCAGAAGGAGTTGAATCTTAGGCAGCGACGTTGGGTGGAGTTGCTCAAGGATTATGATTTGACGATCGAGTATCACCCTGGAAAAGCTAATGTTGTAGCGGATGCCTTGAGTAGGAAGGTAGCTGTTGAGCTGAGGGCTATGTTTTCCTGTTTGAGTATCTCGCGTGATGGTGGTCTTGTGGCTGAGTTGCAAGTGAAGCCATCTTTGGTTCAGTTGATCAAGGAAAAGCAGTTGCTGGATGATTCCTTGGTATCTCATGTTCAGGATATCGCGGAGGGTAGGCCTTCGGATTTCAGCTTTAATGATGATGGAGTGTTGTGTTTTGGGGGTCGGATAGTAGTGCCCAATGATGCTGAGTTGAGGCGTGCTATTTTGACTGAAGGTCATAGTAGTCCTTTTGCTATGCACCCTGGTAGTACTAAGATGTATCGTGATCTTCGTGATGAGTACTATTGGGTGGGTTTAAAGAAGGAAGTTGCAGAGTTTGTGAGCAAGTGTAGGGTGTGTCAGCGAGTTAAGGCTGAGCATCAGGTTCCTTCAGGGTTGTTGCAACCGTTGAGAATCCCTGAATGGAAGTGGGAAAGGATTACCATGGATTTTGTCTCTGGTTTGCCCTTGTCGCCATCGAAGAAGAATTCGGTGTGGGTGATTGTGGATCGCCTGACGAAGTGTGCGCATTTCTTGCCTGTGCATACTACGTTTTCTTTGGATAAGGTTGCGGAGCTGTACATTGCTGAGATTGTGCGGCTGCATGGTGTGCCTAAGTCGATTGTGTCGGATAGGGATCCGAGGTTTACATCGCGTTTCTGGCAGTGTTTGCATCAAGCTTTGGGTACAAGGTTGAATTTCTGTACATCTTATCATCCTCAGTCGGATGGTCAGTCCGAGCGTGTTATCCAGATTTTGGAGGATATCTTGAGGTGCTGTGTGATTGAGTTCCAAGGCTCTTGGGAGAAACATTTGCCTTTGGTGGAGTTTGCTTATAACAATAGTTATCAAGCGAGTATTCAAATGGCACCTTATGAGGCTTTGTACGGGAGGAAGTGTAGGACTCCTCTTTGTTGGGCTGAAACGGGTCAGAAGTTGGTTTCGATGCCGACTTTGTTGAAAGGAACCACTGAGAAGGTGAAGCTCATTTGTGAGCGTCTGAAGGCGGCTTCTGATCGGCAAAAGTATTACGCGGATTTGAAGCGTAAGGAGATTGAGTATGCAGTGGGTGACCGTGTGTTTTTGAAGGTTTCGCCTTGGAAAAAGGTGATGAGGTTTGGCCGTAAGGGTAAGTTGAGCCCTAGGTACATTGGACCATACGAGGTGATTGAGCGTGTGGGTCCTGTTGCGTACAAGTTGAGGCTACCTCAAGAGTTGGAGAAGATTCATGATGTGTTTCATGTTTCTATGCTCCGGAAGTATAGATCTGATCCTTCGCATGTGATGCCTGTGGAAGAAGTGGAATTGGATCCGGATTTGACCTATGATGAGGAACCGGTGAAGGTTCTGGATTCGGATAGCAAGGTTCTTCGTGGCAAGACCATTGAGCTGGTAAAGGTGTTGTGGAAGCACCGTGGTGTTGAGGAAGCCACGTGGGAACGGAAGGATGACATGCTGAAGCAGTTTCCGTACCTCTTTCCTTCAGGTAAATTTCGAGGACGAAATTTCTTAAGGGGGGAGAGTTGTAACGCCCCGGTTTTGGGCTTAGAAGTTTTGGGCTTGGACCGGTTCGGTCAAAGTGCGGTTCGAATATAAAAGAGTGAAATTAGGAAAACCTAGTTCGGGTTGCATTAAAAATATGGAAAAATGTTCTAAAATCCTCTTTTATTATATATAAGAGTTTGGTGAAATCAATTTTACAAAATGAGGTTTGGAAGGGTGACATTTTGGGTTAGTGACCAAAATGTAATTTTTGAAAACTGTGTGACTGTTTTAAAAAGGATTGAAACTTTGAATCTTTAAGGAGCTATTTACCCAATGGGAGTTTCTCCAGATTTTTCTAAGATATTAAATGATTTATTAAAGGTTTTTAAATAAAACAAAAGTGGAGGGAAGATATTTTGGCCATAACTAACTTTTCTCTCAAATCTTTCATTTTCATTTTCTCTCATTTTCTCTCAAACCAAACACCTTTTCTCCAGAGCTTTCTCTCTGATTTTTGTCACCTAAATATCTCTTTTCAATTCACTTTTGATTGCTAATCATCTCCTCATCAAAACCTCACCATTTGCTAATTGGATTTTCAAGATTTTGGTTCCAAAAAGGGAGAAAACTCAAGTTTGGAGGTAAGAACGTCCTTCACCTCTAAACTCTCAGTTCTTTACTGAAATTCCTAAGTTCTCAATCCTTAATTTGTGTTTTATAAAAGGTTTTAAGGTTGTGTTCTTGATCTTGGCTTTTAAATGCAAGATTTGCTTGATTTTGATGAAAATTCGTATGATCTGCTTTAGCAGTGATTTGAGGTGTATTTTTGATGATAAATGAATGTTAAATTGATAACGAATTGAGGTTTAATTAATGCAATCCCGGATAGGTTGAATTTCCTAAGTTTAGCTTGTGTTTTTGATGGTTTTTGGTGTGATCTTGTGGATCTGTTATAGCTGGAGGTATAAGGACGTGGTTAGATCCTTTTTGGATGTTAATTGAAGTTTAAGGATGATTAGATTTGATGGAACATGGCTGGGTAATGTTGTGGAGTTGTTTGGATGCATTTTCGGTTGTGTTTGGTAGCCGAAAATGGAGTGTGGATGAGAGCAGCGGGTTTAGGTGCTTTCATTGAAGCTATTAATGCATGATGATGCATTAATCCTCTGCTTTGATGTGTTTAAAACAGGGGAGTCATCTTTGGATCCAAGTGGTGGTGATCCGGAAGCTTGATTGGTGTTTCGGCAAGAGGCGAAACGGAATCGGTGAGTGGATTTTGGTTTTCAGCTTTGAAACTAGTGTTTTGAAGGTTTGGGAGCTTAGTTTAAGTCTAAGCAACTTAGCTAAGCTCAAGAGTAAGTTTTCGGGAAAACTCTCTTGATGATGAACCATGGATTGGTTGTATGCAATGTGGTTGTTTGCATGTTTTGAATTCTGTTTTGAAAGCATATTTTAGCATGTTAGTTGCTGAGATTATAAGCCATGTGTTGAAGGATGCTCAAGGTAAGAGATCCTTGTTTTTGAACATTGTTATAATGTGGTTTGATGCTTAAAAATGCATGATGTTTATGGCTTTGATAAATGCTTTAAAACAGTGGATTATTGTTGTTAATGATGCATATTGGCAAGTGATGGTTAAGGTCACAAAGGTGGTTAAAAGTCCTTGTGTGAGCCTTGTTTATTTAAGAACAACATGGTGGTTAAAAGTCCATGGTTGGTTCTTGGTTAAGATCACCAAGGTGGTTAAAATTCCTTGGGTGAGTCTTGTAGGACAACATGGTGTTTAAAAGTCCATGGTTGGTCCTTGGTTAAGGATACAAAGGTGGTTAAAATTCCTTGTGTATGCCTTGTTTATTTAAGAACTCCAAGGTGTTTAAAAGTCCTCGGGAGATTCTTGTTAAGGACACAAAGGTGTTTAAAAGTCCTTGTGTGGTCCTTGCCATGGTGTTTAAAAGTCCATGGGGTTAAGGACACAATGGTGTTTAAAAGTCCTTGTGTGGTCCTTGGAAATTATAAGATCACAATGGTGTTTAAAAGTCCATGTGTGAGTCTTATGTTGAATGTATCACTTGTTGCCAATATGACATGATATGAACTTGAAGCATGAATTGCTTGTTTTAAATGCTTATGAGCATGTGCAAATGATGATTTAAATTAAGGTTGTAAATGTGTTTTGTAAATGCATTATTGTGTGGTTTTAAATGAGCATTCCTCACTAAGCTTTTGCTTACGCTCTCTCTCTTTTCTTAAACCAATAATGCAGAGCATTAAAGTGCATTGAGGGCAGCAAGGGGGACAAGAATCCAAGTGGTGAACAAAGCTCATGTATGGTGAAGGTTTCTTAAACACTATTAGCTTTTGGCATTTGGCAATGGGGGACCTATGTAGTTGTTTTGGGAGATGTTTTGGACTCCCTAAGTTGGATTTGTGTTGTTGATAATGTTGGTACTTGTAATTGGCCTTTATGTGGTTTGTTTGGTGATTTAATGCTTGAATGGTTTGCTAAGTAGGAAGCATGCCTATAGATTTGGGGCTTTTCATAATTGATGCCAAGTTGATGTTTGGTTGATGCAATTATGTTCCTTGTATGTTGAGTGTCTTGCTGGTAAAGTTTGGTGACAGTTGGAGCATGTTTGATAGGTCAATTGCATGATAAACCAGCAAATTTTCTGCAATCTGGGCAACCTGTTTCGGAACAAGTGCTACCGTATCGGAACGGGGGCCTGCAATGGCCTGGGCGTTCCGAAACGGAAGGCACTGTTCCGGAACGGTTTGGCCACTGCCAGGCCATGTTTCGGTACCAGTTGCGGAACGGTCCCGCGTTTCGGAACGGGTCCTCTTTGTTCCGAAACACTCGACCGTTGGGCACTGAAATTGATGGTTAAATGTTTTGCAATGTTTGCGTTTTGGTCCTGAAACTTGTTTATGCAATTGTGTGAGTTTGGGATGTCCATTTGAGCTGAAATTTGGCAGAGAAGCATGAAACCTGATTAATTTCATATTGGTAACTTTAATTTGAATTAAGTCCTTATTTTCAGAATTTACAATTTGGTCCCTAAAGTTGTAATTTGTTCAATTGAGTCCCTGAATGTTCTCTGTTGGCTATGATCTTTGAACATGATGATCTTGTGAATATAACTAGGGTTAATGTGCATCTAGACAAGACTAAAAAGAAAAAAAAGGGTCGTTAATCAAGGTTGACTTTCGGGTTGACTTTGGTTTTCCCCGTGTAATCTTCTTAATTCGGGTCAACCGTCTAGGCCGGGTTAAGGGGGTTACATTTAGTATCTCCTAAAGGGAATCATTATCCCTTTACCGGTCGACTGAATTTTGAGTGTACCAATAATATGCCAGAATATGAAGCATGTATAATGGGACTTCGTGCGACAATTCAGCAAAAAATTAAAATCCTAAAAGCGTACGACAATTCGTCGTTAGTGGTTTATCAACTTTGCGGAGACTGGGAAACCAAAGATACAAAATTGATTGGATACCGAAAGCTCTTCCTTGAAATAATAAGAGAGTTCGAGGAGATATCTTTCCATTACCTCCCCCGAGTAGATAACCAAATGGTAGATGCATTGGCAACTTTGGCTTCTATATTTAAAGCAAATAGAGAAGATGATATAATGCCTATACAAATGAGTATTTATGATTCAGCCGCCAGTTGTTATACCATCGAAGATGAGGTAGATGATCACCCTTGGTATTATGATATTTTACAATATATCAAGTATCAAAAATATCCTGAGGTGGCGGCTGATGTTAATAAAAGAACAATTCAAAGAATGGCTACAGGGTACGTCCTTGATGGAGAAATTCTATACAAAAAAGGGAGCGACCAAATGCTGCTCAGATGCGTACAAAATCATGAGGCAAAAAAGATAATTGAGGAAGTTTAGGAGGGAATTTGTGGAATTCATGCAAATAGATTTAGTATGTCTAGGCAGATTATGAGGTTGGGTTATTACTAGGTATCTATGGTAGAAGATTGCATCAATTTCGCTCAGAGATGCCATAAGTGTCAGATTTATGGACATAAAATTCATGCAACATCATCACCTCTTCATGTTATAATGACCCCGTGGCCATTTGCAGCGTGGGGCATGGATGTGATCGGACTGATTACGCCAAAGGCATCAAATAGACATCGTTTCATTTTTGCGATGATTGATTACTTTACCAAGTGGGTGGAAGCTACTCGTATGCAAATGTAACCAGATCGAAAGTATGCAAGTTCCTAAAAATGGAAATCATTTATCGATATGGTTTACCAGAAAGAATTATCTCTAACAATGCTTTAAATCTGAACAACCAAATGATGAAGGAAGTGTGTGAGCAGTTCAAGATAAAGCATCATAAGTTAGCACCCTATCGCCAAAAAATGAATGGAGCCATCGAAGCAGCCAACAAAAATATCAAGCGAATCGTGGACAAAATGGTGATAACATATAAGGATTAGCATGAGAAAATACCTTTTTCCTTGCTAGCGTATCGTACATCCGTGCGAACATCTACGGGGGAAACTCCATATTCTTTAGTTTATGGAACGAAGGCAGTATTAACGATTGAGTTTGAGATTCCATCTCTTCGTGTATTAATGGAACTTGAGTTGGACGAAGCTGAATGGATTCGAGTTAGATATGACCAGTTGAATATGATAGAAGAAAAGAGATTGAATGCAATTTGTCATGGGCAGATGTACCAAAAGCGAATGATTCGAGCCCACAATAAGAAAGTCCGACCAAGAGTGTTTCGAGAAGGGGATATGGTTCTGAAAAAGTGGTTGCCTACGCAAAGGGATTTTTGAGGAAAATGGATGCCAAATTGGGAAGGTTCATTTGTTGTGAAAAAAGCCTTTTCTAGTGGGGCATTAATACTAACATATATAGATGGGAATGAGTTATCCAATCTTGTGAATTCTAACTCGGTGAAGAAATATTATGCTTGAATTCATAACATACCAAGAGGTGAAAAACCGAAAGGGCCCTCTTGGTAAAAAAAGTCAAGAGGTGAACACCCGAAAGGGCCTTGTTGGTAAAAAAAGAAAAGGCCAAGAGGTGAAAACCCAAAAGGGCCCTATTGGTAAAAAGAAAAAAGAAAAAAAGAGAAATGCCAAAAGGTGAAAGCCCGAAAGGGCCCTATTGGTAAACAATGAGATGAAAACCCACAAAGGGCGTCTTGGAATCAATGGAAGATTCAAAGCCAGAATCTCAAAAATGGTCCAAGTATGATCAATGGAAAATCTATACGTCTTCAGATGTTTGTCCAAGAACTCAAGATTTACTGGGCAGAGCTCATAATCAGAAAAGATTCTTGAGCAAAGTAGCAATGGAGTCCTTGCAAATGATATTTAGGGGCATTCTCTTTATTTTTTGTTTTTGCTTCCCGTTGACTTTTGTTGTCTTAAACATTTGATTATCATCTGTCAAGGCTTAGACCATTTTCATTCAATAAGAGGAAATCTTCAATTTTCTTGCTACCTTGTGTTTCCTTGTTCTCTCCATTTGGACATTTGTGCATTCTTTTGTTAATTGGTAAACTTGTTGCTTTACCTAATGAGGTTTACAATATGTTTTGATGTTGGATGTATTACTCAAAAAAGGATTTTAAAACACAATAATGCTAGAAAATGCTCAGGAACACCATTCTCTGATAAATGGAAAGTGATGAATTCAAGAGACACGATATAAAGCGGAAAGAAAAAGTACAAGGACTTCGATCTCAATGAATATAAATCTAGAACTTAAAATATATACATTTTGCATGTAAGACAAACACATTAGAAACATGTGCATCTTTTATCATGACATATTGACAGGATTGTCGTTAATCGCCTTCAAGATGGAGTGCCATGATTCGCCTTCTAAATGAAGTGTCTGCAATTGCCTCCAAGATGAAGTGCCACGATTCGCCTTCCAGATGAAGTGCCGCCAATTGCCTCCAAGATGGAATGCCATGATTTGCTTTCAAGGTGGAATGCCATGATTTGCCCTCAAGATGAAGTGCTACCATTTGCCTTCAAGACAGAGTGCCACCATTTGCCTTCAAGACGAAGTGCCACCATTTGCCTCCAAGATAGAGTGCCATCATCAAACCGCCAAGATGGAATATCATTTTCATTGGAAAATTTGTTGCTTCTAGTCTTTGCTTCATTCCTCTCATTCGAGCAAAGAGGGGCAGATGTGCACACAAATTTTTTACTTAGGGCCTAACATACGGCCCAGGTACAGTCCAACAGTCTTAATAAAATCCAAAAAAAGAACAAAGAAAAACCCAAACAATAAAAATTACAAAAAAATATAGAAAAATTGAAAAAGGGAAAATAATGCGAAAATTTTAAAAAAACTTATCTCACTTTGAAAACCTTAAACTTCCGCATGCAAGAGTCCTTAATCAGAAAGACTCATTTGCTTGCTCAAAAAATCTTGTTTCTTGTGCCTTACTCACATATCCAACCTTATCTCAACGATTTCCCTATGAATTCGGGAAGAAAGGGCTTGAAAAACCCTAATTTCGACCTATAAATAGGACTCCGAAAATATGAGAAACACACATAGAAATTAAGGAAAAAAATCAGAGCAAAAAAGCTAGTGAGAAAATTTTAGCAAGGCTAAGAAAGTGGGGATAAGGAAATCAAGTTCTTACCTCGATTCACGGTGGCCAAAGTATTATTAGCAGGACCGCAACGGTGGAAGAGCCCACAACACTGTCAAATTCAACATCTCCTGAAAGCAGTTTGACCCAACGACGGATTCAAGAGTTTGAGAGAGGTAAAACTCAAAAAATAGATCTACTTTGATTCATTTAGTTTTAATCGAAACTATCACTAGATATGATTTTAAAAGAAAAAACGAGTAAGAAAAAAATTTCTTATTTTTTGCCGTTGCTGGAGTTACGTAAGCGGCTTCGGCCAGAACCGATGATGAAGAGAGTAAAAAGTGGAGATGACTATTCGGGTTTTAGTGTTGACACAAAATAAATCAAATAAAAGAACGACATAAATGGGCATTGGGAGCTGTCTTCGAACAAATAAAAATGTATGTTTTTTTGTAGTTAAATGCAATGACATTATTGTTTAATAAAGTATTTTACAGCTCAATGATGAGCCTTGGAAACCGATGCTATATTGGAAGATAAATTACGTCACAGATCTCTACTTTCATTCTATTTTAGATTGGTGGGGAAATTCATGTCATAGATCTTTATTCTTTTAGTTTAGTTTAATTTAGTCTTAATGCATGTTAGATTAAAACTTTGCTTTTAAATTTTTAATTCTTTTAATTAGGTCCAAAAATTGCGTAATTATAGGTTAATTTATCTATTAATAGATGATTAATTATTTAAATGGACTTAAAATTGAGTTTAATTATGAGTTAGTCTTAAAATTGTGTGAATAATGTGATTCAATTTTTTTTAAAATATGTTTGATCAATAATTCACCTAATTTGAGATTAAATATGATTTGACTTAAGGTTATGACTTTCGATTAAAACATTAATTTTCCATTTGTTTTTTATATCATTTGTTTGTCTTTTTTAGCATGTTTAATTGTTTTTGTTGATTTATTTGATTTATTTGCATATTTTCGTCTTTTTATAATAGTGCTATTAACCTTTTCTTTGAAGCCATTTAGACAACACAACCCCTTTAGGTACCAATTTTGGGCATCGTGGGGGTGTTATAACATTTCCCACACGTAACCGACTCCCGAGCCCGACTATGACTCCGGTTCAGACGTAGATAAATTCTACAGGTTTTCGGTCGTACCCAACTCAAAACAACAGATGGCGACCCCAATCCATGATGAGCCTTTGAAGGCCCAACCAATTTTGGCCCCGACAAAAATGGCGTCGACAGACATAATATGAAAAAAATAAAAAATAAAAAATACCGACGGTCAGCAACTAACATTAAAATTAATGTCGTCGCCGACTAAAAAAGATCAAAGGAAAAGAGGGGCACAAAATAGTGAGAGAAAACCTAGGTTATGAGAAAAGGGTTTAGGTTTTGAGTAATTTGAAAATTGTCAAGAAATTAACTATAAATATTTTATTTTGATATGTTTTATTATATGTGAGTCAGTCATATCCACGTTTATTTTAATTTATTTTCAAATATAATACAAATATTATTTTGTTTTTTATACTACCTCATAATCACTTTTAAAATATTAAAAAAATATGTTTTTTTATAATTTATAATAATTAATTGATTATAATTATGCAAATATAATAATTATATTTATACAATATATTAATTAAATTAATTATTGTTTTTCGAAGTTCAAGAAACGGTGAACTTGCCCTAAGGTTGTTGCTTTTGTAACTGTTCTTTCACCCTAAACGTCTATTTACACTAACTCTCTATGACATTACTTCTATATTTATTATTGTAACACCTAGTTAAAATTGAAATTGTTTAAAAAATGGAAAGGAGGTTGCTGGTTGTGGGAATCAAACCCACGCCCTAAGGTAACCAAGCCCATGACCCAACCGTTTGAGCTAACCAACTCTTAGTGTTAAGGTTTCCTCCCTTTTTCATTAGAATTCATTCAAGGCTGGTATAGGCTAATTAAAGCCCAATTTTGTCTACCTACCTACCCAAAATTAATGCCCAGCCCCCATTCGAGAACCCTCTTCCCCCCAAACACCTCATCTCCCTAGCTTCGGCCGTCTCCCCTTTACCCTCACCGTTGTTCGACGTGCGCCACCGCTACCACCATCGTGCGTGCCGCCCTGCTCCGAACCACCAGCCACATGTCATGCGCGTAGCCGTGCTATCGTTTGCCCGAGAGAGCAGATCGAAGCTTCATCGAGATCCCAAACGACGCCTCTCTGTTTCCCTCAGTTTCCGGCCACCCTATCCTCCGTTCGCCACCCTGCCATCACCTTTGAACTCCTCGGGTCGAGGCGAGCAAAACCCACTCGGTCGATTATCGTTTAAATACCAGGAAAGGCTCCATCAGAGCACCGTTCCTTTTCCGGCTATTTCAAACCTTAAAGGTAAGATCCGACTATATTCCGTCTTGTTTTCGATTTGATTTCGTGATGTTAATATCGTGGGATTAATTTTCATTCTGTTTATGGTCAGGTGGTGCCAAAAAATGTCTCCGGTGACCTTCTGTTGTCGTCCGGTAACTCTACATTTCTAGGGTAAGAATTGGTCCAGTGACGGAACCAGACATGTGACCGGACTGGTTGAACCGGTCGGCCCAACAGCCCAGACCCGACCCATGTTCAACCTGACTCGCCTTTGACCCAAATCCTACCCGGTTGAGTTTACTCTAATGGGTCACGTCGGCACGCCCCGTGGCGTAGCGGAAAAAATAATCTGACGTAATCGAGCCAGGATCCATGTACAGGAACGAATCTGGGGTGAAAAGATGAAGAGTTACCTTTTAAAATTCTGGAAACTGGAAAACCGACAGTATGTCGGAATAACCACGTCAAGTAAAATCGGAATCGTCACAAGTTCGCAACGACCTCTTCGGAGTCCACCCAAATAAAACGAAGAATGTTTCCGCCTCCCTAACACTTAGGGATAAATTTCGACAGGTTTGAACACCTTCCAAGGAGAAGTCGAAATCCCTCCAAGGATTCCTGAGGGAGTCTAAAATTGACCAAGGTTCAATCGGGACTTGCAATCGAGCAAGGGAACCTTCAGGGATTTGCCAGGGGGCAAGTAGGACACCAGAAAAATATCGAACAACTTCTCAGAGAGCTTTCTAGGATATGTCGAATTCCAGTGAGGAATCCCTAGGGGTGTTGTCGAAATCTTCAAGAGGAGGAAGAGGGATGATTTGGTTGCTAGCCCTTGTCCCTTTAAATAATATTCAGAGACTTAATTCTAGTTGAATTCCTTAAATCCAAGTTCAACTAAAATTCATAGAATCTAATTCTACTTGAAATTGGTTTATATTAAATATACATTATATTTAATAATATTAAATGAAATATATATATATATATATATATTTAATTATGTAGAATCTTATTCTACATAAAACATGGATATAAATATACATTATATTTAATCCAAATATATATATATATATATATATATATATATATATATATATATTTTTATTATATAGAATCTCATTCTATTTTTACTTGGATTTAAATATATTTATATATATATTATTAATTATGTAGAATCTAATTCTACATAAACTTGGAATTAGATATACATTATATAAATTCCAAATATATATTTAAATTTCTAGAATCTTATTCTATAATATTTAAGTCTCTAAATATTTTCCATACTCTAAATAATATTTGATAGATACAATATTTATCCAATATTATTCCCATTTAAGGGAGTTGCCGATTTCCCCTATCCCATAGGGGATTTTCGGCAACCTCCCTAAAATAGAGAGTATGGTTTCCAATTTTTGTTCGTTTCATTTGAAGGGTGTGACCCTTGTATGTTCATGAAACGTTAGCAGCAAAATTAGAACTGTTCTAATTTTACAAACAATGAGTGGCATCTAGCAATACATCATTGCTACCTAAGTTGCATGAAGTCATGGTTTGACTTTCCTAATTTTTGAATAAACTTCCTTTATGTATTTCATCTTTTTGTCCTTTATATCTTAGATGAACACAAGTCATGGGTTAGTCACACTTGCTTTATCCATCTAGTGTTTCTTGATGTCTTGAGTAGATTATTATAAATGAATCTCTATTATATCTCATATCATAATATTCGAGCATGGCCATGCATTTTTTAATCTCACTCAATCAAGTGGCCGGAGATATTTCTCCCATTATGTAGGCGGGACAAATCCTTTCTTGATCAACCATATTTCACTACATAGGTCATCACGTATCCAATCACCAGTCTTTATAATGAAGTCAGTTACGGCACACGTTTGACTATGTCAAAATACGTAAATCTTTATGTTGAAATCATGTTGATCTCAAGTCTGAGGATTATACATATGTTTATCATGAGCAATGTTGTGACTGTCACATAATTACCCAAGAAACATGCTCATAGCGGGTCAATCCAGTATGTTGTTCTCTAACAAATACTTATGTGTTGATTTTGACATCTCTATGTCAATGACAACGCTTGTTATCAACCACATATTAGTCTTTATATATTATCACTGTCCATACCCGTAATAATATTCAACTAAGGATCCTATTTAACAATAATCGTATTATTGTATGAACATTATTATCCAATGGTTAGTTTGATGCACAGAAACATACCAAATGATAATAACGGCAATGCCATTACTTGATAAATCTAGTAAAATAGTATGTCTATTCAATCATCATATGATTGGTCTTTGGGCATACTCCAACAATCTCCCACTAGCACTAAGACCAATCATTCTCGTATCTAATACGATATGGCTTAGTGTAACTGACATGCTTATGTTGTGTCAAAAGCTTTGTCAGGGAGTTGACAAAGTTATCGACTTTGTGCGTATGTTGCATACTTTCACATCTCCAAGATGTAAGCACTTTAGAATATGTTTGGATTTATTGATGAGATCTGGGTTTTATTTGCTTACGCAAAGGTTCCATCATAACAGAGTTATGTAGCATCTAATATGCTGGGAACAACCCTTAGTTCAGAAGTGAACCCTTTAGATCCAAAATCCTTCTTTATTGCTATGTCGACTGTAATACATTCAGCCTATGTTGTAGAGTTAGATACTGTCTCATGTTGCTAACTCGCATTATCTTTTATTAATGCAAAACAGATTGCGATCTTTAGTTCATTTTGATGAGTATGTCATCTACATACAATACTTAGGAAAGTAAAAATGCTCCCACTAGCTCTTTTGAAAACAAGAATCCCCTTTGTTTCTAGATAAACCAAACCTTTTGATTGTATCTTCTGAAACGAATATCCCAACTTCGAGAAGCTTGCCTTAGTCTACGGATAGACCTTTGTAGCTCACATACCTTCCAAGTGTTTACTGGAGTGACAAAACCTTCTGGATGTGTCATGTACACATCTGTTTCAAGTTTTCCCTTAGGAAAGTGGTTTTGACATTCCTTTACTTGATTCCATAATCATCGTATGTAACTACTTGCAAGTGAGATTAAGATGGATTAAACATAGCTACAAGGAAGATGCTTTATCATAGATTATACTATGAAGTTTGTCGAAAACTTTTAGCGACGAATCATCCTTTGTATGTTTTATCATCCATGTCGGTAATTCCTTTTTGAAAAACTCATCCATACCTCTTAGGTTTTACCCTTTTAGGTAACCAAAGTCTATACTTGGTTTTATACATGGATTCCATCTCATATCTCATGGCTCTTAGCCATTTCTCGAATTTCAGGCTCACCATTGCTTTCTGATAAGACCTAGTCTTTATCTTGATCCGAAAAGAAGAGTGTTTCCATGTACGGATAGTGAGAAATCCATATTTCTCAAGTATATGGTATTCTCTTAAGGATCAACACAGTGGTTGTGTTTTGTTCCAATGTTGCTTGATCATTTGTGGAACATTCTCAATCTTTGGTTCATAAATTTGTTGTCTAAAATTTCTTCACATTCCAAATACCATTTTTCCTTTTGTGAGAGGTAATCTCTTTCGAGAGAAACTCTCGTTTGAGCAACAAACATTTTGTTCTCGTTGATAAATGAAATCCCTTAGTGATAAGTATTCTCTTTCGAGATAAACTATCGTTTGAATAACAAATATTTTGTTCTCGTTAAAGTTGAAGAAATAATATACCTTTGTGAGAATTAATATCTTTCAAGATAAACTCTCATTTGAGAAACAAACGCTTTGTTCTCATTAGGATAAACAACAAATGGAGTTTTTTTTAAGGTTCGAACTTTGTAAACATTTTAACATGTAAGTAACCTTAAAACTTCAAAGGTATTCTAGAACAATTCTTAGTCTATATCTTATATGACGTTTCGAAGAAAAAAACACGATTAAGCATGAGAGTTGTTTTTCTAGTGTGTAAAGAAGTCGAAAATCACTTGTTCTGAATCAAAACATGTCTAACATATTTGATTCTCTTTCAAAGACTTTTCGTTCCACTTGTGGGATTTAATTATGGGACAATCCCATATTTTTTGAAAGTTCATCAAACTTTAAATATTCTTGAGTTTGATCTCATCAAATTACCTTAATACTTTTTATGAGTTTGAGATTAGTCATTTGTTTTATAAATATTATTGATTTGATTAGTTTAAAGATCATTGATTCGTTGTGCCATAAGAGATTAAAAGAATAACATTTATTTAAATAATCTCAAAATTAAAAATATCTTGTCCATACAAGATAACTAAAACTTAGGCACAAAATAATAATCTTAAAAGCTAAAACAAATCTATTTAAGCAAAAACACATGTCCTAATGGATGATGTAGCAACTCTTGCTTTATTTCCATTCGCAGGTCCATGTCTATTCTGATGCCTTCTCTTTAGAAGCCTCTGAGGTTGATGCCTCACTCGTTTTTTCTTTCTTGACTTCTTGTAGGTGTGTGGGGCAGTTTCGCTTCCAATGTCCGGTCTTGCCGCAATGGAAACATTTTCCATCCTTCTTGATTCCCTTCTTAGGTTTCAATGCCTCATTTCCATCGGTTTTGGTCTTACCATCACCTTTAGGCTTTGCTACCGATTTACCTTTCTTCTTGCCCTTGCGGATCATCAGAACAGGTTTAGGTCCTACCTTCTTCATGTTGATTTCAGCAGTTCTCAACATGTTGAGCAACTGTGGCAGCGTCTTGTTAATTTCATTCATATTGAAATTAAGGACGAACTGATTGAAACTATCCGGCAACGATTGCAGGATGACATCAGTAGCTAATTTGTCTTTCAGCAGAAAGCCGGGCGTCTCCAATGTTTGGATGTAGCCCATCATTTTAATGGCATGAGCTCCTACGAGAGATCCCTCACTCATCTTGCATTGAAACAGAGCTTTAGAGGTCTCGTACCTCTCTTGACGAGCTTGCCCTTCATAAATCTCCTTGAGATTTTGAATCATATCATAAGCTACAATGTCCTCATGTTGCTTCTGAAGCTCAGGGGTCATGGAGGCAAGCATAACACAACCGACATCCAGCATGTCGTCCATGTGTTTCTTAAACTTGTCTTTGTCAGCTTTGGAAGCAGTGGCAACCGGTTCATCAGGAACAAGTTTTTCAATGACATATTCCTTCTTTTCCTGTTTGAGAACAATTCTCAAATTGCGGAACCAGTCAAGGAAGTTTATGCCATTGAGCTTATCCTTCTCAAGGATAGATCGCAGAGATAGAGTATTATTTGCCATTAATTCTACAACAAAGAAAATATGCTACATAAGTTTTACTAAATTTTACAATTTATAGATATGTCTTTACTATAAACTTACTCCCACTATTTTCTTCAAAATTAAAAACCCTTTAGTTTTAATTTCGGAAAAACGTTTCGATAGTTTTTCTAGTGAGTGAGGATCCGTATTTCACTATTCCTAAATCAGCTTTGGCCAGTCTTTTAGAAAATGCTTATTTAGGTAAGTAACACCTTACTAATTACATCTCATGTAATTCCTCATCTTTTGGCAAACAACTCTTGTTCTTTAAATCATCTTATGATTATCCAAAACTTTTAACCACTAGGTTTTCTAATCCTATTAGAACAACCCAGATAAGTCAATACCAATATCTCAACCGGCGAATATCACTAGCTTATTCTTCGCGTTTAACTAAGATAGATAAATGTGACATTGCTTTGGCAAAGCTCGCATTATATCGATCGAAGCTTTAACGAGGGTAAATATTGGATGGTTAAAATAGACTTAGAATTATAATGAGGGATTTACTTAATTATCTCATCATTTTTACATTGATCCTGTAACGCCCCGGTTTTGGGCTCGGAAGTTTTGGGTGTTGACCGGTTCGGTCAAAGTGCTGATCGAATATATAAGAGTGAATTTAGGAAAGCCTAGTTCGGGTTGCATTAAAAATATGGAAAAATGTTCTAAAATCATATTTTAATATATAAAGGTGAACTGTGAAATCAATTTTGGAAAATGAGGTTCGGAAGGTTGACATTTTGGCTAGTGACCAAAATGTAATTTTTGGAAGTTGCGGGACAGTTTTATAAAGGATTGAAACTTTGAATCTTTAAGGAGCTATTATTTCAAAAAGGATTTCTCCAGATTTTTCTAAGATATTTTATGACTCAAATCTGATTTTGAAGATTAAGAAAAGAGAGGGAAATCATTTTTAACCAATTTTCAACTAACTTTCTATTTTCTCTCAAATTCTCTTTTCTCTCATTTTCTCTCTACCCAAACAAGATTTCCTCAGATTTCTTTCTCTGATTTTGACATCTTAATCTCTCATTTCAATTCTCATTTGATTCCTAATCATCTCATCATCAAAACCTCTCAAATTGCAAATTGTTTCATCAAGCATTTTGGCTCTAAAAGGGAGAAATTCAAGTTTGGAGGTAAGAACGTCCTTCTCCTCTAAACTATCAGTTCTTTACTGAAATTCCTAAGTTCTCAATCCTTATTTATGTTTTATTAAAGGCTTTTCAATTGAGATCTTGATTTTTGGCTAAAATGTAAGATTTGGCGATTTTGGTGAAATTTTCGTGTGATCTGTTTAAGCAGGGTTTTGAGGTGTTAAATTGATGTTAATTGAATGCTAACATGATTAGAAGTTGAGGTTTAATCAATGCAATCCCGGATAGGTTGAATTTCCTAAGTTTGGCTTGAGTTTTTGGTTGTTTTTGGAGTGTTTTTGGTGATATGTTATACCTGGAGGTATAAGGACGTGGTTGTGATCATTTTGCATGTTATTTGATGTATAAAAATGGTTAGAAGTGATGGATCTTGGCTGGGTTAAGTTTTGGAAGTGTTTGGAGGTGATTTCGGTTGTGTTTGGTAGCCAAATTGCTAGTTTTGTGATGAGCAGCGAGTTGTGTTGATGTTGCTGGTGTTCTAATGCATATGGATGCATTAATGTTCTGTTTTTATGTGCTTGAAACAGGGGAGGTTGATCCTTGAGCTTTGGAGGTGTTTTCGGAAGGTTTCGGAAGCTTGGAAAGCTTGTTGGCTAGGCTTGTTTGGTAATCGGTGAGTGAAGTTGGGATTTCAGCTTTTGAAACATGGATTGAAGGTTTTTGAGAGCTTAGTTTAAGTCTAAACAACTTTGCTAAGCTCAAGAGTAAGTGGATGGTTTTTGCTCTTGGATTGTGCATGATTTGGTTTTAAAATCAAATGTGGTTGATGATTGATATGCATGTGTTATTGCATGGTTTAATTCTGTTTTGTAAGCATGTTTTTAGCATGGTTTAATGCTGATTTTGAAAGTCATTTGAAAAGGATGCTCAAGGTAAGAGTTCCTTGGTTTAATACATTGAAAATGTGGTTTTGATGCATAGTGATGCATGTGGTTCATTGGCTTTGTTTTATGCTTAAAAACAGTGAGTTGATGATGTTTAATGATGATAATTGTGCCTTTTGCATATTGTTTATGCATGTGTATCATTGAGCTAATGATGTGATGGTTTTGCATTATGTGTATGCATGTGAATCATTGAGCTAATGATGTGATGGCCTTGCATTGTGTTTATGCATGTGGAACATTGGATATTATGGTAAGATGGTTGTGTTGGCAAGAGATGTGAATGGTTCTTGGTTCGTTGATCGGGTATAATTAGCCGGCTATAGGATTGGGTGCACCGTGAATAAAGTCGCCTTGATGGAGGAGTGGTCAAGTGTGGACCGGGTAAACTCCCCTCAAGTATTCCTAACGAGATGAGGTCAGTGGAGGGTGTGCCCACGGGAGGACCTCGGTTGCTTAAGGTCGTAGTGGAGGTTGTTGCCCACGGTAGACCTTGGTTGAGTAAAGGTTATAAGGTGGTTAAAAGTCCTTATGTGAGAACCTTGTACTTGTTGAGATCACAATGGCAATGGTTAAGTCCATGTGTGGATCTTGTGTGTGATGTCCCGGATCTCGTTAGATGATGTCTACAACTACCAATCGGTTATGCAAAGGTTGTATGGTGGTTGAAAGTCCATACGGGAAGACCTTGTGCATGTCAAGGGTGTATGGCGGTTGAAAGTCCATACATGGTAACCTTGAGGAAAGGCTAAGGTTGTATGGTGTTTAAAAGTCCATACATGGGAACCTTAGGAGGTTGAGGTCAGTGGAGGTTGTTGCCCACGGGAAGACCTTGGATTGGGTAGTGTGTAGGGAGCGTTGGGACACGCTCAGAATCCGCGTATCCGATCGGGTTGAAAAGTGGAAAGTGAATATGGTTGATCTCTTGGAAGCCAATATAATGTTCTTGATCATGTTGAGCATGGGATTGCTTGAAATGATGCATGGTTGCATGAGAAGCATGGGATTGCTTGAAATGATGCATGGTTGCATGTGAAGCATGAGATGCTTGAATTGGTGCATGTTTGCATGAGAAGCATGAGATGCTTGGTAAGATGCATTGTTGCATGAGATGTGTATGGTGCTAGTGAAAGCATGTTACTTGTGTGTTGAACAAGTGTTGGTTATCATTTGATAAATGATGCATGTGAGCATGAATTACCTATGATGCATTAGAGTCATGTATGACTTGTTGTTAAAGGCATGTGAAGATGATGTTATGGTTTTATGTTGCCTTGATTAAATGCATGAAATGGTTTGATTGAACTATGGTTTGAAGTGGTTTCTTGCTTGATGTGGTTTCCAAGTTAAAGAAAGGTATGTTGTGGAAAGGATGTGTTTTCCATGGTTTTATTTAAAGCTTGGCATATGGTGTTTATGCATGATTTGAACTTGATGTTGAAAAGAGTTTTCGAACATGGTTTTGGAAAGCAAATCGGGTTGGTTTTAATGTGTTTTAAAGACCCGCTGCATTGATGGTGTTTTGGTTTTGAGCATTCCTCACTAAGCATTATGTGCTTACGCTCCTCTTTGTCCATCAATGCAGATTCTTGAAGTTTGGGCAGCAAGGAGCAAGGGATTCAAGGTGGACTCCAATGGAGATGTATGTCTCGGTGAATAGCTATAGTTAATAAGGGCAATGGGGTAGAATCTCTCGGATTGTTGTTATTGTGATCGTATGTGTTGATCATGAATGTTTAAATGGTGTTGTTAATGTTGTTGAAACATGAATTGGCTTAATTGAGGTTGAATTGGAAGGTTTGTGCTTAAATGGTTGCTTGTGTAGGAAGCATGCCTATAGATTTGGGGCTTTCCTTATGTGATGGTTATATGTTGAATTGTTGATGCAAGTATGTCTCTTTTATGTTGAATTGCATGTTGGCAAAGTTTGGTGGCTTTTGGAGCATGTTTGAATGACCAATTGTGTGTTTGAATGAGCAAAATGCAACATTCTGGGCTAGGCGTTTCGGAACAGGTAACACCGTTTTGGAACGGGTGCCCTGCATGAACCCAGGCGTCCGAAACGGGTGTCACCGTTCCGAAACGGAATGTATTCTGCCAGACCCCCGTTGCGCAACGCATTGCGGAACGGCCCGTGTTTCGGAACGGGCTTGGCCTGTTTCGGAACGGGTGACCGTTGGGGGCTGACATGGGCGGTTAAATGTTTCAAAATGTTTGCATTTTGGTCCTGAATCTTGTTTGTGCAATTGTGTGAGTTCGGGATGTCCGTTTGAGCTGAAATTTGGCAGGGAAGCATGAAACATGACTAATTTCAAGTTGGTAACTTAAAATCTGGTTAAGTCCTTAAAGTTTTCAGAAATTACAATTTGGTCCCTAAAGTTGTAATTTGTTCAATTGGGTCCCTGTTTGATCTCTGATGTTTGTGATCTTTGAGCATGGTGTTTGCGTGATCGCACCTAAGGTTAATGTGCATCTAGATAAGATTAAAAAGGAAAAAAAAAGGGTCGTTAATCAAGGTTGACTTTCGGGTTGACTTTGGTTTTCCCCGTGTAATCTTCGTAGTTCGGGTCAACCGTCCAGGCCGGGCTACGGGGGTTACATTTGGTGGTATCAGAGCTGAGTTGCGAAGGTTGGGGAAAACGGTAAGTTGTTGTGGTAAGTGTGCTTGATGTTTATCATGTTGTGTGGTTGGAAGCTGGTTGAAGCATGTGTTTCTGAGTATGCTGTTGATGTTTTTGAGCATGTTGCTGATGTATGCAAGCATGATTTGTGGTTATGAATCTTGGTTGAGATCATGTGGATATGTGTTGATGCTATGAGCTGATGCTATGCATGATGAATGTGTTTTGGGCATGTTATGTTGTTAATGTGCTGGTGCTAATGGATGTTGTTTGGTGTAAGCATGATCAAGGTATGTTGTTGATATGCTTGATGTTGTGATATTCATGTTGTGTTGACTGTTATGTCATGTAAAGGGGAGGATTCGGGATACCCATTGCCTTATTAATATAGCTATTGTGTTATTTTAGAGTTGGAGTTTGAATCCTTGCTTAATGCTGGTCTAACTGGTTTTGTTCGTTTGTTGTGATTGTATGTTGTTTGTTGTTAGTGGTATGGCAAAGATGATGAAAGAGTGGAGGATGAGTGAAATGGTTGCAGCCTTGGGGCAAGTTGTTAAGTCAAAGGATTCACCCTTTTGTAAAGGTGTTTTGTCTCAGTCTTCTGTGACTGGAGTTGAGATGGTAAGGCAAGGGGAGGAAGCTGGTTCCGGGATGGAAGGTTCTTTGTCTGTTGTTCAGGAGGTGTTGGGAACATCTCAGGCTGCGGTTGAGGTGGAATCAGTGGATGTGCTGGCTAGATGTGTGGGCTTGCCGAAACAGCGTTTGTTTGATTTGGGTGCTGAGGAGTACCATGGTTCTTCCCCGGAGATGTTTGAGGCCTGGTTGGCCAATGTAGTTCTGATTTTGGATCAGGAAGGCTGTGATTATGCCTGTAAGCTGGGGAGTGTAGTTTCTCTGATGCTGGAGGATGCTTGTTCTTGGTGGACATTTGTGGCTGTGGCGTCACATATCCTTGATATTGATTGGGATTTCTTCGTATCTGCTTTCTATGAAAGGTATCTTGGAAGGGAATTTCCAAGGGTTGAACAAGGTGTGGGTAGTGCTGCTGGTGAGCAAGTGTTGCCTGAGCAAGGAGTGGAAGCTCAGTCATCTGTTTGTGACCGTTGTAAAAGGCAACATGTTGGAAAATGTTGGGACACAAGTGTTTGCTGGAGATGTGGTTCTAAGTTGCATATTAGGCGTGACTGTCCTCTTGGAGTGAAGTCAGCTTTGATGTTGGCTAAAGGATCTTTGAAAGGTCGTGAGCGCGACCGAGGCGAGGTTCAGAAGTGGCATAAAAAGCAGAAGGTTGTGAAAAGTTAGGGAAGTGAAGTTTGCTGGAAGTGTGGGTCTGCTGGACACATGAGGCGTGATTGCTTGATGTTGGCGCGGAATAGCCACGGTTTCGTATCGCAAGGAGTTTGTGGTGACCCTGGTGTGCTTGTTGGTGCTGCAGTGGTGCGACAGAAGGGTGAGGGTTCCGCAAGGAAGAGAGCTCGTTCGATGAAGCTTCAGGGTGGTGTTGTGTTTTCAGGTAACCTTGTTAAGTGATCTTTGCTTTAGTTGCTTAGTTTGGTTTCTGTTGGTTTTTCTTTGCGTAGTAAGTTTAGTTTTGTTGCTAGCATGCTTGGGGTAATAGTAGTTGTGGTTTGGTAATATCTTGGGTGTGAAGAAGGCTTGGGTAAGTATCTTGTGGTTATTGGTTGTTGGTATGATGGAGTTAGATAAGTTAAAGGTGAGTAAGGAGGTTGTTCTTAGACAGATTTTGAGGATGTTATTGGAGGGTGTGAACTGGCATTCATGCACAGTTAAAATCATTGATATATACTATATTATATATGTTGGTCCATGCATACATGTGGCATGACATTAGAGGTTTTGCATACATGTACATCAGGCATTGATAGGGCATGTAGGTGATCATGCATACGATGTTCACGCTCGCTAATAACTAATCGAATCTGTTAGTGTTGTGGTTGGATTAAGTGGGATGATGGTTTTTAGAGGTTGTTGGTGCTGAGTGGGAGTTAGAAGTGTTGGAGTTTGGTAAGCTAGTTGCTAGTGGTAGTGAGTGTGGAATGGCCTGTTGGTAAAAGGATGGTGTTGGTGCTCTGAGAGTTTAGTGGTTTGGTGGTGAAGGTATCGGTTGTGGTTAGTATCAGCTAAGTGGTTTGTTTAGCTGAAAGGAAGTGGTAGTTCCTTGGAGCTATGTGTGGTTGCAGTTTGAGGTTGTGTTTCCAGGTGCTGAAGTGGTCTAGCTTTTAAGTTGTTGTGAAAGGGTTGTGTTGGTTCTAGCAACCTTTGAAGAGTTTTGAAGTTGTTGTGTGTGTTTTGGTTCAGTAATGTTCTGGTAGTGTAAGTGTTCTAGTTGAGTTTGTGGTGAAGGGCTGTGGAAGATCGGAGATTTTCATTGGTTGTTTGGGTTCTTGTGAGCAGTGGTTGGCCAATTGTGGTTAAGAAAGTTCTGTTTGAAGTTTGTTGATGGTATGTAGAACGGCTGAAGGTTTCAAGTTGGGTTTGAGATGTAATTTTGATCTTTGGGTAAATAGTGCTGGTGAGCTGTTATGGTAATGTCTTTGGCGGGTGTGAAGGATTGTCAGCTTTGTTGAATAGTTTGTGTAAACAGTTGATGTTTAAGAATTTTTGCTTGTTGGGAAAATCTTTGGAAAAGGTTTGGGAATCGCAAGAGTTTTTGAAGCTGAGAGGTTGCCTAGTGGCCGAGTTGGTTTGGTTGTTGTCTTTGTGTAGACAAGTCTTGGAAGATGTGTATTACAGTGTTGTCTGCTGTAAGAGTTGAAGTTTTCAGGTTGATGTTGGGATTGTGCATAATCTGGTTGTGTGGAAGGTTGGGTTGTGGTTACCCTTGAGAGTGTGGATTTGTGAACAATGAGTGGTGGAAGTTTTGTGTGGAAAGTGATCAGTGGTGTTGGTTAAGGCTTTTGTGTTGCCTTGTGTGTGTTGCTTGAAAAGGTTGTGGTTCTCTTTTCGCCGGTTGAAATTTCGAGGACGAAATTTCCTAAGGGGGGGAGAGTTGTAACGCCCCGGTTTTGGGCTCGGAAGTTTTGGGTGTTGACCGGTTCGGTCAAAGTGCTGATCGAATATATAAGAGTGAATTTAGGAAAGCCTAGTTCGGGTTGCATTAAAAATATGGAAAAATGTTCTAAAATCATATTTTAATATATAAAGGTGAACTGTGAAATCAATTTTGCAAAATGAGGTTCGGAAGGTTGACATTTTGGCTAGTGACCAAAATGTAATTTTTGGAAGTTGCGGGACAGTTTTATAAAGGATTGAAACTTTGAATCTTTAAGGAGCTATTATTTCAAAAAGGATTTCTCCAGATTTTTCTAAGATATTTTATGACTCAAAACTTATTTTGAAGATTAAGAAAAGAGAGGGAAATCATTTTTAACCAATTTTCAACTAACTTTCTATTTTCTCTCAAATTCTCTTTTCTCTCATTTTCTCTCTACCCAAACAAGATTTCCTCAGATTTCTTTCTCTGATTTTGACATCTTAATCTCTCATTTCAATTCTCATTTGATTCCTAATCATCTCATCATCAAAACCTCTCAAATTGCAAATTGTTTCATCAAGCATTTTGGCTCTAAAAGGGAGAAATTCAAGTTTGGAGGTAAGAACGTCCTTCTCCTCTAAACTATCAGTTCTTTACTGAAATTCCTAAGTTCTCAATCCTTGATTTATGTTTTATTAAAGGCTTTTCAATTGAGATCTTGATTTTTGGCTAAAATGTAAGATTTGGCGATTTTGGTGAAATTTTCGTGTGATCTGTTTAAGCAGGGTTTTGAGGTGTTAAATTGATGTTAATTGAATGCTAAAATGATTAGAAGTTGAGGTTTAATCAATGCAATCCCGGATAGGTTGAATTTCCTAAGTTTGGCTTGAGTTTTTGGTTGTTTTTGGAGTGTTTTTGGTGATATGTTATACCTGGAGGTATAAGGACGTGGTTGTGATCATTTTGCATGTTATTTGATGTATAAAAATGGTTAGAAGTGATGGATCTTGGCTGGGTTAAGTTTTGGAAGTGTTTGGAGGTGATTTCGGTTGTGTTTGGTAGCCAAATTGCTAGTTTTGTGATGAGCAGCGAGTTGTGTTGATGTTGCTGGTGTTCTAATGCATATGGATGCATTAATGTTCTGTTTTTATGTGCTTGAAACAGGGGAGGTTGATCCTTGAGCTTTGGAGGTGTTTTCGGAAGGTTTCGGAAGCTTGGAAAGCTTGTTGGCTAGGCTTGTTTGGTAATCGGTGAGTGAAGTTGGGATTTCAGCTTTTGAAACATGGATTGAAGGTTTTTGAGAGCTTAGTTTAAGTCTAAACAACTTTGCTAAGCTCAAGAGTAAGTGGATGGTTTTTGCTCTTGGATTGTGCATGATTTGGTTTTAAAATCAAATGTGGTTGATGATTGATATGCATGTGTTATTGCATGGTTTAATTCTGTTTTGTAAGCATGTTTTTAGCATGGTTTAATGCTGGTTTTGAAAGTCATTTGAAAAGGATGCTCAAGGTAAGAGTTCCTTGGTTTAATACATTGAAAATGTGGTTTTGATGCATAGTGATGCATGTGGTTCATTGGCTTTGTTTTATGCTTAAAAACAGTGAGTTGATGATGTTTAATGATGATAATTGTGCCTTTTGCATATTGTTTATGCATGTGTATCATTGAGCTAATGATGTGATGGTTTTGCATTATGTGTATGCATGTGAATCATTGAGCTAATGATGTGATGGCCTTGCATTGTGTTTATGCATGTGGAACATTGGATATTATGGTAAGATGGTTGTGTTGGCAAGAGATGTGAATGGTTCTTGGTTCGTTGATCGGGTATAATTAGCCGGCTATAGGATTGGGTGCACCGTGAATAAAGTCGCCTTGATGGAGGAGTGGTCAAGTGTGGACCGGGTAAACTCCCCTCAAGTATTCCTAACGAGATGAGGTCAGTGGAGGGTGTGCCCACGGGAGGACCTCGGTTGCTTAAGGTCGTAGTGGAGGTTGTTGCCCACGGTAGACCTTGGTTGAGTAAAGGTTATAAGGTGGTTAAAAGTCCTTATGTGAGAACCTTGTACTTGTTGAGATCACAATGGCAATGGTTAAGTCCATGTGTGGATCTTGTGTGTGATGTCCCGGATCTCGTTAGATGATGTCTACAACTACCAATCGGTTATGCAAAGGTTGTATGGTGGTTGAAAGTCCATACGGGAAGACCTTGTGCATGTCAAGGGTGTATGGCGGTTGAAAGTCCATACATGGTAACCTTGAGGAAAGGCTAAGGTTGTATGGTGTTTAAAAGTTCATACATGGGAACCTTAGGAGGTTGAGGTCAGTGGAGGTTGTTGCCCACGGGAAGACCTTGGATTGGGTAGTGTGTAGGGAGCGTTGGGACACGCTCGGAATCCGCGTATCCGATCGGGTTGAAAAGTGGAAAGTGAATATGGTTGATCTCTTGGAAGCCAATATAATGTTCTTGATCATGTTGAGCATGGGATTGCTTGAAATGATGCATGGTTGCATGAGAAGCATGGGATTGCTTGAAATGATGCATGGTTGCATGTGAAGCATGAGATGCTTGAATTGGTGCATGTTTGCATGAGAAACATGAGATGCTTGGTAAGATGCATTGTTGCATGAGATGTGTATGGTGCTAGTGAAAGCATGTTACTTGTGTGTTGAACAAGTGTTGGTTATCATTTGATAAATGATGCATGTGAGCATGAATTACCTATGATGCATTAGAGTCATGTATGACTTGTTGTTAAAGGCATGTGAAGATGATGTTATGGTTTTATGTTGCCTTGATTAAATGCATGAAATGGTTTGATTGAACTATGGTTTGAAGTGGTTTCTTGCTTGATGTGGTTTCCAAGTTAAAGAAAGGTATGTTGTGGAAAGGATGTGTTTTCCATGGTTTTATTTAAAGCTTGGCATATGGTGTTTATGCATGATTTGAACTTGATGTTGAAAAGAGTTTTCGAACATGGTTTTGGAAAGCAAATCGGGTTGGTTTTAATGTGTTTTAAAGACCCGCTGCATTGATGGTGTTTTGGTTTTGAGCATTCCTCACTAAGCATTATGTGCTTATGCTCCTCTTTGTCCATCAATGCAGATTCTTAAAGTTTGGGCAGCAAGGAGCAAGGGATTCAAGGTGGACTCCAATGGAGATGTATGTCTAGGTGAATAGCTATAGTTAATAAGGGCAATGGGGTAGAATCTCTCGGATTGTTGTTATTGTGATCGTATGTGTTGATCATGAATGTTTAAATGCTGTTGTTAATGTTGTTGAAACATGAATTGGCTTAATTGAGGTTGAATTGGAAGGTTTGTGCTTAAATGGTTGCTTGTGTAGGAAGCATGCCTATAGATTTGGGGCTTTCCTTATGTAATGGTTATATGTTGAATTGTTGATGCAAGTATGTCTCTTTTATGTTGAATTGCATGTTGGCAAAGTTTGGTGGCTTTTGGAGCATGTTTGAATGACCAATTGTGTGTTTGAATGAGCAAAATGCAACATTCTGGGCTAGGCGTTTCGGAACAGGCAACACCGTTTCGGAACGGGTGCCCTGCATGAACCCAGGCGTCCGAAACGGGTGTCACCGTTCCGAAACGGAATGTATTCTGCCAGACCCCCGTTGCGTAACGCGTTGCGGAACGGCCCGTGTTTCGGAACGGGCTTGGCCTGTTTCGGAACGGGTGACCGTTGGGGGCTGACATGGGCGGTTAAATGTTTCAAAATGTTTGCATTTTGGTCCTGAATCTTGTTTGTGCAATTGTATGAGTTCGGGATGTCCGTTTGAGCTGAAATTTGGCAGGGAAGCATGAAACATGACTAATTTCAAGTTGGTAACTTAAAATCTGGTTAAGTCCTTAAAGTTTTCAGAAATTACAATTTGGTCCCTAAAGTTGTAATTTGTTCAATTGGGTCCCTGTTTGATCTCTGATGTTTGTGATCTTTGAGCATGGTGTTTGCGTGATCACACCTAAGGTTAATGTGCATCTAGATAAGATTAAAAAGGAAAAAAAAGGGTCGTTAGTCAAGGTTGACTTTCGGGTTGACTTTGGTTTTCCCCGTGTAATCTTCGTAGTTCGGGTCAACCGTCCAGGCCGGGCTACGGGGGTTACAGATCCTATCAATAGAACTATGTTTAATCATGCTTATAAAACATCCATTGCATCACATACAAGGTAAATATAAGCGGTAAATAGATATGCAATGATTATAGCCCTTCTTAACCTAAGGCGACCCGTCCAAAGCCAATGGGAGGACCATTCTACTGAAGATAGAATCTGCTTCTGAAACGTCCGGTCCACCAGGGAAGGCCCACCACGCTGCTACCTTGGTTCTTGCTTTATCTCCATGAGTATTTACAATTTTCAGAAACTCGCGTTACATGCGAGGGAGTGAGATGAGAAGAGAAGTACAATAGAAGATAGAGAAAGGCACGACACGCAGGCCGTATTTATAAAAACCAAAACTATAAAGGCTATGGGCTATAACCATGCAAAACAAACACCGTGCAATCTAACAAGCATTTCAAACATCGTGCGAACAAAGTAACGACATGTTTACGGAGTTTTAAACTGATTATCCCTATATTGCGGTTAATGGGCCAAAGAAGGATCACGAGGTTTCATAAACCATTTGTGTTAACGAACAAATGCACCAGGTAGGTCAACATGAAAGAGAGGTGGAACACTAGGCACACTGAAGTACCAAGTCTTTGATGATGCCAATCCTAGACATGCATTTTTCATAACGTCTAACCATAACTCTTATGGATTCACCGTGAAAGATAGTTTGATAACTTTTATCAAATTAGAAGCCCTTAAAGAGATTTCATAAATCTATGAAACTACGAACAACTACTTGTTCTCTAGACTTACTATTAGTCTCAACATGTTAACATTTAACATTGAAGCAACCTAACATAGTTATGATTAACTTTTAATCATTTAGTGACAATCGAAATAAGGCTTTATTAGGTTTGATACGATAAACGATAAATATCTAAATCGAATCAAACAGCATGCATCTCATACATAAACATCACCCAAGAATTTAAGTCTGAATTCGTATGATACAAGTGGCTCTGATACCACTGTTTGGTCACGTCGGCACGCCCTGTGGCGCAGCGAAAAAAATAATCCGACGTAATCCAGCCAGGATCCATGTACAGGAACGAATCCGGGGTGAAAAGATGAAGAGTTACCTTTTAAAATTCTGGAAACTGGAAAATCGACGGTATGTCGGAATAACCACGTCAAGTAAAACCGGAATCGTCACAGGTTCGCAACGACCTCTACGGAGTCCACCCGAACAAAACGAACAAAGTTTCTGCCTCCCTAACACTTAGGGATACATTTCGACAGGTTTGAACACCTTCCAGGGAGAAGTCGAAATCCCTCTAGGGATTCCAGAGGGAGTCTGAAATCGACCAAGAGTTCAACAGGGACTTGCAATCGAGCAAGGGAACCTTCAGGGATTTGCCAGGGGGCAAGTACGACACCAAAAAAATATCGAACAGCTTCTCAGAGAGCTTTCTGGGATATGTCGAATTCTAGTGGGGAATCTCTAGGGGTGTTGTCGAAATCTTCAAGAGGAGGAAGAGGGATGGTTTGGTTGCTAGCCCTTGTCCCTTTAAATAGTATTCAGAGACTTAATTTTAGTTGAATTCCTTAAATCCAAGTTCAACCAAAATTCATAGAATCTAATTCTACTTGAAATTGGTTTATATTAATTATACATTATATTTAATAATATTAAATGAAATATATATATATATATATATATATAATTATGTAGAATCTTATTCTACATAAAACATGGATTTAAATATAAATTATATTTAATCTAAATATATATATTTTTAGTATATAGAATCTCATTCTATCTTTACTTGGATTTAAATATATTTAAATATATATTTTTAATTATGTAGAATCTAATTCTACATAAACTTGGAATTAAATATACATTATATAAATTTCAAATATATATATTTAAATTTCTAGAATCTTATTCTATAATATTTAAGTCTCTAAATATTTTCTATACTCTAAATAATATTTGATAGATACAATATTTATCCAATATTATTCTCATTTAAGAGAGTTGCCGATTTTCCCTATCCCATAGGGGATTTTCGGCAACTTCCCTAAAATAGGGAGTATAGTTTCCAATTTTTGTTCGTTTCATTCGAAGGGTGTGACCCTTTTAGGTTCATGCAACGTTAGCAGCAAAATTAGAACTGTTCTAATTTTACAAACAATGAGTGGCATCGAGCAATACATCATTGCTACCTAAGTTGCATGAAGTCATGGTTTGACTTTCCTAATTCCATCCTTTTGTCCTTTATATCTTAGATGAACACAAGTCATGGGTTAGTCACACTTGCGTTGTCCATCTAGTGTTTCTTGATGTCTTGAGTAGATTATTATAAACGAATCTCTATGATATCTCATATCATAATATTCGAGCATGGCCATGCATTTTCTAAGCTCACTCAATCAAGTGGCCGAAGATATTTCCCCCATTATGTAGGAGGGACAAATCCTTTCTTTATCAACCATATTTCACTACATAGGTCATCACGTATCCAATCATCAATCTTTATAATGTAGTCAGTTACGACACACGTTTGACTTTGTCAAAATACGTAAATCTTTATGTTGAAATCATGTTGATCTCAAGTATGAGGATTATACATATGTTTATCATGAGCAATGTTGTGATTGTCACATAATTACCCAAGAAACATGCTCATAGCGGGTCAATCCAGTATATGTTGTTCTCTAACAAATACTTATATGTTGATTTTGACATCTCTATATCAATGACAACGCTTGTCATCAACCACATATTATTCTTTATATATTATCACTGTCCATACCCGTAATAATATTCGACTAAGGATCCTATTTAACAATAATCGTATTATTGTATGGACATTATTATCCAATGGTTAGTTTGATGCACAGAAACATACCAAGTGATAATAACGGCAATGCCATTACTTGATAAATCTAGTAAAATAGTATGTCTATTGAATCATCATATGATTGGTCTTTGGGCATACTCCAACATACTCGCTGAGTCAACTCAGTTGACCTTGACCGATGACATCATGATGACGTCAGCATTGACTTGACTGCTGACGTCAGCGTTGACTTTGACCAAAAAGTCAATTTTTTTGAAAAGGCTCTATCTTATGTTTTTCGATGTCTTGAGTCTAATTTTGAAGCCTTTTTTGCGAAATTCTGACTCTAAGACCTCCGAATCTATCCTTAAAACCGAAACATGCATATTTTGACTTGAGCAATTTAAATTGAGATTGAATCGACCAAAGGACTAATATAATGTATTGTTTGTGTAAAGGAACTTGAGACTCGTGTGACCACTCTCCAACTCAGCCTAGCTCCTATCGATCCGCTCACGCTCATGCTTCAGTGAATATCAGTATGAATTTAAACTATGTGTATAAGAACAAGCTTTACTCTTATTTCACATTATGACCGTTACTCTTTCATGATCTAGGATTCGACCCTGTATCTGAGCGTACTGAGATAGGTGTCCGTTAGACCCTTCTCCGACCAGCTTTTGAGGTGTGTTCCATATGTGCTACATTCAGTTGAATGTGTTGTATGATTATTACATGTTAGTAAACAATCTAATGACTTAATTATGAACGATGATATGCTTGATGAAATGATGAACTAGACATATGTCAACATTTTCTTCCTACTCGTTGTAAGTCCACTTGATATGTATACTTAGTATATGATTGTGCTATACGGTTATTTGATCTATGATAATATTATCTATCTGTCTGATGTAAGTAATAGTATAATCTGTTAGCTTGACCTATGATGGTACACTATGTTGCATGATGAATGATGATATCGTCTGCTCAATGGTATGCCTATATATGTGTCTAAAGAGCATGAACTTTTGTTTATGATGCCTCGAATGGAATATGTATGCCATATGTATTATGTTACTCATGTCTGAAATCTGAATACCGATTGTTATCTGGGGTATATTGTTGGGTTATGTTATGATGTCTATGTTGGTACACCCCTGATTTAGCTGGTAAATCCTTATGGACTCAAGGTCTCCCCTTGGGTAGATTCCGATGATTTAGCACGGGTAAATCCTTATGGACCTAAGGCAACCCCTTACCTGGCACCTATGCCCATCGGGCCTAGGGTAAGTCCTTATGAATGCAGTTCTAGGGGACTGCATATTGGTGTATGGTTGGAGGGTAGTTACTAGTAAACCCTTGTATGTACTTGAACATTTGCATTGAATTGTTATGTGTTCTTATGATATGGCTGGTATGTATTTATGCTTGTATGATCTATATTTATTGGAACACGCTGAGCTCTCTAGCTCATGCCCACCTCTTTTCCCTTCCAGATACTTGTGATAGGCTACCCTTCGGACTCAGCAATTGGAGGATCGGCACATTTTGCATTTAGATTGTTATAATGTTCTTATCTTCCAAACTGTCTGTATTTGGGTGACTTATGCCTATATTTTGATACGATATATCTTATGGATTTTACCGGATGATGGCTTTAGTTTACAATTAAAAACATTACGCTTTCATATCCCATATTTTGTAACCGCGTGTTACTAAACTATTACTTATTATTTTGGGTATGGATTTGAAAGCAAACACTGATGGGTTTCATAATCGTCTTGAGAATTATATCTGATTCATCTTCATTACTAGGTTTCTAAAGTATGGATTGTAAGTCACCACTAGGTGGAACTATATTAGTTTGATATTTTTGAGATTATTATCACAAGTCTCGTTAAAAACCTCTCTAAATTTGTAACCCCCTCGTCCCGGTCCGAATAGGCTACACGGGGAAAACCGATGTGAAACCCGTTAAGGTCTGGATGACTGACCGGTCTGAGTAAGCTACACGGGGAAAACCGATGTGAAACCCGTTAAGGTCCCACGTCGGTTAGCAACCCTAGAAAATTTTCTTTTATTAATATCTTGTCTAAAGGCATATTTAATTCCTAAGTGATCACGACAGCGGAAAACATCACGAGGTAAAAGCAACCAAGCCAATCAACATGTTAAACAACCCATTTTGAAGACACAGATCAGGTCGTATCGATACACCTGTCAAGGGTATCGATACACCTTGACCAAGTCAACTGCCTTCAGTCAACTCAAGAAGACCGTATCCATACAGCCCTTGGGCGTATCGATACACCCTTCTCGGTCAACATCTCGCGGTCAACGAGACAAACCCGTACCGATACGCTTAGAGCCCGTACCGATACGCCAAAGACTCGTGAAAATCTCAAAATTCCAGTAGAGATTTGGCGTATCGATACGCCCCCGAGTATCGATACCTCTAGCCGATTCTGTGTCCCAAAGTGGAGGACCGTATCGATACGACCCTTAGGCGTATCAATACGCCCTGAACTGCAAGACACCAAAATGCAGCAAAACAACACAAGACTCAACATTAAATGCATTTTAAGACTTCCCTAGCCACACACAAGCATTCATACAACATCTAGCAACCATGAACTAGCATGTAGAACGATTTAGATGAACAACAAGGCATTAGATATGGACAAGGGTCATGCATTCAAAGGAGCCATGCAATACTCTGAAGGAAACATACATAGCATTCATAAGGGTTCATGCTTTAAACATCCAAGCAAGGCATCCATAGGTCAAGTTCATAGACACTTAAACATGAACAAATAAGCACAAAATCGGCATGGTCCTCAATCCACAAAACTAAGACATAACACATCAATAACTTAGCATGCTCAACTAACACAAATCACCTAACGAGTTTGACACCATTTCCTACAAGTCTAAACCCCATCGTTTAGGCATTCTTACAAAACACAAATCATACTTGAGCTAGTTTGAGAACTCCAAAAGCTCCTCCCTTGCCCACTTGCCTCCCGAACTCTAACGATCTGCATACTGAAAACGAAGAGAGCGTAAGCTAACTAGTTTAGTGGGAGAAACTCTACAATTCAACAAACATGCAATTTTCAAAACACTTTTCATAAATGGAAATAAAACAATGGATGCACGAATGATATTCTCATCAAACTACACATAGCTTGCACATGCACAACCAACATACACACACGGTGGGACTACACATCACCGTTTCGACTAGTAGTTTTCCAATGGGACTACACATCAAATACTTTCCTACTAGTCACTACCGGTGGGACTACACATCACCGTAGTTAAGACAACCATCGCGTGAGGCTCGACTTCAACTCGACTACACATTAACAACTGTATAAACAACTCAAGATGCACATGGTAATCATAACACATAGCCATTCATCCACTCATAACAAAGCATAGGAGTAGAAACTTACACTCAGGTTTAGGTGAACCCTCAAGGTCCCACCCAAACCCCCAAAGGTTCCATATCGAGTACAAAACAAAGATTAACAATTCTACTCACCGTTGCTACCCATGAGAAGACCGAAGACCAAGCTCAAGACTCCAAAATCTCTGGGTTCGTCCCCGAAGCTTCACCAACCAAATTTCATGTTTCTAATCATCCCAACACAATCAAAACAATCTCAAATCAGTCCACTATTCAATATAGTCAACCCGGGTCACAAACCAAACACAAAACACATAATTTCAACTAAAAACCAAACCCAAATTCCACATTCCCGAGCAGCCCCTAAGCACACCCTAAATCCAATTATTCCAACACTTAAATTACTCCCAAAAGCCTCCAAAACAACACTTACATATAGTTTAACCATCAACCATCATATTTCCACATAAAACACCCCCAAAACTCAACTTACAACCCTTCTAAAAACCCACCAAAACCCAAATCCGAGAATCTTAACAAAACCCTTTAAAAATCATATATGTTGGACCTCAAGGTTCACAAACAAGTCATATTTCATTAACAAATCGAATTCCTTAGTTAAAAACAATAAAGGTTGCATTTTTATTCAAAACTTCCAAAAACTCAAATTTCTAAAACATGAACAAAAATGAAAACTAATGGTACTTTCAGAGAGAGGAAGATGAGAGCAAGATGGGAAAGTGATTACCTTTCAAAACCGAGCCAAGATGAAGAAGCAAGGAGATGGAATAGTGATTTAGAGGGGGAGCTCTTCAATGTCGTTCAAAAGAGAAAATGGGAGAAGGAAGAAGACAGGGCTTTGTTTTGATTAAAATGGGTTTTAAAATGAAGTCCAACTATTTACGGGTTTGCCATTAATGAGATGGAAAATCTCATTATTCACAAATTCTATGGAAGATGTAAAACAATTCAATTTAATCCAACACAAAAAGGTTCATTTTGAAATCACAAGGTCCAAATAATATATATATTATTTTAATTACAAAATCGAGACTCGAAATATTATTTAAATATTATTTCCACCTGACCCCTAAACCCGAGTGTTACAACTCTCCCCCACTTAAGGAATTTCGTCCCCGAAATTACCTAGCGAAAACAAATACGGAAACTGCTCAAGCATATCAGCTTTCCTTTCCCACGTGGCCTCGTCCACACCTCTATGTCTCCATAATACCTTGACTAACTCTATGGTCTTGCCACGCAACACCTTGCTATCAGAAGCAAGTATCTCAACTGGTTCCTCGTTGTAAGACAAGTCCGGAATCAACTCTATTTCCTCAACTGGCATAACATGGGACTGATTCGATCTATACCTCCTAATCATCGACACATTAAAGATATCATGAATCTTCTCTAGTTCATTCGGGAGCCTCAATCTATACGCAACGAGGCCAATTCTCTCAACTATCTCATAAGGTCCGATAAATCTTTGGTTTAACTTGCCCTTCCTTCCAAACCTCATCACCTTCTTCCAAGGTGAGACTTTCAAAAACACCTTATCTCCCACGGAATACTCTATCACTTTCCTCTTTAAATCGGCAAAGGACTTCTGTCGATCTGAAGCTGCTTTCGAGCAATCACATATCAACTTTACCTTCTCGGTAGTGCCCTTAAGCAATTCAGGCATTGACACAAGTTTCTGTCCGGTTTCAGCTCAACAAATCGGGGTTCTACACTTCCTACCATACATGGCTTCATAAGGAGCCATCTGAATGCTCGACTGAAAGCTGTTGTTATACGAAAACTCCACTAACGGTAGATGTTTCTCCCATGACCCCTGAAAATCAATGATACAACATCTCAACATATCTTCCAATACCTGAGTCACTCTCTCAGACTGACCATCTGACTGCGGATGATACGAAGTGCTGAAGTTCAACCAAGTACCCAAAGCTCGATGCAAACACTCCCAAAATCTAGCGGTAAATCTCGGATCTCGGTCTGACACAATCAACTTCGGTACTCCATGTAGTCTCACTATCTCACAGATATACAGATCGGCCAACTTGTCTAAAGTATAGGTAGTATGAACTGGTATGAAGTGGGCACACTTAGTAAATATGTCCACGATCACCCACACTGAATTCTTCTTTGAAGGAGTCAACGGTAGTCCTGACACAAAGTCCATGGTAATACGCTCCCACTTCTATTCTGGAATTTTCAACGGCTGTAACAATCCTGAGGGAAACTGGTGCTCCGCCTTGACCCTCTGACAAACCATACACCTACTCACAAACTCTGCCACGTCCCTTTTCAAACCAACCCAATAGTACTCCTCTTTTAACCCTCGATACATCTTCGTGCTACACGGATGCATAACAAAAGGACTATTATGAGCCTCATTCAGGATCGTACGCCTCAACTCGGCATCCTCCGGAACCACTATCCTATCCTTGAAACATATGATCCCATTCTCTCCAAAACAATACTCGGTAGGCCTACCTTCGACTATGTATTGCATGTGAGGTGCCAAAGACTCATCTCGCAACTGCTTCTCTCGAATTAACTGAACTAATGAAGGCTTAACCTGAAGCTCGGCTATCAACCCACCATCCTTAGACACACTCAACCTTGCAAACATTGCTCGTAACTCAACGGCCACTTTTCTACTCAAGGCATCGGCCACTACGTTTGCCTTACCCGGATGGTACTCTATGGTGAGGTCATAATCCTTAAGAAGCTCTAACCACCTACGTTGCCTGAGGTTCAACTCCCTCTGAGACATCAAATATTTCAAACTCTTGTGGTCGGTATACACGATGCACTTCTCACCATAAAGATGGTGTCTCCAAATCTTCAACGCGAACACCACTACAGCCAACTCTATGTCATGTGTGGGATAATTCTTCTCATGAACTTTCAAATGTCGTGAAGCATACGCTACCATCTTACCTTCTTGCATAAGCACACAACCTAGCCCTACGTAAGACGCATCATTGTAAATCACAAACTCTCTCCCCGGTTCCGGCTGAATCAAGATAGGAGCTTCAGTCAAGGCTTTCTTCAATTTCTCAAACGCTTTCTGCCTTGCAACTGACCACTCATACGGTACATTCTTCTGTAGCAACTTAGTCAACGGAGCTGCTATCCTAGAAAACCCCTCAATAAACCTCCTATAATACCCCGCCAAACCTAGGAAACTGCGAATTTCTCTCACTGACTTCGGTTGTTTCCAATTCACTATAGCTTCTATCTTCTTAGGATCTACACTAATCCCACTAGCCAAGATCACGTGACCTAGGAAGACTACCTCCCTAATCCAAAACTCACATTTGCTTAGCTTGGCATACAATTGATTCTCAAGTAGGGTCTAAAGTACTAACCGTAATTGCTCATCGTGTTCGTCTTCGGTCCTAGAGTATACTAGGATGTTATCTATAAACACTACCACAAACCTGTCCAAGAACTCATGGAACACACGATTCATCATATCCATGAAGGCTGCTGGAGCGTTAGTCAACCCAAAAGGCATCACCAAAAAGTCATAATGTCTATAACGTGTACGAAAGGCTGTCTTTGGTATGTCCATATCCTTTACCTCCAACTGATAGTATCCAGACCTCAAGTCAATCTTCGAAAACACAGAAGCACCCCTCAACTGGTCTAACAAGTCATCTATCCTAGGCAAAGGGTATTTGTTCTTCACTGTTACCTTATTTAGCTGCCTATAATCTATACACATCCTCATGCTATCATCTTTCTTCTTCACAAACAAGACCGCAGCACCCCACAGAGATACACTAGGCCTAATGAAGCCTCTATCAGTCAACTCCTGAAGCCCTGTCTTCAACTTTTTCAACTCCTTTGGTGCCATTCTGTACGGAGCAATCGACACTGGTGCAGAATCGGAATACGTCTCAATAGCAAACTCAACTGCTCTATCTGGAGGCAAGCCTGGTAGCTCTTCCGGAAAAACACTCGGAAAATCACATACTGTTCTGATGTCCTGAGGTTTTACCTCACTCATATCTGGATTCATTACATAAGCCAAGTAAGCCTGACACCCTGAACTTAACAACCTCTGAGCTTCCAAAGCTGAAACCACATTGGACAAAAACCTGACATTCTCCCCAACTATCACAACCTCAAAATTATCGGTAAGCCTCAAGGAGACTCTCTTGGTCTCGAAGTCAACCCTAGCTCTATGCTCTACAAGCCAATCCATGCCCAAAATCACATCAAAACCATAGAAGGGTAACTCCATCATATCGACCGGAAATATGTGGCCCTGAACCATCAAAGGACACCTCCTATACACTTTCCTAACTACCACTGTATCACCAAAAGAGCTAGTAACATTTACCCGTATCTCTAACCAATCACATGGTAACCCTAATGATCTTGCGTGCTCACCCAAAATATATGAATGTGTTGACCCCGAATCTATCAAAGAAAGCAAACTTAAGGACTATAATGTGAAATTACCTGTAATGACATCGGTGTCGTTCCCAGCCTCTCGCTGAGCGTACACCCTAGCCGGTCCTCCTCCATCGGGCTGGACTACTACAACATGAGCCAAGTTCCTCTAACCCTCATTCCTTGGCTGAAAGTTTCCACGACCGCGCCCACGGCCTCTCTGATGCTCAAAGCCCCTAGCTGGAGTCGGTCTGCCCCTAACCAGGTGTGGGCAGTCACGCCTCAAATGGTCTCGAGAGCTACAGTTCTAACACGCCCCGTAGATACCCATGCACTCGCCTGGATGGCGTCTCCCGCACCTGGTACACTCCGGAGTGTGAACAACAGCTCCTTGGCCTTGACGGCCCTGACCATAGTTACCACCCCTATGTCTCGTATCTGGCTGGTACCTCCTATCCATATGCCTCTTGGCATGATCTCTATCCCAGTTTGCATGTCTCTTTCTGGAGTAAGATCCACTAGCACGTGCTCTAGAGCTTAGGTTCTAATCTATATCCTTGGCCCTAGAGACCAAGACATCGAACTTAGTGTAGTCGGAGGCTAGCATATAGGTCTTCACATCTGTAGTCAACTCATATCTGAAACGCTCACACCGTTCCCTCTCATCCGGGACCAACTCTGGTGCGTACTGGCTCAACCTCACAAACTGAACCTTGTATTCAGACACGGTCCTATTACCTTGAACCAAAGCCATAAACTATCTTTTCTTTTCATCCAAGTACCGAACTCCAAGGTACTTCCTCTTGAAGGCATTTCTGAAGAACTCCCACGTGATATCTGCCTCGACCATACCGGAAGCAACAATGGTCCACCAAGTATAAGCGTCCCCCTGAAGTAAAGAGATGATGCATCCCAACTTACGGGCGTCTGAACACTCCATCTGACCCAAGATGCGAGTAGTGCTCTCAAGCCACCCCTCTGAACCTTCCGGAGATAACCCACGAAACTCGACTGCCCCCAAGTTACGAAGCCTCTCTAGGGCTGATCCTGTCCCCGCACCCTGAGGTGGTGTTGCAGCCTGCATACCGGCCAAAGCTGTCTGAAAAGTTCCGGCTATGGTCTGAATTAAATGGGCCAGATCTGTACCTGCCTGACCTTGGCCCACTTGAGCTCCGTTACGTCCCACATTAGCCTCAACCTGAGGCCCATTACCATCGCCTCCAGTGTTTTCTCCATTACCCTCGGGAGCATGAGGAGCAGGAGGCACATCCTCGAGTGCCTGGTCACCCGCTCTAGGCCGTCCCCTCGGTCTCACCATAGCAAAAAATAAAATCTAAAACAGCAAACACACAACAACAAGGGAAACATTAGGTTAGCAAAAGGGCAAGGACTCTGGTTCTCAAGCTCGTTAAACCAAAACAATTTTCCTTTTTATTTTTACAACAACGCCTAACAATGGGGACATTGGACCTACTCTCAAGCAACAACAGAGTCATCACAACATGTAATCATACACCGTGCTAGCAACAGAATTTAGGCATACATGGCAAAACACCCATCGAGATGCAACAACACATAACACATTAACTCCTCTCACTTACCTGCCCGAGGTCTCGGAAACCTCAGGCTCTGATACCACTAAATGTAACCCCCTCGTCCCGGTCTGGATGACTGACCGGTCCGAGTAGGCTACACGGGGAAAACCGATGTGAAACCCGTTAAGGTCCCACCTCGGTTAGCAACCCTAGAAAATTTTCTTTTAATAATATCTTGTCTAAAGACATATTTAATTCCTAAGTGATCACGACAGCGGAAAATATCACGAGTTAAAAGCAATCAAGCCAATGAACATGTTAAACAACCCATTTTGAAGACACAGATCAAGTCATATCGATACACCTGTCAAGGGTATCGATACACTTTGACCAAGTTAACTGCCTTCAGTCAACTCAAGAAGACCGTATCGATACA
The DNA here is from genome assembly GCA_958450335.1 of Hibiscus tridactylites. NCBI lineage: Eukaryota > Viridiplantae > Streptophyta > Magnoliopsida > Malvales > Malvaceae > Hibiscus > Hibiscus tridactylites. Next base: position 34,903,158 of record OY288272.1, on the reverse strand, counting down.
ACCCTTGGGCGTATCGATACATCCTTCTCGGTCAACATCTCGCAGTCAACGAGACAAACCCGTACCGATACGCTTAGAGCCCGTACCGATACGCCAAAGACTCGTGAAAATCTCAAAATTCCAGTAGAGATTTGGCGTATCGATACGCCCCCGAGTATCGATACCTCTAGCCGATTCTGTGTCCCAAAGTGGAGGACCGTATCGATACGGCCCTTAGGCGTATCGATACGCCCTGAACTGCAAGACACCAAAATGCAGCAAAACAACACAAGACTCAACATTAAATGCATTTTAAGACTTCCCTAGCCACACACATGCATTCATACAACATCTAACAACCGTGAACTAGCATGTATAACGATTTAGAAGAACAATAAGGCATTAGATACGGGCAAGGGTCATGCATTCAAAGGAGCCATGCAATACTCAGAAGGAAACATATATAGCATTCATAAAGGTTCATGCTTTAAACATCCAAGCAAGGCATCCATAGTTCAAGTTCATAGACACTTAAACATGAACAAATAAGTACAAAATAGGCATGGTCCTCAATCCACAAAACTAAGACATAACACATCAATAACTTAGCATGCTCAACTAACACAAATCACCTAAGGAGTTTGACACCAACTCCTACAAGTCTATACCCCATCGTTTAGGTATTATTACAAAACGCTAATCATACTTGAGCTAGTTTGAGAACTCTAAAATCTCTTCCCTTGCCCACTTGCCTCCCGAACTCTAACGATCTGCATGTTGAAAACGAAGAGAGCGTAAGCTAACTAGCTTAGTGAGAGAAGCTCTACAATTCAACAAACATGCAGTTTTCAAAACACTTTTCATAAATGGAAATAAAACAATGGATGCACGAATGACATTCTCATCAAAATACACATGGCTTGCACATGCACAACCAACATACACACACGGTGGGACTACACATCACCGTTTCAACTAGTAGTTTTCCAATGGGACTACACATCAAAGTACTTTCCTACTAGTCACTACCGGTGGGACTACACATCACCGTAGTTAAGACAACCACCACGTAAGGCTCGACTTCAACTCGACTACACATTAACAACTGTATAAACAACTCATGATGCACATGATAATCACAACACATAGCCATTCATCCACTCATAACAAAGCATAGGAGTAGAAACTTACACTCGGGTTTAGGTGAACCCTCAAGGTCCCACCCAAACCCCCAAAGGTTCCATATCGAGTACAAAACAAAGATTAACAATTCTACTCACCGTTGCTACCCAAGAGAAGACCGAAGACCAAGCTCAAGACTCCAAAATCTCTGGGTTCGTCCCTGAAGCTTCACCAACCAAATTTCTTGCTTCTAATCATCCCAACACAATCAAAACAATCTCAAATCAGTCCACAATTCAATGTAGTCAACCCGGATCACAAACAAAACACAAAACACATAATTTCAACTAAAAACCAAACCCAAATTCCACATTCCCGAGAAGCCCCTAAGCACACCCTAAATCTAATGATTCCAACACTTAAATTACTCCCAAAAGCCTCCAAAACAACACTTACATATAGTCTAACCATCAGCCATCATATTTCCACATAAAACACCCCCAAAACTCAACTTACAACCCTTCTAAAAACCCACCAAAACCCAAATTCGGGAATCGTAACAAAACCCTTTAAAAATCATATATGTTGGACCTCAAGGTTCACAAACAACTCACATTTCATTAACAAATCGAAATCCTTAGTTAAAAACAATAAAGGTTGCATTTTTATTCAAAACTTCCAAAAACTTAAATTTCTAAAACATGAACAAAAATGAAAACTAATGGTACTTTCAGAGAGAGGAAGATGAGAGCAAGATGGGAAAGTGATTACCTTTCAAAACCGAGCCAAAATAAAGAAGCAATAAGATGGAATAGTGATTTAGAGGGAGAGCTCTTCAATGTCGTTCACAAGAGAAAATGGGAGAAGGAAGAAGACAAGGCTCTCTTTTGATTAAAATGGATTTTAAAATAAAGTCCAACTATATACGGGTTTGCCATTAATGAGATGGCAAATCTCATTATTCACAAATTCCATGGAAGATGTAAAATAATTCAATTTAGTCCAACACAAAAAGGTTCGCTTTGAAATCACAAGGTCCAAATAATATATATTATTATTTTAATTATAAACCGAGACTTGAAATATTATTTAAACATTATTTCCACCCGATCCCTAAACCCGAGTGTCACAAAATTTAAGTGGAGGAAAACAGTACTCATGTTAATAATCATGTAATCACAAAGAGTTCACCGGCATTTACAACCCTAGACTAGTGTCAAATAATACATAACAACTATAAATCTTTAAGATGTGCAGCAAGAAGCTGTACCACCTCCGGCAGTGGATGGATATAACTTAGTTCACTCACTAAACGGCCTCAAGCCATATCTGCTAAAGCACCAGCAACAAAAGTCGCCTCCCGGCAAATCTACTCAAGCTACATTAACTTGATATTTTTGACAGAGATATTTTACAGGAAGTTTAATTATAGGTTGTGACCGCCCGGAGTCAGTTGAAACGCATAGGCGGGTCCGGGTGGTTACATTTAGTAACAATTATAGTAATTAAATATTATTTTATTTTTTAAGTTTTCACAATAAATAAATTGTATTTTGTTTTTGATTGAAGGGGAAAGATTATTACCACAAGTCTCGTTAAAAACCTCTCTAAATTTAAGTGTTTGAAAAAAGTACTCATGTTAATAATTATGTAATCACAAAAAGTTCACCGACAGTTACAACCCTAGACCAGGGTCAAATAATACATAACAACTATAAATGATTCAGATTTGCAGTAAGAAGTTGTACGACCTCCAGCAGTGGATGGACATAACTTAGTTCACTCACTAAACGGCCTCAAGCCATATCTGCTAAAGCATCAGCAACAAAATTCGCCTCCCGGCCAATCTGCTCAAACCATATTAGTTTGATATTTTTGACAGAGATATTTTACAGGAAGTTTAATTATAGGTTGTGACTGCCCGGAGTCAGGTGAAATGCATAGGCGGGTCCGGGTGGTTACATTTAGTAACAATTATAGTAATTAAATATTATTTTATTTTTTAAGTTTTCATAATAAATAAATTGTATTTTGTTTTTGACTGAAGGGGAAAGATTATTGCCACAAGTCTCGTTAAAAACCTCTCTAAATTTAAGTGGAGGAAAACAGTACTCATGTTAATAATTATGTAATCACAAAGAGTTCACCGACAGTTACAACCCTAGACCAGGGTCAAATAATACATAACAACTATAAATCATTAAGATCTGCAGTAAGAAGCTGTACCAACTCCGGCAATGGATGGACATAATTAGTTCACTCACTAAACGACCTCAAGTCATATCTACTAAAACACCAGCAACAAAATTCGCCTCCCGACCAATCTGCTCAAGCCATATTTGTTTGATATTTTTGACAGAGATATTTTACAGGAAGTTTAATTATAGGATGTGACCGCCCGAAGTCAGGTGAAACGCATAGGCGGGTCCGGATGGTTACATTTAGTATCAATTATAGTAATTAAATATTATTTTATTTTTAAGTTTTCACAATAAATAAATTGTATTTTGTTTTTGATTGAAGGGGAAAGATTATTACCACAAGTCTCGTTAAAAACCTCTCTAAATTTAAGTGGAGGAAAAAAGTACTCATGTTAATAATTATGTAATCACAAAGAGTTCACCGACAGTTACAACCCTAGACCAGGGTCAAATAATACATAACAACTATAAATCATTAAGATATGCAGTAAGAAGTTGTACCACCTCCAGCAGTGGATGGACATAACTTAGTTCACTCACTAAACGGCCTCAAGCCATATCTACTAAAGCACCAGCAACAAAATTCGCCTCCCGGCCAATCTGCTCAAGCCATATTAGTTTGATATTTTTGACAGAGATATTTTACAGGAAGTTTAATTATAGGTTGTGACCGCCCGGAGTCAGGTGAAACGCATAGGCGGGTCCGGGTGTTTACATTTTGTAACAATTATAGTAATTAAATATTATTTTATTTTTTAAGTTTTCACAATAAATAAATTGTTTTTGTTTTGGATTGAAGGGGAAAGATTATTACCACAATTCTCGTTAAAAACCTCTCTAAATTTAAGTGGAGGAAAAAAGTACTCATGTTAATAATTATGTAATCACAAAGAGTTCACCGGCAGTTACAACCCTAGAACAGGTCAAATAATACATAACAACTATAAATCATTAAGATCTGCAATAAGAAGTTGTACCACCTCCGGTAGTGGATGGACATTACTTAGTTCACTCACTAAACAACCTCAAGCCATATCTGCTAAAGCACTAGCAACAAAATTCGCCTCCCGGCCAATCTGCACAACCTCAGTATCCCAGTTCGTGAACATAAATTCTTTAAGCCGTACAACAAGGGCACTATCCGCCAAAGCCAAAGATCCTCCATTCAAAATCTGAGCCACGGTAGCGTTGCCAACCTCAAGAATAATTTTACGATAGCGAAAAGGCCAAGAATGTACAAGAATGTCGTGAGCCGCCCAAAGCTTCGTATAAGAACCGAGCAAGACCCCAAGCTCCTAGAAGACCAAAAAATCCTTAGCCTCGCAGCATCACGGAGCACCACCCCCGTAACAAACATGTTGTGACTCCTGCCAACAGCCCCGTCAGCATTTGCTTTAACCTAGCCCACTTCCGGTAGTTACCACTTTACTAGCACTCTCGGATTACGAACCTGAGGTCCCCTAGATTGACCAGCATACTCAACCTCATTGCAAAGACGACGACAATAAGCACATTTCAACATCATTACTTAAAATTGTTTTAAATTAATATTTTATACATCAAAACAATATTAATAAATTATAAAAATATTATTATTATAATTTAAACTTATATATTTCATATATTTAATATTAAAAAATTCAAGTATCACTAAACTAATTTTTTTTAACACATCATATCTAAAATAGATATTATATTTACTTAAAAGCACTTTTAAATAACAATTCTATACACTCAAATTTTAATATTATTTTTTAAAATACTTTTTCCCGCCCTTTTCAAAAGTAATGTCAAATTCACATCATGTTTTTAATTCCAAAGCTGACAAATCTAAGAAATTCACTTTATTCAGATTGAATAATAATCACATTGTGAGTCCTTATTGTTATATATGTATTCCCATTAATTACAGGTACAAGGAAGAGAAAAGAAAAACTTCATTTTGCAGTTAGAAAAACGAATGATTAACTAATGTAACGATCTAAAAACAAGATTTTTAAGTTTTGTAACCTAATATATATATATATATATATATATATATATATATATATATATATATATATATATATATATATATATATATGACTAAACGTCGTATACTGATATGTACCGTTGATCATATGAAGTAACATACATTATTAATTATTTCAATAACTTTTGATATCATGAGGATCTAAAACGTAATTATGCTTTTTTTTAGAATAAATATGTTAAATCACTTTTTGCACCCCTACTTTTTTTAGATTTTTTTTATATTTTTTGTCCCCTTTTTATTTAAACAACTTTATTATTTTTTAATTAAAAATAAAAAATATAAAAATTTCCAAAATATTTTTAACATATTTTGTTCTCAAAAATGAATAATCACGTTTTAAGTCCCCGCAATTTCAAAATTTATTCAAATAATTAATGGTACATATGAGTGCATATGACTATTGATACATATTGGTACATGGTGTTTACTCTAGACTCATCCTATATACACACACTTTATGATTTGTCCAAATTTATCCCGTAAACAAATTAACGAATTTAACAACATTATAGCCAATAATTAATGGGTGATTTTACAATAAACGACATGTACCTCTATGTACCACTAACTATTTCAATTACTTTTAAAATTATAGGGGCTGAAAGCATTATTATCCCTTTTTAGAATAAAATCTAAAAAACAGTTTTTTATTATTTTCAGATTTTTTCTTTTTTTAATTCAAAAAATAGTAAAATTTTATTACTATAATAATCATTACATTTACTTTAGTTTAAATTTCATTAGAAAAAAATATTAAATAGGCATAATTTTTATTAGAAGATAGTAAAAAATTAGATGTGATTCGAGAATATTTTTTAAATTTAGATATCAATTTTTGGTATAAAAAAATTTAATACCTACTTGAAAAATATTGTCAAATTTAATACCCATTTGTACGATAAACTTAAATGGTTAAATACTAAAACCTCTCGAGAATTCTACAAAAGGATCAGAATGGACATTTCGTCGTTTTGTTTGAGATAGTTTACATGTCAGAGAAAAGTTATACCAATTTAATATTTTTTTCTTATAAAATTTAAATTAAAGTAGATGTTGGAATTATTATAGTAACAAAACTTTATTATTATTTAATTAAAAAGGAAAAAAACTGAAAAGGTAATATAAAATTGTTTTAGATTTTATTTTAAAAGGGATAATAACGCTTTCGGTCCCTATAATTTTAAAAATAATTAAAATAGTCAATGATACATTGCGGTACACATAATTAGTTATACATAGTAACAAGACATTTAGTGTAGAATCATCCATAATTCAAATATATTATCATTTACTATTTTACTGATTTTTAAAATACATTATAATGTTTACATAACAATTACATATGATCCACGTCAAATAGTAAAAGGGAAATTATCCATTCACACTTAATGGAATATTATATTCTAAAAATGATAGTTTTATTTAAAACAAGCTAATTAAAAAATAATTTTAATGTATTATAGATTTGTAGAACCTATGTAGACTTAAAAAAAATCTGCATAAACTCAAGCTAAATTCTATGTAGTATCATTCGTATGAAAAGGAAAAGGAAATGCTTTAGTTGTACCATATTATAAATTTTCAGGTGCGGTTTTCGTACGGCTTAACCGTTGATAAGTACCCAAATTATATCTTCTATTTTTAAATAGGTACCTAAACTATATTTTAGGCCAAATAAGGAAAAAAAAAAGGAAATGCCTAACATTTCATTTAGTGACCCATTTAAGGTTTTTTTGTGACAATATTTTTCATTATCCAATGAAATTCGAACATGTAGCATGGATTTATCATTTTGTGAAATTAAAATCAGAAAAATAGAAAAATGTAATAGTTAACCCAAAAATCTTTAATTTCTCTAAAAAACCCAACTCTAACCTTAAATCTCCAAATTCCTCCACTCCGACCACCGATTCAACCATCACCAGCCACCCTTGTCTTCATCGAACCATCTCTACTGAAAGCCCCATCATCTCGTCGTAAAAAATTGACGAATGAACCGCCGGTTTTCACCGTCGACGAACACCCAACAATGAAGAAAAAAGAGGTCGATTGGATTCCGATCAACAACTAGATGGTGCGAAATGTCGAACGGTGACGTACCAATTGGGTGGTGAACGGTGAACCACCGACGTGTGGGGATGTCGAACGATAAGGAAAATGTGATTTGGGGGTTTGATTGAAAAGAAATTAAAACTTAGAGATTTTAAAGAAATTCAGATTTCTAAACAGATTTAGAAATAAAAAAATAGGCCACATGTCATGTTTTAATTGGATGACCAAATTTTTTTTAACGGTCGTTGACGAAAATTTTTTAAGTGAATCACAGAATAAAACGTTAGACACCTATTTGACCCAAAATATAGTATAGACAGCTATTTAAAAAAAGAGTATAGTTTATTTAATTTTTTTTAATGTTTCATCATTCATTAATTTTGCAAAGAAATAATTATTAATGAAATTTGAAAATATTTTATTACACATGAAAAGATATAAATTGTAATAAGCTCAGGCATTAATTCATTTAAACGAATCACGTTGAAACTATAAATTCAACCATCTAAAAGTACAATCTTAATAAAATAATTTTATTAAAAGATGCAAACAATAACTTCGTCAACTCATTATTATACCCTATTAAAGTTTTATTAATTAATTTTTTTGTCAACTCTACATTTGAATTTGACAGGACAATAAATGAGAGTTAATTCTGCAAATTCTATATGTTTAGTTGTGTTGATAAATGGAGAGGGTTGGAGGGTTTAATTTATATCATCCAAAAACTACATTATATATATTAAAGAATATATACCTATATGTATAATTTTACAGTAAATGTAATATACTGCAATGTACTATTTATATGTACTGCAATGTACCATTAACTGTTTTAATAAATTTTAAAATTCTAGAAACCAAAAGTGTTATTATCTCCTTTTAGAATAAAATCTTAAAAATATTTTTTCTATTACTTTGTAATATTTTCTTTTATTTTTAAATTCAAAAAATAATTAAACTTTTATTAATATGATAATCCCTACATTCACTTTAATTTAAGGGTAAAGTTCACAAATGGACACTAAACTTTGATCAATTATTCAATTTAGTAACCAAACTTTCAATTGCTTCAATGTTACCATTAAACTTTTAGTTTTGTTTCAATTTGGCCACTGACCCGTTAACAACCGTTAAAAGAGTGATGTGGCTGTTAAAATATTTTGTATAATAACACATTTAGTTGTAACGCCCCGAGTTTAGGGCCAGGAAATATCGGGTTAGTTAAAACGGGATGGGTTAAATTAAATTGGAAACAAACTATTTTTAAATACACCAAAAAAGAGTTTAAAGGAGTAAAGGGGCAAAAAGGGATTTTGTAATTCTAAATAGGTTTCTCAAAAGGCTATATTCTTTCCCATTTAAACTTCACGTTCAAAAAACCTCCCCAAAACCCATTTTACTGTTCCATCATCTTCCTCAACAATTTCAAGAGATTTTATCAAGGTAATAACGTTTTTGACTCCTCCTCTTCATCCTCAACATTTGCATGGTCTTAGATTTCCATAAAACCCATTTTTGAGTTGTTTCAAGTGTTCAAAGTTTTGAGTTAAAGATGGATACTTTTTTGGTTTTTCATTGAGTTCTTAATTTGTAAAGTTCATATATGATATAAAATTTCTTTTAAGCTTAACATATGTTAAAATGGTGAAGTTTTAATGAAATTCCGAAATGGGTATTAGTGGGTGAGTTTTGAGGTAGTTATGTGAGGGGAAAGTTGGGTTGATGGTATGGTTACACTTGGGGGCTGTTTTGGACATGTTTAGTGATGTTTTGGATGATGAAATTTATGGGTAACTGCTAGGTTGTGTCTGGGTCCGAAAATGAAGAGTTTGGGTTAGTTCTTGGCTTGGAAATGTAGCAAAATTTGTCTTGGGTTGTAATCTGATTTGTGGCAGTAATTTTGTGAATGTTTTGATGTGTAATGCACTATTTTTGGTTGATTAGAAGCAAGGGAAAATGTTGGAGAAGCTTCGGACTCAATTTCAGGGAACTTGGAGGCTTGATCGACATTTTCGGCTTGTGTTGGGTTTCATCGGTGAGTGAATCGATTTTAAAAGCCTTAATGTCGTTAAGGGAGTATTTTGGGGGATTGGATTGAGCTTGAAAGGCCAATTCAAGCTCGAGAGTAAGTTTTAAAGGTTTATGCAATTAAATTGTGCTTTACGATTTCTTGAATGCGAGATGAACATGCTATGTTGTCATGTGTTGAATTGCATTTGTTATGCATGTTGTAATGTGAGACTTTTGTTTATACTTACATTGTGAGTACATGCCTTGCATGGAAGTTGGACTTGGTAAGTGGTCCAAGCATCGGTAATGCTTGTGGTTGTGTTTGAGTATATTGACATGTGTTGGTTGTTACCGGATATAATTGATCGATCAATAGGATTGAAGTGCACTCGAGGTAAAATTCGCGCGTGGCCTTAGAGATGTTAGATTCCACTAAGGAGGAGTACGGTGATGTGAGATTCCACCGGAAATCATGTTATTACTAGACGGGTGAGTACAGTGATGTGAGATTCCACCGGAAGTGTCTAGTGGGTTTGAGAAAGTTATCCGCATATCCGAGTAAAACGTTGAATGTCAATATACCCTTGAATGCTTTAATTCTCAAGTTAAGCATGTTGATGATTCTATCTATTTATGCTTATGTTACGCATTGTTGTTTACTTTGCTTGTGTTATGAGAATGAGCATATGGTAAGCCTATGGCTTGAGGTTGCATTCGATAAATACACGCGATGGTAAAAGCATGACATTGTGTGTTCAAACATGTGGAAATGATTTGTAATAACGGGGAGTCGCCACCAATCTATTTTTTATTTTTGGTGCGATTGGAACACCTTAAAAACCCGGCTATTTTAATAAAAACCAATTTTTATGATTTTTTTTTATTAAAAATACGAGTTTTGGGTCTGCGAAACCAAAAAAAACAGGTTCGGGAGTCGGTTACGTGTAGGGAAGGGTGAGCACCCCTACACGCCCAAAAATTGGTACCTAGTCGGTTACAAATTGTTCTAATGACGGAATTTAAAAATTCGAATTTAATTTAATAATGTGATCCCAAAAAAAGTTAAAATAATATTCAAAAATAAAAGTTTAAAGAAAGGGATATACACTCCAACGCCCGGAGTATGGTTTCCCCTAAAAAAATCATATTATTTAAAAGGTAATGTTAAATAATAATTTAATAAAGGAATTAACGAAAATAACACTCCAATGCCCGGAGCATGATTTTCACGATAATCTTTTAAAACCTGTAAGCAAGATTTTGGTAGAAACGACAATTAGTAAAATGTAATAATAATAATAATAATAATAGTAATAATAATAATAATAATAATAATAATAATAATAATAATAATAATAAAATAATAAAAATAATAATAAGGCAGTGGCGGAATTGAAATAAGACAGAAATTAAAGGGTAGAAAATAGAGAAAGAACAGTGACTAAAATAAAAGAAAAACAAAATTGAAATGCTAAATCGCAAGGATACAGGGAGACGGATGGTCGCATGCGCAATTTCCCCCTTTTCTCAGGGACGCGCGGGTCTGGTGACCGGGTCGGGTCGCGTACTCGGTTCGGCTGCCTGAAACGACGTCGTTTTGTTCTTTAAGGGCCGGCACCAAAACGACGTCGTTTTGGTTGTGGTTTAAATACCCCTTTTATCCCAAAAAATTCATTTGATCCATCCATTCCAATAAAAAAAAATGTTCAGAGCTTCATCTCTCCCTCTGCCCGTCCGTCTGGCATCGTCGGCCGCCGCGGAGCGTCGTCGCCGGCGACGGGAGCCGCCGTCTCCGATTACCGGAACGGCATGCAAGGGTGGTTTCCGACTCGGTTTCGCGTGGTGAACCCGAATCTAAGGTTAGTTTTCTCCAACTCCCTTTCTATTTGTGTAGATCTAGGAAAAAACCTTTCGGGTTTTCTTAAAAAAGTTACCTTTTATCTTGTATTTTTTGATGTGGATTGCTTCAAGTATTTTGTTTTTTTTTGTTTGCTTCGAATCCTTCTTTCTTTTTTTTTTATTTCCGAAACCAAAAGCCCCCTTACAACTTGATTTACTCCGGTTTTTATAACCGAAAAAGCCTCAAAAGAGATATACATTACAATTTTTTACAATTTGTCAGATCTGAAAAATTTTCAGAGATTATTACTGACTTCTTTTGTTGTACGCAGGTGAAGCAGCCACGTGGCGATGACGCGGACGGAGCGGTGCTCGGCTCGGCTTCAATGACGGCGGCGCGAAAAGGCGGCGGCGGCTGTTGCTGGACACATTAGGGTTAGGGTGTTTTAGGGTTTTTTATTAAATGGGCTGATGGGTTTGGGTCATAGGTAAATGGGTTTTTTAATTTAGAATTGGGTCATGGGTAAATGGGTTTTTAATTTAGGTTTGGGTTTGTAAATTAAAATGGGTTACTACAGCTGCCCCTCTTTGCTTATTGTTGTATAACGACAATGAAGCAAAGACAGAAAGGGACCCATTTTAATTTGGTCTGGTTTGGTTCTTTTCTTCTTGGCACATTCTCTTCTGCTTCACTGATCCGCTCAGCCGCCCTAATAAACAAAATCTTCAAGAGGAGGAGATCTGTTGTAGAAGCTCATAACTTTGGCTTGCCACGACTCTAATGGTGAAGCAACACCTGCAGAAAACTTGACCTAGGCTCGACACTGACAGAGCGGCGAGGTCTACAAAACTTGATCCATTTGTAACATAGAACACTTGACAAGGTAGCTTGATCTGGAAGAGAAAGATTGATCCTCTGCAACTCTATAGATGCGAGAAGATCTTAAGAATGCTCGATCATCTGCAACTCCATTGATGCGAGAAGATCCGAGGGAGGGTCGATCATCTGCAACTCTATTGATGCGAGAAGATCTGAAAAGGGGCGATCTACTGCAACTCTATTGATGCGAGAAGATCTGAAGAAGGGTTGATCATCTGCAACTCCATTGATGCGAGAAGATCTGATAAAGGGTCGATCATCTGCAACTCTATTGATGCGAGAAGATCTGAAAAGGGGCGATCTACTGCAACTCCATTGATGCGAGAAGATCTGAAGAAGGGTCGATCATCTGCAACTCCATTGATGCGAGAAGATCTGATAAAGGGTCGATCTACTGCAACTCCATTGATGCGAGAAGATCTGAAGAGGGGCGATCTACTGCAACTCCATTGATGCGAGAAGATCTAAAGAAGGGTCGATCTACTGCAACTCCATTGATGCGAGAAGATCTGAAGGAGGGTCGATCTACTGCAACTCCATTGATGCGAGAAGATCTGAAAAAGGGCGATCTACTGCAACTCCATTGATGCGAGAAGATCTGAAGAAGGGTCGATCTACTGCAACTCCATTGATGCGAGAAGATCTGAAAAAGGGTCGATCTACTGCAACTCCATTGATGCGAGAAGATCTGACTAGTACTAGAATTCCGTCAACGAGATGAGGAAGAGTGTCCTTAGTTTACACTTCTTTTGCATTTTTCCCAAATGCACAGGGATGAACGGATTTGATTTGCCTTTACCGGTAGCCGTTTGCTCCGGGCTAGTTGTACCATTCCCCTGGGTACAATCAGTTTCTACCAATCATGAGATTGGATTTTTCCCAAGGATTTATTTTCCTTGGACCATTCGTGACAATGGATTTTCGATGGACATCTGAATTGTCCATTCTCTTAAACTTAACCGTGTTTAAGCACGTTATGCCTACATTTCTGTCGGCTTTCGGATTTGCATTTTTCCCAAATGCACAGGGATCAACGGTTTTGATTTGCCTTTACCTGTAGCCGTTTGCTCCGGGCTAGTTGTACCATTCCCTGGGTACAATCAGTTTAGACCAATCATGAGATTGGATTTTTCCCAAGGATTTATTTTCCTTGGACCATTCGTGACAATGGATTTTGAAGGACATTTGAATTGCCCATTTGTCTTAAACTTAACCGTGTTTAAGGACGTTGTGCTGACATTTCTGTCAGACTTACCAAACAACTTATGTTCAGCTGTGATTGTCGTGAAGGGATAAGATCCGATGAATTTCATCATTTTTTTCGCTTTTTGAAGGCTCAATAATTTTGATTGGAAAGACATAATCAGTGGTTTTGAAAGCATGGACTCCAAGCGGGGTGTTTATGCCCCAGATTGACATTGATCACCTTATCTCTGCTTAAGAAAGAAAGCACGGACCACATGTTTGGTCACATTTCTTGTTACAAATTTGAGATGACGACATGGCTCATTGCGCTTCTGACATGAACCTACTCTGCTATTGAAGAGTAGAACCTGCCAAATTGGTAAATGTATTCATGATGTCATGGTTAGCATAAGTCTATCTTAGATGAGTACATGAATGACTCTGATGCAGATGCAAAATGCTTCTTGATTCTAAAGTATTGGCTCAAGCATCTGTAGCTGCTCTGAAATTAACGCTGTCAGCGGTTCATACTCTGTCCAGTTTGATCACTAGGCTTCTCCTTCTTGTCCCAAGATTATCTGCCCCATTTTGCCTCAGCTTTCTTTTTTATGATATTCTCTCTTTCCTTAGGGCTACATTTCATCTGCGTACTTTAGGAGTTTTTCAAAGTAATGCAAAGATGTCAATAAAATATTTATGTAACAAGAACGCAAGATGAAAAGTCAAGTTTATTGAAAATAAAGTTCGGAACACTTAAGTGGGAAAACATTTAAAAGGAGCAAAACAAAACACATGACAAAATTGGGTGCCCCTAATATCATATGAGCAGGCTTTAGCTGGATTCGTGGGCTGTGAGCCTTGATGTGTCTAGGAGATCTCAGGTACTTTGTTGGCAGAGTCTCCTGGTTGTCTCTTCAAGCGAAGTATCTTTTGACTGAGTCTGAGTTTACATGGTTAGGCGGATCTTTGCCATCCATTTCAGCCAGGATTAAAGCTCCTCCGGAAAAGGTTTTTTTCACGACGTTTGGGCCTTCCCAGTTTGGCATCCATTTTCCTCGGGCATCTCTCTGTGTTGGCAATATCTTTTTTAGCACCAAGTCTCCTTCCTGGAATTCTCTTGGACGAACCTTCTTATCGTAGGCTCGCATCATCCTCCTTTGGTACAATTGACCATGTCGAATGGCTTTTAGTCTTTTTTCTTCGATCAAAGCCAGTTGGTCATACCTGGTTCGAATCCACTCTGCTTTGTCTAATTTCAATTCTGACAAAACTCGAAGGGAAGGAATTTCGACCTCAATGGGCAGTACCGCCTCCATCCCATATACCAGGGAAAAAGGTGTTGCCCCTATGGAGGTTCTGACTGATGTACGATAAGCATACAAAGCAAAAGGTAACTTCTCATGCCAATCCCTATACGTTTCGACCATCTTTCCAACAATCTTCTTGATATTCTTGTTGGCTGCTTCCACCGCTCCATTCATTTGGGGGCGATATGGTGAGGAATTGTGGTGTCGTATCTTAAACTGCTTGCACACCTCTTCGATGGCCTTGTTGTTTAAATTCAATGCGTTGTCAGATATGATACTTTCTGGCATTCCATATCGACATATGATCTCTTTCTTCAAGAATCTGCATACTGCCGATTTGGTGACATTCGCATAGGTGACCGCTTCTACCCATTTAGTGAAGTAATCAATTACCACAAAGATGAATCGGTGCCCATTCGAAGCCTTCAGCGATATAGGACCGATGACATCCATGCCCCACATGGAAAAAGGCCATGGAGAGTTCATAACATGTAGCGGTGATGGAGGAACATGAATCTTATCAGCGTAGATTTGGCATTTGTGGCATTTTTTGGCATAGTTGATGCAGTCTTCTTCCATAGTTGACCAATAGTAGCCAAATCGCATGATTTGCTTAGCCATGGTAAACCCGTTGGCGTGGGTTCCGCATACACCCTCATAGACTTCTTCAAGGATTTGCTTGGCTTCGGTAGCATCCACACACCGCAATTGCACTTGATCTCTTCTCCTTTTATACAAGACTTCACCGTCAAGGACATACTCATTTGCCAGTCTTCGTAATGTCCTCTTTTCATTATCAATAGCTTGTTCTGGATATTTACAGTTTTTCAGGTACTGCAAAGGGTCATGATACCAAGGATATCCATCTTTTTCACCTTTTGATTTGATCCTAGCTTAGAGGAGCTTTGGACATTCGAGGTTGCAGCTTTGGGTTGTCTGACTGTCAGCTGCTTAGTATAGCCGACATTATAGACACCTGTATTGCTGGCCTCATTGTCTTTTCTCCTATAGCTTGACTTTTTTGTGTTCTCCTCATCTTCGATTTTTCCACTCCGAATCGCATTTTCAATCATCTCTCCATTCATTATTATGTCCGAGAAGTCCTTCGTGGTACCCCCTATTATACGACCGAGGAAGGGTTTTTTCAATGTTCCAACAAAAAGCATCACTGTCTCTTTTTCTAGTAGTGGCGGATGCACTTGGGCGGCAACATCTCTCCATCGTTGAGCGTATTGCCTAAAGCTCTCGTCATGCCTTTTTTCCATATTCTGGAGTGTTACTCGATCAGGTGTTATGTCAATAACATGGTTGTATTGCTTCACAAATGCCTGAGCTAAGTCTTTCTAGGAGTTGATTTTGTCACGACTTAACTAGTTGTACCATTTTACGGCAGACCCGGTCAGGCTGACCTGAAAGCAGTGGATCAAGAGGGGGTCATTATAAATGTATCCTGTCATCCTTCTGATAAACATCGTAAGATGGGCCTCAGGACAAGTAGTCTCATTATATTTTTCAAAATCGGGCCTCTTGAACTTGGGAGGAAGCACTAAATCGGGAACCATGCTTAACTCCCTTGCGTCCATCCTTGGAAATCGATTTATGATTTCCATGGCCTTGAACTTTTCCTCCAACTGTTTACTTTGATCTTCGATTTGTTTGGGTAACTCGACCTTCAATTTGTCACACTCATTGAAATCTGGAACAACATATTCGCTAGGGTCATCATGAGTTGTCATTGTCCCTTGCAAGGAAGACTCTGTCTGAAAAAATGGATGTTTTGCTGCATGAGTCTCTATTGACACATGAGTCTTAAGAGGAAGGCTCGGGTCTTCAGTTAGTGCACTAGGATTTATAACAACTCCCTTTTTCTTCTCAGAACCTTTTCCGGTCAACATTGCGGCTAACCTTACGAACAAGTCTTCTTGTGATTGTAAGATGTGGTCACGGGTTTCTTGTTGCGTCTTTTCTAGCCTACTTTCAATGTCCCTTCTGATATCTTCACATGCTTGCCCGACTTTTGCCAATCTTTCTTCCATGTTTTTAGCTTTGCTTCTTGTAAAATATGGGTGTTGAATCTGTAGTTTTGTATGCCCCAAATTTACCACGATAACAATTCCTCGAGGATCAAAATCTTGGCAAAATAATGTAATGAGATGCCATGTGATGCATATGCGGACAAAAAACTAAGATATGCAAAGCAGTCACAAAAGGTGTTGATTTCGGTACAACTTTCAAAAGGAAACTCGCATCAGAACAAGTTTCTTTACATAAGAAGGTCTATTTCACATATATTGCTTGGCTTTAACGCTGAGGATCTTAATCTTCCTGAAGAGCCATGCCAACTTCTTGCCCCTATCGGACTCTGATTTAGTTTGTAGGCTCAGGACATCAGCTTGGACAGCTAGAGTCTGTAAGTGCTCCGCGACCTCTCGTACTTGAACCAGGGCTTCAGCCATTACACGGTCTCTATCCCGGACTCTGTCTTGAGATTGATCTAACCGTGCCTGCCACTGTTGGTTGTTCCATGACTGAACTTCTTCAAAACTATTAATCTGGCCTCGACAGGTTTCCAGAGCCGCTTCTAAATCTTCAACCTGTTTCTTCATATTCTCATTCTCCAGTCTACTTGCCTTTAACTCAGCTGCATGGTTCCGGCTGCGGTACCTTTGTAGAGAGCCTTCCAATTCACCAACTCAGCCTCTCAGGCTTATATTCTCAGCTCTGTTTCGAGACAACTCTTCCTCCATGGTTGTTTGAATGTCACTAAACCTCCTCTCCCAAAGGTCGGCTCTCTCCTTTTCCTCTTAGATTTCATGCTTCCATTCGGCCGAAGTTTTTCTGAGGCCGGCATATTTTGCTGATACGCGCAACTTCTTATTATCATTTCGTAGATTGTTCAGATCTTCCTCGGCTTTACCTTTTCCTTTCCTTAGCCTTTCGATTTCTCGCTCTTGGGACTGCATACCAAACTTCAGCTGGTTCTTTTCATTTTCTAACCCTGACAGACGACTTTCCATCATCAAGTACTTCTTCTTAAAGCCATGCTTCGCGATCTCCATCTCCGAGGGATCCACTCGTAACTGTTCCTCCACCGGTACATTATTTTCTAGGTCTGGTAAGGGGATATCATCGTTGATTCTCATACTTCTCCATCGTCGATACTCCGGCGTAACTCTAGGCTTTTCATCGAACGGTTCTATCTTGTAAATATGCTTCCATGCCTCAGCAATCTTGGAAACGTTTTTCTTGTATCCTCTACCCTCGTATGGAAATTCACAAGTGGCAAGCCCTCTTGTCGCTGGGATGAACTGTCTTGACTTGTATTGCCTAGATACTAGTAACGGTGCGTATCCAGTTGCTCCCCATATTCCAAGAAGAGGGAACCAGTCATAATCTCCACATTTGTAGATAATACTATTAGGGAAGAACCAACGTGCTTTCCAGATGACGTCTTTTTCTTGAAGGTTTCGGAAAATGGTCTTCCACTTATCACAAGATAGGTTTTCAGGCCTCGACGTAGATGCGAGGTCCTGCAGTGGTGAGTAACTCTCGAAGCATGCTTGATAAGAAACTTTCTCTGACTTTCAAAAATGACTATAAAACCAAACCAATAAAAGCTGAGCACAACAAATGAACCTCCCTTCACCGCTTTTTTTACAAGCACTGAGAGACCTGAAGGTTTCGGCTAGAATGGCTGGAACTGGAGTAATTCTTTTATCAAGGTGATCGAACAGCTCCATAACAGCGTCATCGATGTATCCTAACTATTTGGGAAAGATTACCAAACCGTAAATGGCCAAGGCAAACATTTTAACTTGTTTTTCGAGCTTAGACTCGGCTTGGATCAGGTCCCGTATGAATCTCCATGCGATACACTTGGTTTCCCCTTTTATCTTAATCCTGGCTTTAGCCCACTGTTCATCCATACCAGTCATCTTTAACAGCTTCTTCTGAAACTCCGGAGAATTAGGAGACTTAAAGTAGGCTTTATTAACTTGGATTTTTGGACAGCGGATCAAGGTAGTATATTCTTCAATAGTTGGTACCAAATCAACATCACCTAGAGTAAAACAACTGTAGGCGGGATTTCAGAACTGGGCAAGGGCTCTGAACAAAGCTTTATCAATGCTGACATCTAGTAGGTAAGGCAAATCACCATAGCTGTCGTAGAACAACTGTCTATTTGTTTCGTCCCACTGGTTCCAGATTTCCTTTAGTTCATGCAACCGGTTCTGAGTTAACCTGATATTGGTAGAATCCCCAAACTCTGGCTTTTCACCTTCTAGCAAGCTATCCCCTTTCTGGCGCTGCATCTCTTCCGACCATTTTCGTACGCCCAGATTGCCTTCCACCTTATCAAGAAATCGGTTCTCCATAGCTGATCCTTTGTAACGGTTGCACTTGCCTCAACACCTTTTTTTAAAAAAAATGCAATGCAATGGAAAACAAGAGAAAAAAACAAAACAAAACAAACAAAGAAACGTGTTAGTCATGAGATAAGATAAAATGATAAAATAAATAAATGAGAAATAGGCAAATAAATAAATGTAAATAAGCAAATAAATAAACAGAACTGAAATTAAAATGCGTAATTAAAGAAGGTAACCCCCCTCTCTCTTTCTAGAATGCATCTATAGGGTGACTCTCTAAACGGGCAGAGGTTCGGCATGATTTAGAAGGTTGGCTTCTATGGTTCACTACATGAGGTTCAGATCTATGAAGGGTACCCGAATTGACAATTCAGGGGGATACGGGTCTCTAGGTCTACACGGAGACGAAAGTCTCACGAAGACAGAGGGACCAATATCCCGAAAGCGATTCACCATCCTACACGGAGGCGGTACCTCACGAAGGCGTGGTTTCTCGCTCCCACTTAAAGGATAGAGCTCGGGTCGAGAGCTCATGATATGAAGCCTAGAAAGAATTTTATAATCTTTTGTAATAAAAATATTTTTTGTAATAAAAATATTTTATAATCTTTTTTTTTGTTTTTTGGGATCACAGAATTAAATTAAACCGAATTAATATTTTCTACTCAATAAAACAAAGGGTAACCGACTTGTGGCTTGACTCTCGAAAAAAAGATGTCCCCAGCGGAGTCGTCAAGCTGTAATAACGGGGAGTCGCCACCAATCTATTTTTTATTTTTGGTGCGATTGGAACACCTTAAAAACCCGGCTATTTTAATAAAAACCAATTTTTATGATTTTTTTTATTAAAAATACGAGTTTTGGGTCTGCGAAACCAAAAAAAACAGGTTCGGGAGTCGGTTACGTGTAGGGAAGGGTGAGCACCCCTACACGCCCAAAAATTGGTACCTAGTCGGTTACAAATTGTTCTAATGACGGAATTTAAAAATTCGAATTTAATTTAATAATGTGATCCCAAAAAAAGTTAAAATAATATTCAAAAATAAAAGTTTAAAGAAAGGGATATACACTCCAACGCCCGGAGTATGGTTTCCCCTAAAAAAATCATATTATTTAAAAGGTAATGTTAAATAATAATTTAATAAAGGAATTAACGGAAAATAACACTCCAATGCCCGGAGCATGATTTTCACGATAATCCTTTAAAACCTGTAAGCAAGATTTTGGTAGAAACGACAATTAGTAAAATGTAATAATAATAATAATAATAATAATAATAATAATAATAATAATAATAATAATAATAATAATAATAATAATAATAATAATAATAATAATAATAATAATAATAATAATAATAATAATAAAATAAAAATAATAATAAGGCAGTGGCGGAATTGAAATAAGACAGAAATTAAAGGGTAGAAAATAGAGAAAGAACAGTGACTAAAATAAAAGAAAAACAAAATTGAAATGCTAAATCGCAAGGATACAGGGAGACGGATGGTCGCATGCGCAATTTCCCCCTTTTCTCAGGGACGCGCGGGTCTGGTGACCGTGTCGGGTCGCGTACTCGGTTCGGCTGCCTAAAACGACGTCGTTTTGTTCTTTAAGGGCCGGCACCAAAACGACGTCGTTTTGGTTGTGGTTTAAATACCCCTTTTATCCCAAAAAATTCATTTGATCCATCCATTCCAATAAAAAAAAATGTTCAGAGCTTCATCTCTCCCTCTGCCCGTCCGTCTGGCGTCGTCGGCCGCCGCGGAGCGTCGTCGCCGGCGACGGGAGCCGCCGTCTCTGATTACCGGAACGACATGCAAGGGTTGTTTCCGACTCGGTTTCGCGTGGTGAACCCGAATCTAAGGTTAGTTTTCTCCAACTCCCTTTCTATTTGTGTAGATCTAGGAAAAAACCTTTCGGGTTTTCTTAAAAAAGTTACCTTTTATCTTGTATTTTTTGATGTGGATTGCTTCAAGTATTTTGTTTTTTTTTTGTTTGCTTCGAATCCTTCTTTCTTTTTTTTTTATTTCCGAAACCAAAAGCCCCCTTACAACTTGATTTACTCCGGTTTTTATAACCGAAAAAGCCTCAAAAGAGATATACATTACAATTTTTTACAATTTTGTCAGATCTGAAAAATTTTCAGAGATTATTACTGACTTCTTTTGTTGTACGCAGGTGAAGCAGCCACGTGGCGATGACGCGGACGGAGCGGTGCTCGGCTCGGCTTCAATGACGGTGGCGCGAAAAGGCGGCGGCGGCTGTTGCTGGACACATTAGGGTTAGGGTGTTTTAGGGTTTTTTATTAAATGGGCTGATGGGTTTGGGTCATAGGTAAATGGGTTTTTTAATTTAGATTTGGGTCATGGGTAAATGGGTTTTTAATTTAGGTTTGGGTTTGTAAATTAAAATGGGTTACTACAATTTGGAAAACGGTTTTGGTTTTCAAGCAAACTATGTTTTAAAGCTGCATTATTGTAGCTACCCTTTTGAGCACCGCTCACTAAGCTTAAACGCTTACGCTCTCTTTTCAAATAATGCAAGCCCTTAGACCTTCGGAGCAGCTTGAGGAACAAGGGAGACTCATGTTGCGTGTAAAAGAGTCTATCACAATTGAGTGCAAGTGTACACGTCACAAGTAATAAAGTGATACCAGGGTATTGGATATCGTCTCCACAGGGACTGGGCTAACCCTTTCCTTCGCTATCTGCACAATGGGAAAAGAAAAGAGATTAAATAATTGATTAAGGTTGTCACGAAAATAATCAAGTAAAAGAGAAAAAATCAGATTTATAAAACAGGTAGGAATTGAATTGCTCCGTAGTGTAGGTATTGCACTATTCAAGGACTTCTATTCTGTGTCTGGCTCTAGTCACGGCAACACCTGTCGTGGCAGCAGTCCGTTGCTGTCGCGGCAGCGATAAGCAACTTAGTTTCTTCAAGTTCGGCAAGAATTCCTGGATTGACTTGTCCTATCCCTAGGTCCAAGTTCTGTCGATGAACACGTCTTGGATGATACCTCCGGGCGTGAATTGAAGTATGAACACTGATGTTTATGAATTCTTCTTTAGCCGCTTAACCTCGTCATATCCCTAGGTCCGAGATAGTTCAACCATAAACTGGAGAACCAGTACTTACTCCTTTTGTATACTTAACTCTCCCGATATTAAGTAAATAGATAATCTTACAATGCTCTCCCGATGCTCTTGCAAGATGTTGAAAACCAGAATAAGCAAACTTGAAGTTTTATTTCATTGAATAGAAAAATCCTAAGAACAGAACAACCCTTACAACTACTTTACAATATCAACCCTTTGCCCTAGGGGAGGTTTAGAACATGTTGAAGGAAGAGAAACGATTAGGGTTTTGAGATGAGAGGTATGGGATGTGATTCTGTTTCTCTAGGTTGAATTACAAGCATATATATAGGCCTTTGGTACAAGTTTTCTTAATGGCCAAGAATACTAGTTCGAATTAAAGTACAATTCATTAAAGACTAAATCTCTGAATAAACGTCCTTTAGTTCGCCCTATTTTCTTGCTTTGCCTTTCTCCTCAGAAATCCTCTATCAGTCAAACTCCACTTCGCATTTTCCATCTCTTCTTCTTCACTGTCGCCACCTCTGTCACGACATATGTCACGGCAGCGAGTTATAAGGCAGTTTGCTTCAACACTGTCGCCACTTCTGTTACGACATTACTGTCACAGCATCACTGTCACGACATCACTATTACGGCATCTGTCACGGCATCTGTCACGACAGTGATGTATGAGGCAGTTTTCTTCACTCCAGCTCTTATGTTCCTCTGATGCCCTGGATGCTGCCATGACTGCTGCCACGACAGTTGTCTTCTATTCCTCTGCTACCCTGGATGCTGCCACAACAGATACCTGCAAAAGTAAACAAATTTAGTAGTATCTGCGCAGTTTTATCTAAATGTGATGTTGATGCAAAACTTAACCTAAAATGCAGTTAAACATGCTTGAGTGCAGCAAAATTAAGGATAAATGATGGGTAAAATATAGAACTTTTATGCACTGATCAACTCCAAGGGAATTTAGTTTGCTCAAGTATGGTTTAGACTTCGATAATTAGTATTTAAGCAATGGGATAGGACCTTTGTGTTTTGTGATGTTGATGACATGTTCTTTTTCTAAGACAAGTTTGTTTAGATGTTTTGGGCTTGTAATGCCTCATGCCATGTTGAAGTATGCTTTTGTTTAACTTTTGGCTATTTGGTGAATGCCTTGTATGCATGTTTAATCTAAGGATCTTATCATGATGAATGTTACTTCGTTGAATGCTTAAATTGCTTCGTATGTTTATCCATGGATGTCTTGTGTTGTATTTGAGTGCTTGTATGTTGTTTGGCTAGTCGTTTAATACCTCTAAAGTCGAGTCCTTGTGTTTTTAGCAGCCAAAATAAGGTTTGCAGTGCAGGGCGTATCGATACGCTCAAGGGCTGTATCGATACGGTCCCCTGCCTTGAACCTTGTTTTAGGCTATGCGTACTGATACGCGGGGGTTATCGATACGCCAAAAGCTCTCTGGAAATCTGAGAAATTGACTAGATTTTGGCGTATCGGTACGGGTTCTGAGAGTAACGGTACTGTCTTGTAGTTTGACCTTGGAATGTTGACCGTTGAGAGCGTATCAGTACGGTCTTCTAGCGTGTTCTCTCACATAGGATATAACTAAAACATCTAGACAAGATAACTTTAAAAGAAATTTTCTAGGGTTGTTAATCAAAGTGGAGCCTTAACGGGTTACGCTTCGGTTTTCCCCGTGTAACCCGTTCGATACGGTCTGGCGGCTAGGCCGGGTCGATGAGGTTACATTTGTTGGTATCAGAGCCTATGTTCCGCCTAGGTTCGTTGAGTTTTTGCAAGCCGAAAGGTAAAAGAGGCTAGTTTTGTGGTGTGAGCTTGTTGATTGTGATTGCACGGTGATTGTAAGCATGCTTGTGGTTATTCTTGTGTTGGTTGAGAAGTAGTGAAGGCACCCATTGCTAGTATACTATTATTGTAAGTGATTTTAAGTTTAAGGACTTGAGCACCTTGGACCTTGTTCCTTGCTGACCCCAAATCATTTCACTTGTTGTTTCTGTTATTTAACTTTGCATCTTTTAGCATGGTGAGACCGAGGGGAGGGCCGAGGGTTGAGCGGATTCAAAATGTCGAGGATGTACGAGGAGAGAACTTGCCTCCTCCTCCTTCTCCACCTCCGGGTGGTGGAGCGAATGCAGAAGGTGTTGGACCTCAGACTGGTCAGGGACATGCAGGTATCGATGTGAATCTGTTGATTCAGGCTATAGCCAAGGCTATACAGACAACTTTAGCGGGTGTTCGGGTTGCAGCACCACCTCAGGGTGCAGGTTCTGGTTTACCATTAGAGAGACTCCGTAGCTTGGACGGGGTTGAGTTCCGTGGGTTGTCACCCGAGGGTTCCCAGGCATGGTTTGAGAGCACAGTCCGTATTTTGAGTTAGATGGAGTGCTCTGAGGCACATAAGTTGGGTTGCATTGTCTCTTTGCTTCATGGAGATGGCTACACTTTGTGGACTACTATCACTACGGGTATGCCTGAGGCTGAGGTTACATATGAGTTCTTCATGAATACTTTCCGTAAGAAGTATTTAGGTCCTCAATACCTAGATGAGAAGAAGAGAGAGTTCATGGCTCTAGTTCAGGGTAGCTTGACCGTATCCGACTATGAAGTGCAGTTTGTACGTCTGAGTCAGTATGCTTCTGAGTTAGTTCCCACTGAGGCGGAACGTTGTGAGCGTTTCCATTATAGGTTGGTTCCAGATGTGAAGACCTAAATATTGGCTTCCTACAATACCGATTTCGATGTGTTGGTCGCTAGGGCCAAGGACATCGAGCATTCTTTGGGACTTGTGGATCACAAGGGCAGATCTAGTTCTGGAAAGAGGAACGTTGATTGGGAAAGAGATCGTGCCAGGAGGCACAAGGATAAGAAACCTCATCATGATCATAGACGCGGAGGTGGTAATCCGGGGAGAGGCCATCACAGCCAAGGGACTGAGAATCGTACTCCCGAGTGCAACAAGCGTGGTAGACGTCATTACGGTGAGTGTTGGGGCACTTATGGTTCTTGTTGGAACTGCGGGTCTAGGGCACACTTAAAGCGCGATTGTCCACATCTGTCTAGGTATGAACAAGCTCTTGCGCGAGCTGTCGACCATCAGTGAGGCCGTGGGCGCGGTTGAGATAACTTTCAGCCTAGGAATGACGGTCAGAGGAATGTAGCTCATGTTGTAGCAGTTCAGCCCGAGGGAGGTGGGCCAGCTAAAGTGTATGTACACCGTGAGGAAAGGAATGACACAGATGTGATTGCAGGTAATTTTTCGTTACAGTCTTTGACTTTGCTTTCCTTGATTGATTCTGGTTCTATGCATTCGTACATATTGAGTGAGCATGCAAGATTATTAGATATTCCGGTTGAGATATTAGATGTGGGCATGAATGTCACTAGTTCCTTTGGTGAGACAGATGTGGTCAAAAAGATGTACAGAAGATGTCCTTTGATGGTTCAAGGTCATGTTTTCCTATGGATATGATGGAATTGCCGTTTTATGGTTTTGATGTAATATTAGGCATGGACTGGCTTGTAGAATATAAAGCTAGGATAGATTTTGAGACAAAGCGTGTTTCCTTGAGACTTTCAGAGGATCACGAGGTAGTAATAGTGGGCGAGAACGTTAAGTTCTTGTCCAATGTAGTTTCAGCCTTAGAGGCTCAGAAGTTGTTGGATGTGGGTTGTCAGGCGTACCTACCCTATGTTATGAATCCGAATATGGATGAGGCACGACCACGAGACATTAGGACAGTTTGTGACTTTCCGAGTGTGTTTCTAGAAGAATTTCCTAGTTTGCCTCCAGTTAGAGATGCAGAGTTTGTTATTGAGACTTATTCAGATTTAGCTCCAGTATCGATTGCACCTTACCGAATGGCTCCTAAAGAAATGAAAGAGTTGAAGACACAACTTCAGGAATTGACAGACTGAGGGTTCATTTGTCCGAGTACTTCACCTTGGGGTGCACCGGTGTTATTTGTGAAAAAGAAAGATGGTAGTTTGAGAATGTGTATTGATTACCGATAGTTGAATAAGTTGACAGTGAAAAACAAGTATCCGTTGCCGAGAATTGATGACTTGTTCGATTAGTTGAGATGTGCTTCAGTGTTCTCGAAGATAGATTTGAGATTCAGTTATTATCAGTTGAAGGTAAGAGATCAAGATGTACCGAAGACAGCTTTCCACACTCGTTATGGGCACTACAAATTCTTAGTGATGCCCTTTGGTTTGACTAACGCACCAGCATCTTTTATGGATATGATGAATAGAGTGTGTCATGAGTACTTAGATTAGTTTGTGGTAGTGATCATTGATGATATTTTAGTGTACTCTCGTACCGAGGAAGATCACGATCGGCATTTGTGTTTGGTGTTGCAAAAATTGTTAGACAACTAGTTGTATGCCAAGTTAAGCAAATGTGAATTTTCGATTAGGGACGTATTCTTCTTAGGCCATATTGTATCAGTCGAGAGAATCCGAGTGGGTCCTAAGAAGGTTGAGGCAATTGAATTGGAAACCACCGAAGACAGTGACCGAAGTTCGTAGTTTCTTAGGTTTGGCTGGTTACTATAGACGATTTGTTGAGGGTTTCTCAAAGGTTGCAGCTCCTTTGAATAAGTTGCTACATAACGATGTTCGGTTTGAGTGGACTGATGCAAGACAACAAGGATTTGAGAAATTGAAAGAAGCCTTAACCGAAGCTCCTGTCTTAGTTCAGCCCGTGTTAGGGAAAGAGTTTGTGGTCTTTAGTGATGCGTCGTATGTTGTCTTGGGTTGCGTGCTTATGCAAGAGGGAATAGTTGTGGCATATGCATCTAGACAGTTGAAGACTCATGAGCGTAATTACCCTACGCATGATATAGAATTGGCTACAATGGTCTTCGCTTTGAAAGTTTGGAGACATTACTTGTATGGTGAGAAATGCACCGTGTATACGAATCACAAGAGTCTGAAGTATATAATGACCCAAAGAGAGTTGAATCTTAGATAACGTAGGTGGCTAGAGTTGCTTAAGGACTACGATCTCACGATTGAGTGCCATCCGGGCAAATCCAACGTAGTGGCCGATGCTTTGAGTAGAAAGGTATCAGTGGAGTTACGAGCTATGTTTGCTAGATTGAGTTAATCTCAAGATGGAGGTTTAGTGGCCGATGTTGAGTGTGTAAAAGTTCTATTATTTACACCCTTTTTAACCCATATTTCTGCTGCATTCAAGCATCATTGCATTGCATTTAGGTCAGTTTACAGTAAAACATCACAAATTCACTAAAGGCACGGATTCTACTAAAAGATGGCTGATTTTGCAGGTTGCTGCCATAGTTGACGAAGAAGGCAGGCGCGGGGCAGAGAAGCAGAAGAGCTGAAGTGAACAAGCAGACGATGAGGACGAAGCTGCCATGGATCTGTCGTGACAGAAAGGTGACAGCAACCTTATGACGAGGAAAAGTAAAGTGGACCTCGATAGATAGAGAAAAATCTGCTCGTCTGTCGTGTGAAAGCTAAATATTTTTCCAAGCCCCGGAACGAAAGATATGTCAAGCCAAAGCTCAAGGAGAAGAAATCCCTAGAAACAAGGATGGCGGCTGCAAAGTAGGACTCTTAGAGATTAAGTCTTTATTAGAATCTTACTTTTAATTAAAGTTGTAATCCTTGTTAACTTAGAATACTTGAGCCCAAAGCTTATATAAGGGCATAGATTTCAACCTAGAGACATCATACCCCATAACCGATAACCTAAACCCCTCCGCCGTTTACCCGTCGTCGACATGTTCTAAAACCCCTTAGGGCCACGGGTTGTTTTGTAAAGTAGTTGCAAGGGTTGTTTTGTTTTAGGATTTTCCAAGTGCAATAAAATAAACTTCAAGTTCTCTTATTTTGGTTTTAATATCTTGCAAGAGCATCGGGAGAGCATTGTGAGGTTATCTATTTACTTAGCATCGGGAGAGTTAAGTATACGAAAGAGATAAGAGCACGTTCTCTAGTTTATAGTTGAACAATCTCGTGCCTAGGGATAGGGCGAGGTTAAGTGGCTAAGGAAGAATTCATACACATCGGTGTTCATCCTTCGATTCACGCCGGGAGGTATCATCAAAGACGTGATCATCGACAAACTTGGACCTAGGGATAGGCCAAGGCAGATCTGGGATTCTTTCCAAACTTGGAGTACGGAGTTGGTGTGTTCGCTGCCGCGACAGCTAACGGACAGCCGCCGCGACAGGTGCTGTCGGCGACGGGCGCGACGACAGAACTGGATTTCCTAAGCATCGCAATACCTGCACTACTGAGCAATTCAATACCAGCCCATTCTCTCTATCTTGATATTTCTACTCTTTTTATTTACGTTTACTTTATTATTCTCGTGACAATTCTCTTAAATATTTTCTTTACTTCGTGTAGTGAATTTAGGTGAAGTCATTAGCCCAATCCCTGTGGAGACGATATCCGATACTTAGTTTCACTTTACTACTTGCGTCGTGTATACTTGCACTACAATTGCGATAGACTATTTTACACGCAACAAGTTTTTGGCGCCGTTGCCGGGGATTGGCAACATAACTACATCTTTCTTTTATTGCACTTTTCATTTTTATTTTCATTTTTGTTTTTATTTTTCTTTAATTTTTCTTTTGTGTTTTCAACTCTCGCTTTTCACAAGGTTTTCTTGTTTATGCGCAGATCTAAAAGAGGTGAAGATCCTGAGTATCCATTAGATCCAGAAGTTGAACGTTCCTTTAATCTCAAGAAACAACTTCGCCGAGTTTTAGACAGAAACGAATACCTCGAGGAACAGCTAGAGAAAATGGGCCATAACCAACCTTCTGGCGGTGGCATACCACCCCTTGGCAATCTTAACCCGCCTGTCGGTGACCCGCCTACAGCAGCCGGACGACGGTCATGTCGTGACTACATGCTGAACGATCATGTAGAGCTGGAGACCACACTGCCGGATATTGATGTTGATAACTTCGAGCTTAAGCCTGTCATGTTTAGTATGATCAACAATGCCGGGCAGTTTAGTGGTGCTGTGACAGAGGATGCTAGGGAGCATCTCAAAACGTTCCAGGAGATCTGTGGTTCGTTTAGACTACCAGTAGTTAGTCCAGAGATACTGAGGCTTCGGTTATTTCCCCATTCATTGAGGGACAGAGCTAAAACTTGGTGGAATAAACTAACACCGGGGTCAATCGTAACTTGGGCAGATTTATCTCGTGAATTCTTATCTCGTTTTAATCCTTCGCATTTATCTGAGCGATTACGTAACGAAATTGCTACTTTTCAACAGGAAGATGACGAGCCGATGCACGAGGCCTGGGACAAATTTACTACTCTTCTTCGAAACTGCCCAATGCATGGATTCCCCGTCTGGAATCAGGTTACAAAGTTCTATAATGCTGCCAACCTACAAACTCGCATCCGAATTGATTCTGCAGCAAATGGGTTATTATTGGATAAGGATCCGGACGAGGCATTGGAAGTTTTGAAAAATCTGGCCAAGAATGAGGAGCAGTTTCAGACTGCAAGAAGAGGGGGTAAACGGGTACTTGCTGTCAAGGATTACGAAGCCGACAGCACAATGAAATCACAGGTAGCATTCCTTACTAAAGCAATGAAAAGGTGATTAAATGATGATGGTTTACAAGGATTTGCTGTTGAGGAAGTATGCGATATCTGTGAGGGAAATCATAGTAGGGAAGAGTGCCCAATACATGTAAAGGAGGGAAAATATGTTGGAAATTACAAGCAAAATTATAATTCCAACAACTATAATCCCAATTGGAGGAAGGATCCCAAATTTCCATGGAGTAATCCCAACAATGCCCTGAATCCTCAAGCACATAATCAGAATCAGGGAGGTCCTAGACTGCTGATGCGACAGCAGCTGCCGCAGAATCTGCCACCGCCACAGCAGCAGCAGCCACCAGCTGCCACGAGCAGTATATTGGAACAGACTCTGGCCACTTTTATGTCTAAGACCGGTACTTATATTGAGAATATGAATCAGTTTGTCAAGAAGACAGAGCATTTCATGGATAAGACGGAGATGAGGATGACATATCATGAAGCTACTTTGAAATCTCTGTAGACACAAATGGGTCAGGTGTCGCAACATATTAAGCCAAGGCAGAATGGAGGATTTCCTAGCAATACTGAAAATGCTAGACCACCCACACATGAGCAGTGTAGGGCAATTACTACTAGGAGTGGGAAGAAACTACCAAGACCGGAGAAGGAAGCTGAAATAGTAAAGGAACCTGCCTTGGATAAACCTGCCGAGGAAGCTGCCCCGACAGGTCATAAACAGGCTGCTGTCGATGAGCCTGTCACGATAGCAGAAGCGACAGAGGAGAAAAAAGATGAATATCGTCCTCAGATCCGCATGCAGTGGGAAGGACGCATTGCTGACTACCGTCCCCCACCACCCTTCCCTCAACGGATACAGCAAGCTAAGCATGAATCTCAACTTAAAAAGATTTACGATATTTTTAAGCAGGTTCATATTAATATTCCATTGTTAGATGCCGTTAGGGAGATGCCCAGTTATGCTAAATTTCTCAAGGATGTTATGTCGAAGAAATCTAAACTTGGGGAGTTTGAAACGGTAAAGATGACAGAAGGTTGCATGAGCATTCTTCATCGGCAGCCACCCCAGAAAAAGAAGGATCCGGGGAGTTTCATCATACCTTGCGTAATCGGAAATAAATTCGTGGGTAAGGCACTTTGTGATCTTGGTGCTAGTGTTAATCTAATGCCCAAATCTGTTTTTCAGAAATTAGGTATTGGGAAGGCGCGGCCCACGACAGTAACTCTGCAGCTGGCAGACCGCTCTTACGTTCATCTAGAGGGAAAAATCGAAGATATTCTGGTAAGAGTGGATAAATTTATTTTCCCTGCTGACTTTCTTGTTTTAGATTGTGAAGCAGATGAAAATGCACCAATCATCCTTGGGCGACCCTTCTTAGCCACGGGAAGATCATTGATTGATGTGGAAAAAGGAGAACTCACCATGCGAGTGAACGATCAAGAGATTAAGTTGAATGTTCTCCAAGCAATGAAACATGCTGATGTGGACGAGGAATGCAAGGCTATCACTGATGTTACCCTTGATCAACCCTGCATCAGGTCAGGCTGTCACGATATTCAATTCGGTCACTGCCATGGTAGCCACCTACAGGCCTGTCACGACAGCGACGACGACAACACCGACGACAACAACTCCTTTGAAGCCAATTCATCTGATACTGAAGATCGGGAGGAGGTAAACTGGATTGGCAATCGTCCAGGTAAGTTATTCGAACCTTTAAATTATACTTCGGATAACCATTTAATCCAAAAGCCATCTATTATTGAACCACCTGCCTTAAAACTGAAGCCCCTGCCAGGGCAGCTTAAATATGCTTTTCTTGGTTCAAATGATACGTTGCCCGTAATCATCTCTTCAAAGCTGCCGCAGGAACAGGAACGACAGCTAATCGACATGTTGAGGCAGCACAAGAAGGCGATTGGATGGACGATTGCTGATATACAAGGCATTAGTCTGGCGTTATGCATGCATAAAATCCTTTTAGAGGAAGATCATAAGCCGACTATAGATGCCCAAAGGCGGCTAAACCATGCGATGAAGGAGGTAGTGCGTAAGGAGATAATCAAATGGTTAGATGCTGGTATAATTTACGCCATCTCCGACAGCAAATGGGTGAGCCCGGTGCAATGCGTTCCCAAGAAAGGAGGAATGACCGTGGTGACCAATGAGAACAATGAGTTAATCCCAACCAGGACTGTGACCGGTTGGAGGGTTTGTATGGACTATCGGAAGCTTAATAAAGCTACCCGAAAGGACCACTTTCCTTTACCCTTTATTGATCAAATGCTTGATAGATTAGCGGGTAAACCTTACTATTGTTTTCTTGATGGTTACTTAGGTTACAATCAAATTGCTATCGCACCGGAGGATCAAGAAAAGACGACTTTAACATGCCCCTATGGAACGTACGCATTTAGGAGAATGCCATTCGGATTATGTAATGCACCCGCCACCTTCCAAAGGTGCATGATGGCCATATTCTCCGACATGGTGGAGGACTTCCTTGAGATCTTTATGGATGATTTTTCCGTCTTTGGAGACGATTTTGAGAGCTGCCTCAGCAATCTACAAAAGGTGCTTGAAAGATGTGAAAAAGCAAATTTAGTTCTAAATTGGGAAAAATGCCACTTTGTGGTGGATGAAGGGATAGTCCTGGGCCATAAGATTAGCTGCCGTGGGATAGAAGTCGACAGGGCCAAAATAGAAGTAATTGAGAAGCTGCCGCCGCCGACCACAGTTAAGGGCATTAGGAGTTTTTTAGGGCATGCTGGATTTTATCGGAGATTTATTGCTAATTTCTAAAAAATCACGAAGCCCCTATGCCATCTCTTGGAGCAGAACCGACCCTTTGACTTTAATGATGAATGTACTGAAGCATTCAAGGTTCTGAAGGAAAAACTAGTAACAGCCCCCATAGTACAGCCACCAGACTGGACGCAGCCATTTGAGATTATGTGTGATGCTAGTGACTATGCTGTCGGGGCAGCACTTGGGTAGCGCAGAGACAAGCTGTTTCATGTCATATATTATGCCAGCAAGACATTAAATGACGCCCAAGTGAACTACACCACCACAGAAAAGGATCTGTTAGCTGTGGTGTTCTCCATTGACAAGTTTCGTTCTTACATACTTGGGACGAAGGTAATAGTGCACACAGACCATTCTTCCCTTAAATATTTGTTCGCAAAGAAGGATGCAAAGCCTAAATTGATACGGTGGATCTTGCTACTACAAGAATTCGACCTTGAAATCAAGGACAAAAAGGGGAGAGAAAATCAGGTGGCTGATCACTTGTCAAGGTTGGAGATGGGACAGAGTCTGCCAATAGATGAGACACACATACTGGAGACCTTCCCAGATGAGCAGCTCTTCGCTGCCGCAATCGCTGCCGCGACAGCCATGGCGGCAGGTAAGTCTTCTGAACTTCCTTGGTATGCTGATTTCGTTAATTTTATAGTTAGCGGAATATTACCTTCTGATCTTAATTATCAAGCCAGGAAGAGGTTCCAAAATGATGTTAAGCATTATTATTGGGACGAACCTCTCCTTTTCAAAATGTGTGCAGATTAGGTTATAAGGAGATGCGTACCACAAGAAGAGCAAGAAGACATTCTCCATCACTGCCATGCTTCACAATACGGAGGTCACTTAGGAGGCAATAAAACTGCTGCCAAGGTGCTGCAGTCAGGGTTCTACTGGCCGACACTGTATAAGGATGCACAATACTTCTACAAGAACTGTGACAGGTGCCAGCGGACAGGTAACATCTCGAGGAGAAACGAGATGCCACTGCAAAACATTCTAGAAGTCGAGATCTTCGACGTTTGGGGGATCGATTTTATGGGACCCTTTCCATCTTCATGTGGAAATCTATACATCCTCCTAGCAGTGGATTATGTCTCTAAGTGGGTTGAAGCTATCGCCACTCAAAAGAATGATGCCAAGACGGTCCAAAAGTTCTTACACAAAAACATTTTTTCTAGATTTGGCATTCCTAAGGCGATCATCAGTGATGAAGGGAGATATTTTGATAATAGGGTAATTGCTGCCGCCTTGAAGAAATATGGTGTCAAGCACAGGATCGCGACAGCATACCACCCACAGACCAATGGACAGGCTGAGATATCCAATAGGGAAGTGAAGAACATTCTTGAGAAGATGGTTAAGCCAACTAGGAAAGATTGGTCTTTACTTCTGAATGATGCATTATGGGCATATAGGACAGCTTTTAAGACTCCATTGGGCATGTCTCCATACCGTTTGATTTATGGGAAAACCTGTCATCTGTCTGTCGAGATAGAGCACAGGGCATACTGGGCAATCAAGGCGATGAACATGGACTTGGATAAGGCAGGCCAGAAAAGGCTGTTAGATTTGAACGAGATCGATGAAATACGGACAATGGCCTAAGACAATGCAAGAATATACAAGGAGAAAACTAAGAAGTGGCATGACAAGAAGTTGCTGCCACGACAGTTCTGCCCAGGGCAGTTTGTGTTGTTGTTTAATTCTAGGTTGAAACTCTTCTCAGGAAAGCTAAAATCTAGATGGTCCGGCCCGTTCCAAGTGGTACAAGTTTTCCCCATGGTGCCATCACGATCCAATCATTAAAAGACGGGCACCAATTCAAAGTCAACGGACAGCTGCTCAAGCATTATCAGGGGACTGAAGCCCTAGGAATACAAGAAGTGGTTACTTTAGGAGATGCCCCACAAGGCATCCCTAATTTAACCTAAATTTTATTTTTATTTATTTTTATTATTTATTATTAGGAAATTAGGGTTATTTTATATTCGAATAATGTTTTTAATTTTTCTGTCTTTAGAAAAAAAAAAGGAGTCAAGAAGAAAAGGAGAAGTGCCCAAAGCCCACCATCCATCCATCAGCCCAACATAGCCCATTTATTGAAGCCTGACGTTTTGGCGCCACCGCAGACGGATAAGACAGGCTGTCAACAGACTGACACGGCAGACGCAGAAGCGTGCGGCAGACGCACAACAGACGCATAAATGCGTGTCAGACGCGTCAGACACGCTAACACACAACAGTCGCTCCGTTATTCCCGCCTGCCGTTACGGCATTAAATGGGCAGCTCATCGACCGCTATAAAACCCCGTTTGCACTTTCATTTTTCCTCACTTTTGCTTATTCTTACTTGCTTTCTCCTCCCGTTTTCATTTGCTTTCTTTATTTTCACAACCCTTGCAACTAATATGTCGTCTAGACAGACCCGCCGCAGTGCTGCCTCAGTCTTTTCTTCAGCAGCCGCAACGCCCTTCGAAACAAAGGAATTATGGGAGGAACGAGGCTTCATCTACATCCGCAAAGCACCGAACATGGGGCTCTGACCATTTATCGCGAAGGCGATAAAGAATTTGCTATGGGAGCAGTTCGCCGAACAATCGTCAGAACTAAACGACACGTTGGTGAGGCAGTTTTATGCTGCCATCGACAGCAGAATGGCAACGTCAATCACCGTCCGAGGGGTAGAGGTGCCATTACAGCTGACAACATCAACCACATGTATGGCCTATATTTTGGCCCCGACGATGACGCCCACCAACAATTCCTAGAGACCCTCGATGCTGCCGCCTACGGTGCTGTCATGGCGGAGGTGACAGAGGAAGGAACCACATGGACTACGAGCAAAAAGAACCCCAACTCTGTAAAAAAGGGGCAGCTGCTCCCAGAAGCTAAGCTATGGAACGCTTTCATCAAGAAGCGTATCCTGCCGTCATCCCATCACACGACGGTGAACCAGCAGCGGCTCGCTCTCATTCACTCGATCATGCATGACCGGCCTATCAACGTGGGCCGTTATATGAGGGACAGCATCTTGGACTGCACATTCCGCTCCTCCTCCCGTCTTTGCCTACCATTCACGATCACTCTCCTTTGCCGCTGCGCTGCTGTCCCAGAGGCCACCATCGACAAACTAATCAAGGGCAGAGGTTGGACAGACAACAACATCAACAGCCTCATGGAGCTGGTAGTGGCTACACCTATCTCTTCCTTCAACCCAACTGCCTCACCCGCAGACTCAGATGAGGAGCCTGCCCCTGAACCTGCCGCCGCCACCGCTCCGACAGACCAGTCTACCCACATCCTTGCTGCGATACAACGGGTGGAAGAGAGACAAATGGGACTGATGACCTTCATACGGGATTTCACCAACTCGACGGTAAACTTCATTGCCAACACATTAAATTACCCCGATGTTAATTTCCCTACTTTTCCTGCCCATTATTTCCGTATCCCTACCCCTGTCCACACACCCACACCGCCTGCTTCCCCACATTCCCATTCTACTGCCTCCACCCCATCACCTGCCCCGACGGCAGCTGCAAGTCCTCCGGCCGACAGCCCCGCACGTGGAACAAAGCGGCCAGCCACATCCGACAGCGAGGAGGAACCTCTGATTAGGAGGAATTTGGAGAGGGAATTTACGCCTTTCAAGAGGCAGAAACACGTGGCCGACAGAAAACTAATGCCCAAGGCTAGCACCACCACCAGCAGCACTTGCGATAGCGGCAGCAGCTCAGACATCCAGCTCGTGGAGCAACCTGCCCAACCTCCTCCACAGCCCAGACGCCGTCGTCAGATCCGTGTCAGCAGCAGCAGCGAGGACAGCGATTAAAAATTTAAGTCTCTTATTTTTCCTTTCTTGCTGCCTGCTTTATCTTTATTTTGTGATTTACCTGTCTGTCTTTTATCTGTCATTTTGCATTGAGGGCAATGCAACCCTCGAGTTTGGGGGTGGCACCCTCCATAGTAATGGAGTCTTAGTACATCTTTTTATTATTGTTGTGTCTTTATTTTATTTAAGTTCTCTTAAAAAAAATTAGAAAATATAAAACTGTTGGCTTAAAACTGTGAAGTTAACTTACCTGTCATGACAGCTCTGTCGTGGCAGCATCTTTAGGACAATTTAAGGAGAAGTTTAGAGCCTTTCTATAGTTCTGAAAATTTAAACACCATTGTGTCTGTTATATTGCTTAGATTTCTTTTAGCCAAACTAGAATAGAAAACTTAGCTCTTAGAGTAGAAAAAGAGACTAGACTCTCAGGAAACCTAGAGGTGCCCAACACTGGCTCTAGGCAGATAACCAGAGAAAAACTTCTAGAGGTGCCTATCACCGGCTCTAGACAGTTAACTAGAGGTGCCTGAAATACTGGCTCTAGTAGAAATGAGAAGAAATTCCAAAAAAAAAAAGAAATCAACTAGAGGTGCCCTATTCTGGCTCTAGTAAAGGAAAGAAAGAAATCAGTCTGGTAAGAAAAACTCTAAACAAGCTAAAGTATAATATTCTAGTGAAACTAAGAGAGTCCTAGCATATAACTGTTCACAAGCATGCACACACTGCACGAGAGCTATAGGGAGATTCCGGACAGAGCCTAAACCTTCCGACAGGTTGCTGCCGCCACAGAGAATGAGCGACGGGTAAGGGACAATTCACTGTTTGAAAGCCAACACAAAAATATTTTTCTTTTAGGTCTTAATTGCTTGAGGACAAGCAAGAACTTGAGTTTGGGGGTGTGTTGAGTGTGTAAAAGTTCTATTATTTACACCCTTTTTAACCCATATTTCTTCTGCATTCAAGCATCATTGCATTGCATTTAGGCCAGTTTACAGTAAAACATCACAAATTCACTAAAGGCACGGATTCTACTAAAAGATGGCTGATTTTGCAGGTTGCTGCCATAGTTGACGAAGAAGGCAGGCGCGGGGCAGAGAAGCAGAAGAGCTGAAGTGAACAAGCAGACGATGAGGACGAAGCTGCCATGGATCTGTCGTGACAGCAAGGTGACAACAACCTTATGAAGAGGAAAAGTAAAGTGGACCTCGATAGATAGAGAAAAATCTGCTCGTCTGTCGTGTGAAAGCTAAATATTTTTCCAAGCCCCGGAACGAAAGATATGTCAAGCCAAAGCTCAAGGAGAAGAAATCCCTAGAAACAAGGATGGCGGCTGCAAAGTAGGACTCTTAGAGATTAAGTCTTTATTAGAATCTTACTTTTAATTAAAGTTGTAATCCTTGTTAACTTAGAATACTTGAGCCCAAAGCTTATATAAGGGCATAGATTTCAACCTAGAGACATCATACCCCATAACCGATAACCTAAACCCCTCCACCGTTTACCCGTCGTCGACATGTTCTAAAACCCCTTAGGGCCACGGGTTGTTTTGTAAAGTAGTTGCAAGGGTTGTTTTGTTTTAGGATTTTCCAAGTGCAATAAAATAAACTTCAAGTTCTCTTATTTCGGTTTTAATATCTTGCAAGAGCATCGGGAGAGCATTGTGAGGTTATCTATTTACTTAGCATCGGGAGAGTTAAGTATACGAAAGAGATAAGAGCACGTTCTCTAGTTTATAGTTGAACCATCTCGTGCCTAGGGATAGGGCGAGGTTAAGTGGCTAAGGAAGAATTCATACACATCGGTGTTCATCCTTCGATTCACGCCGGGAGGTATCATCAAAGACGTGATCATCGACAGACTTGGACCTTGGGATAGGCCATGGCAGATCTGGGATTCTTGCCAAACTTGGAGTACGGAGTTGGTGTGTTCGCTGCCGCGACAGCTAACGGACAGCCGCCGCGACAGGTGCTGTCGGCGACGGGCGCGACGACAGAATTGGATTTCCTAAGCATCGCAATACCTGCACTACTGAGCAATTCAATACCAGCCCATTCTCTCTATCTTGATATTTCTACTCTTTTTATTTACGTTTACTTTATTATTCTCGTGACAATTCTCTTAAATATTTTCTTTACTTCGTGCAGTGAATTTAGGTGAAGTCATTAGCCCAATCCCTGTGGAGACGATATCCGATACTTAGTATCACTTTACTACGTGCGTCGTGTATACTTGCACTACAATTGCGATAGACTACTTTACACGCAACAACCGAGTTGCAAGTTAGACCTTCGTTGCTACAATTGATTAGAGAGAAGCAGTTGCAAGATAGATCATTAGCATCTCATGTACAAGACATAGCGGAGGGTAAACCGACATATTTTTGTTTTAGTAGTGATGGAGTTTTGTGTTTCAAGAGTAGAGTAGTTGTTCTGGGAGATGTAGACTTGAGACGCGCCATTGTTGAGTGCATAAAAGTTCTATATTTTACCACCCATTTACCCATATTTTTGCTGCACTCAAGCATGATTAATTGCAATTAGGATAGATTTTTGCATACACATCACAATTAGATAAAACTGCACAGATGCTGCTGAAATTGGTCACTTTTGTAGGTATCTGCCGCGGCAGCAATCCAGGGTAGCAAAGGAGCAGAACCAAGCCCGAGTCTTGATAGAAAGAAACAACTATCTTGTGGAGAGACTGGAAGCAATGGTGAACGGAAGAGAAGGCAATAGGGAAGATGACAACAAAAACCCTAGGGGTAATGTGGATCCTCCTAATGACCCCCGAAACGATATGTCACCGCCCGCTGCCCCAGCAGCACGACAGACTTGTCGAGAGTACATGGATAATGACCATGTTGAACTGGAAACTACCCTGCCAGATGTGGAAGATGAACACTTCGAACTGAAACCTGTCATGTTCAGCATGATAAACTCTGTTGGTCAATTTGGTGGTTCTGCTACTAAGGACGTGCGTGAACATCTTAAAACTTTCCAGGATATCTGTGGATCGTTCAGACTGCCCAGAATAAGTCCGGAAGTACTGAGGCTTCGGCTATTTCCTCATTCATTGAGGGATAGAGCTAAAACCTGGTGGAATAAGTTAACGCCGGGTTCAATAAGAACTTGGGCAGATCTCAGTTATGAATTTCTTTCTCGTTTTAACCCTTCTCATTTATCTGAAAGATTGCGTAACGAGATTGCTACTTTTCAACAGGAAGATGAAGAACCAATGCATGAGGCATGGGACAGATTTACGACTCTCTTACAAAACTACCCAATGCATGGATTCCCTGTATGGAATCAGGTTGTCAAATTCTACAACGCTGCCAGTGCACACACTCGACTGAGGATAGATTCAGCAACAAATGGGTTATTACTGGATATAGAACTAGACAATGCAATGCTGGTGTTGAAAAAGTTAGCAAAGAACGATAAGCAGTTTCCTACAGCTCGAAGAGGAGGTAAACGAGGAATATCTGTAAAGGAGTACGAAGCTGACAACTCGGTCAAAACTCAGATTGCATACCTCTCTAAGATAGTTGAAAATATGCAACAGAAGGATTCTAAAACTGCATTTTCTGCCGAAGAGGCGTGTGAAACCTGCAGCGGAAATTACAATACAGAGGAGTGCCCTTTACAGCTGGAAGAAGGGATGTATGTTGGAAACTATAACAGGAATAAAACCTATGACTCCAACAACTATAATCAAAAGTGGAGGAAGGACCCCAAATTTTCATGGAGTAACCCTAACAATGCACTGAACCCTCTAGTCCAGAACAACCAGAACCAAGGAGGTCCTAGGATTCTGTCATGACAGCAACCACAACAGCAGCCACAACAGCAGCCGACAGCCACAACGAGCATACTGGAGCAAACCCTGGCCACATTCATGTCTCAAACAGGAGCATATATGGCAAACATGGATCACTTTGTCAAGAAAACTGAATCCTTCATGGACAAGATAGAGATGAGAATGACAAACCATGAGGCTACCCTAAAATCCATAGAGACACAGATGGGCCAGGTTTCATAGTTCATAACCCCAAGGTAGAATGGAGGATTCCCTAGTGATATTGAGGTCACTAGAAAACCCACACATGAGCAGTGCAAAGCGATTACAACGAGGAGTGGGAAACAACTACAAGGACCGACAGTAAAATAAACATCGAGTAAGGAACCGACCCTACAGACACCTGCCGTGAACACCGCCCCGACATCAGAAGGAACAAAGGAGCAGAAAGAAGAAACCGAAGATCTTGAGCCTCCTCAGATCCGACTTCCATGTGAAGGACGCCTTTAAGATTACCGTCCTCCACCCCCTTTTCCGCAGCGATTAAAGAAACAAAAACAAGAGTACCAACTTAAGAAAATCTATGATGTCTTTAAGCAAGTACACATCAACATCTCGCTGTTACAAGCCATTAAGCAGATGCCTGGTTATGCAAAGTTTCTGAAGGATGCAATGTCCAGGAGGTCCAGACTTGGGGAATTTGAAATAGTGATGATGACAGAAGGATGCATGGCAATCCTATATAAGCGACCACCCCCAAAGAAGAAGGATCCTGGCAGCTTCATCTTACCATGCATAATTGGTGACAAGTTTGTGGGTAAGGCACTTTGTGGTCTTGGTGCTAGCATTAATCTAATGCCCAAATATGTATTTCAGAAACTAGGTATTGGACAAGCAAGGCCCACGACCGTCATGCTGCAACTAGCAGACCTCTCTTACGTACAACCGGAAGGAAAGATTGAAGATATCTTGGTAAGAGTGGATAAGTTTTTTTTCCTGCTGACTTTATTTTTTTAGATTGTGAAGCAGATGAAAACGCACAGATCATCCTGGGGCGACCCTTCCTAGCCACAGACAGAACCGTGATCGATGTATAGAAAAGAGAACTGACTATGAGAGTAAATGACCAACAAATAAAGTTCAATGTTCTCCAAGCAATGAAACAAGCTGATGCAGAGGAAGAGTGCAAGGCAATTTCAGAAGTAGTCCTAGACCAACCCTGCATCATGTCGAATTGTCACGATAGGAAAGTTGGTAACTGCCACCGCAGTCACCCTGAAGACTGTCACGACAACATCAACGACAGTGACCCCTTAGACACAGATGCATCAGATACTGAAGGTCCTGAGGAGGTTAATTGGATAGGCACACGTCTAGGTAAGTTCTTTGAGCCTTTGAATTATACCTCGAATGAACATGTAATCCAAAAGCCTTCCATTGAACAACCACCTATTTTAGACCTTAAACCCCTGCCAGGGCAACTCAAATATGTTTTTCTTGGTTTAAATGATACGTTGCCCGTAATCATCTCTTCTAAGTTGATGCAGGAACAAGAACAACAACTGATCAAAATGCTACAGCAGCATAAGAAGGTAATTAGATGGACCATTGCTGATATCCAAGGCATCAGTCCGGCATTGTGCATGCATAAGATCCTCTTGGAGGATGGCCACAAGCCGACAATTGATGCTCAAAGACAACTGAATGAAGCTATGCGAGAAGTGGTGTGAAAAGAAATCATCAAGTGGCTTGATGCTGGAATAATATACGCCATCTCGGATAGCAAGTGGGTGAGCCCGATGCAATGTGTACCCAAAAAGGGAGGCATAACTGAGGTGATGAACAAGGACAACAAACTAATCCCATCTAGGACTGTGACCGGTTGGAGGGTTTGTATGGACTACCGGAAGCTTAATAAAGCTACCCGGAAGGACCACTTCCCCTTACCCATTGTCGATCAAATGTTAGATAGATTAGCGGGGAAGCCTTACTATTGTTTTCTTGATGGTTACTCAGGTTATAACCAAATTGCAATAGCACCGGAGGACCAAGAGAAAACAACCTTCACATGCCCATACGACACAAACTCCTTTCGAAGAATGCCATTTGGACTTTGCAATGCACCAACAACCTTTCAACGGTGCATGATGACAATATTCTCCGACATTGTGGAGGATTTCCTAGAGATCTTCATGGACGACTTTTCCGTCTTTAGAGACAGTTTCGACGGTTGCCTAGACAATTTACAGAAAGTGCTTGAAAGATGTGAAGAGGCAAACCTTGTTTTAAACAGGGAAAATGCCACTTTATGGTGGACAAGGGCATAGTGTTGGGACACAAGGTTAGCTGCCGCGACATAGAGATAGACAAAAAGCTAAAATCGAGGTTATTGAGAAACTGCCGCCACCCACCATAGTCAAAGGAATAAGAAGTATCTTAGGGCATGCAGGGTTCTACCGAAGATTCATTGCCAATTTCTCAAAAATCATTAAACCCCTGTGTCTCCTGCTGGAACATAATCGTGCCTTTGACTTTAACACTGAATGTACTGAAGCATTCAGAATACTGAAGGAAAAGCTAGAAACAGCCCCAATAGTGCAGCCACCCGACTGGAGACAACCATTCGAGATAATGTGTGACGCCAGTGATTATGCTGTCAGGGCAGCACTAGGGCAGAGGAAGGAGAAACTCTTCTATGTGATTTACTATTTCAGCAAAACTCTAAATGATGCCCAGATAAACTACACCACAACAGAAAAGGAGTTACTCGCAGTGGTGTTTGAAATTGACAAGTTTCGACCATATATACTTGGAACAAAAGTGGTGGTCCATACATAAAACTCAGCACTCAAATATCTGTTCACCAAGAAGGATGCCAAACCAATATTGATACGTTGGATTCTATTTCTGCAAGAATTTGACATTGACATCAAGGACAAAAAGGGGCTAGAAGACCAAGTAGCATATCACTTCTCAATACTGGAGATGGGAAAGAATCAAGAGAAAGACAAGACCAACATACTGGAAACCTTCCCAGATGAGCAGTTGTTCGCTGCCACCAGCACTGTTGCGACAGCCATGGCGGCAGGTAAGCTTTCTGAAACCCCCTAGTATGTTGACATTGTCAATTACATTGTAAGTGGGTTATTACTTCCCGAGCTTACTTATCAAGCTAGGAAGAGGTTCCAAAAGGATGCAAAACATTATTATTGGGACGAACCTCTTCTCTTTAAGCACTGTGCAGATCAGATCATCAAGAGATGCATACCACATGAGGAGCAGAAAAAAGTGCTTCATCACTGCCATGCTGCTCCTTATGGAGGACACTTGGGAGGAAATAAAACTGCTGCCAAGGTTCTGCAATCTGGTTTTTATTGGCCTACACTGTTCAAGGATGTACAAGCTTTTTACAAGAGCTGTGACAAATGCCAAAGGACTAGAAACATATCTAGAAGGCATGAGATGCCACTGTAGAACATACTTGAGGTCGAAATCTTTGATGTTTGGGGAATCGACTTCATAGGGCCATTCTCAGCCTCCTGTGGGAATCTATACATACTACTGGCAGTAGACTATGTGTCTATGTGGGTAGAAGCTATCACCACTCAAAAGAACAATGCTAAGACTGTGCAAAGATTTCTTCACAAGCACATCTTCTGAAGGTTTGGCATCCCAAGGGTGATCATTAGCAATGAGGGAGGCATTTCGACAATAGGGTAATTGCTAGTGCACTAAAGAAATACGGAGTAAGACACCGAATTGCAACAACATATCACGCTTAAACCAATGGGCACGCCGAAATCTCAAATCGAGAAGTGAAGAACATCCTAGAGAAGATGGTAAAACCAACTCGAAAGGACTGGTCTCTTCACCTAAATGATGCACTATGGGCTTACAGGACTGCATTTAAAACGCCATTGGGAATGTCACCCTACTGCCTCATTTACGGAAAAACTTGCCATTTACCTGTCGAGATAGAACACAAAGCATATTGGGCTATCAAGACAGTTAATATGGACTGGGACAAGGCAGGGCAGAAAAGGCTACTGGACTTGAATGAAATTGAAGAAATTTGAGCAATAGCCTACGACAACGCCAAGATCTACAAGGAAAAAACAAAGAAGTGGCACGACAGAAACTACTACCACGACAGTTCTGCCCAGGGCAGCAAGTGTTGTTGTTTAACTCTAGGTTGAAGCTTTTCCCAGGAAAGCTTAAATCTAGGTGGTCTGGCCCTTTC
Organism: Hibiscus tridactylites; assembly: GCA_958450335.1. Lineage (NCBI taxonomy): Eukaryota > Viridiplantae > Streptophyta > Magnoliopsida > Malvales > Malvaceae > Hibiscus > Hibiscus tridactylites. The sequence continues at coordinate 34,858,825 of OY288272.1, read as the reverse complement.
CATGTAGTCCAAGTTTTTTCCCATGGTGCCATTACAATCAGATCAATCAAAGATTGGCACCAATTCAAAGTCAATGGGGGAAGGCTAAAGCATTATCAGGGGACTGAAGCCCCAATGATGTAGGAAGTAGTTACTTTAGGAGATGCCTCTCAAGGCATCCCTGATTTAACTTAGTTTTATTTTATTTTATTTAGTTTATTTATTTATTTATTTATTTATTTTTAGGAAATAAGATGTAACACCCAGGTTTAGGGGTTAGATGAAAATAATATTTTAATATTATTTGGGCTCGGTTCTATAATTAAAATAATGTTCGGGTTTTGCTTTCAAAATAAATTGTGTTGGGCCTATTTTAATTTAAACCCAATAGTCATGGATTTCCACCCTTGTAAATGTCTCCCTTCATTGAGGGCAAAATGGCCTTTTGACTTTTAAATGAAACAAAACAATTAAAAGAGAAAACCCAACTCCCCTATTCATCTTCTTCTCCACCAACGTGAAATAGAGCCCCTCTCACCCTCTCTACTATTCCATCACCATACACATTCATCCTTGGTGATTCTTGAAAGGTAAAAGCGTTTCTAACTTGTCCTCACTTTCCTCTACATATCTATACCTTTAGTTTTCATTAAAACCCTTGATTTTGTATTTTGAGGTTTTTGAGTTTTGAATTAAAAATGTTAACTTTGTTAACTTTAAGTTGAGCTTTTGATTTGGTGATGTTAGATGAGTCATTTGTTGTCCAAAAGGTCCAACATACCTAATTTTTACAAGGTTTTATAATGATTTTCGGATTTGTGTTTCAAGGGGGTTTTAGGAGGGTTTTAAAGTGGTTTTTAGGGTGGTTTAATGTTGGTTTTCGAGGGCTGATGTTAGTATGATATATGAGGGTCACTTTGGGAGTATTTGATGGTTGTTTGGATGCTTGAAATGGAAGATTCCAGTGGGTTTTGTGGGCTGCTCGGGAATTCTGTTTTGGGCTTGATTTTGAGTGTTGAATGTTTGAAAATGTTAATCCGGGTTAGTTCCGATAATGAGTTATTGATTGTGGATGTTTTGTTTGTATTTGGGATTGATTAGAATCAAGTTTGGGCATCGGTGAAGCATCAGAAGTAAATCCAGGAATTTGAAGGTGGTCGCTTGCTTAGTCTTTAAGCTTGGGAGCTTAGGTCAGTGGTTAATTGTTTTACATGGTTTTAAAATGGTTGGTTCGAGTATATGGATTAGGTTGGGCTTGGTAGACCCACCTAGAGTTAGGATTAGGGTGGTAGCCCAATCCTAAGCTTGGTCTAGAGCCTTTGGATGAACTCATTTATGTGGTTGTGTATGTCTCGTATGAAATGTGATATGAATGCTTATGTATATTGTGTTATACATGTGAGATGAGGCATGATTTGTGATGCTTGAGACATGCATGATGATGGTTGTTGGTGAGTACATGCTAAGCACGGAATTTGGTTGAAATGAGTAATGTGAAATGAGTAAAATGTTGGCACTAGTATGCTTGAGTACAAATGATCGATCATTAGGATGTTAGTGTGTACACATGAGTCAAAAGTCGTGCGTGGCCTTGGTGGCGTTGAGTCACCAAGGAGGAGTACAGGTTCGCCCGGAAATTGTATTTATATATAGTCGGTGATGAATGGAATCCCATCGACGAGGCGTGAGGATGAGTGGAATCCCCTCCGCGAGACCGGTGATGAGTGCAATCCCACCGTGAGGTAAAGTGGTTGTTGGATGTGAATTCGAACGTATTTATCTGCGTATTCGGGTCATAGCTAGGTGCCAATGTTGATTGATAAGTGTATCTATGTGTTGAGGTTTATAATATTTAATTGGATGTTTGAATGTGATTACATGTATTGTGGATTTGAGCTTATGACTATGGCATTTATATTGTATATTGCTCATGCATCTTTACCTTGTGGCTCTTGTGGATCCTTGGTATATATGTGTAATGCCTTGGCTAGATCGTGCTCGGACCCTGCAACGTTGAGGTTTGTTTTTAAGAGCTTACCCTCACTAAGCATCATTGCTTACGCTCTCTTTGTTCAACAATGCAGATCCTTAGTTCGTGGGTTGCTTGAGCAAGTGGAGGGCCTCCAAGTGTGGTTGTTAGCCTTGAGTACTTCAAGTATGAGTTTTTAATGTTGAACATGTAATAGTTTAAGCAATGGGACATGTGTTATTTTGATGGATGATTGTTGGTTGTTTAGGAGCTTTCTTAGACTCCATGTTATCTTGCTTTTGTATGGCTTGTGTTGCCATGTTTGGATGGTATCCCATGCCTAGATTGCTTAGTATGAATGTTGGCTATATGCCTTAGAGATTGCCTTTATGTTTGAATGTTGAAGTGTGATCTTTGAATGCTTAAATGCCATCTTGGGTTTATTGCATGATTTCCTTGATGTTTATACATGTTAGGTGCTTGTATGGCTATATAGTGGTATGTAAATGTTGTGTGAATGTTTGGTTGGGGCTAGGGAAGTCTTAAATTGCTTTTAGATTCGAGTCTTAATTGTTTTGCTGAGTTTGGGAGGTTTTGCAGTGCAGGGGTATCGATACGGTTGGTACGGTATCGATACCACCTTCTTGTTTCAGGCCTCGTGTATCGATACACTTGAGGGGTGTATCGATACCATTTTGGTCACTAGAGCTACTGTCCATTTCGGTATCGATACCAGCCTCTGGTGTATCGATACCGTCATCTTAGCGTTGACCGTGGGAAGTCAACCGTTGGGGAGGGTATCGATACACTCCTTGGGTGTATCGATACAGTCTCTACGAGTTGACTTTGACCAGTTGACCTAGTCAAGGGGGTATCGATACACCCCTTAAGGGTATCGATACCGCCTGCAGTTAAAGCTTAAACCTAGTCTAGGGGTATCGATACACCCCTTAAGGGTATCGATACCGCCTGTAGTTAAAGCTTAAAATTGGGATGCAAGATGTTGGGCTGAGTTCGTTTGTTTGCCTTGTGAATGTTGTTCCGCTGTATGATCACATAGGATTAAATACTCATCTAGACAAGATTTAAAATGAAAAAAATAGGGTTGCTAACCGAGGGGGAATTCCTTAGGGGGTTTTCACTCGGTTTTCCCCGTGTAGCTCACTCGGACCGGTCATCCGGCCAGACCGAGACGAGGGGGTTACACTTGTTGGTATCAGAGCCTAAGGTTATCGAGACCTTGGGCAGGTAAGTGAGGTAAGTTCAAGTTTTTGATTAATATGCACGGTGTTTGCTTGCTTTGTAAGAATGGTTGCTTGTTTGACAAGTATGTTGATTGTTTTATTTTAAAGCATTTGTGTAAGAGTCCCATTGCTACTATTACATTGGAAAAATGATTTTTAAGTGAGGGAACGTACTTGAACACTTGGAAGCCTTGCCTTGCTAACCCAACTTGTATGTTTTCTTGTTGTGGTTGTAGTTGATATCTGTGAGAGTGATGTCTAGACCAAGAGGTAGGCCGAGAGTGGTTCGTCAGGAACCACGTGTTGCGGCTCCTGTTGAGCCGGCAGTTGGTGTGGAGGCTCACATAGAAGGGCTGGTGGCCGCGGGAGTTGGCGCTCCTCCACCACCTCCACCACCACCGCCTCCTCCACCTGGAGTTGGGGGCGAGGATGGAGCCGGAGGAGATGGACCTCAAGGTGGCCAAGGTCCAGCTGGAATCGATATGACTCCGCTAGTGCAAGCGATAGCGGGAGCATTTCAGGCCGCAGTTGCGGGAGCTCAGGCTGCAGCTCAGCCCAGGTGTGACGATGACAGTCTACCTTTGGAGAGGCTCCGTAGCTTGGGGGCTGAGGAGTTTAGAGGATCTACTCCAGAGAGGTCGGAGTTATGGTTGGAGAAGACAGTTCGTATCTTGGCTCAGATGGGTTGTGCGGGCGCACGTAGATTGGGTTGTGTGATCTCGTTGCTTCAGGGTGATGCCTACACCTGGTGGGTCACCATTACTACTGGGGTTCCAGAGGCAGAGATTGATTGGGATTTCTTTGAGACCGCTTTCCAGAAGAGGTACTTGGGACCGAGGTACTTAGATGAAAAGAAGCGAGAATTTATGGCTCTTACCCAAGGAGAGGCTTCTGTGACTGATTATGAGATCCGCTTTGTTCGCTTGAGTCAGTATGCTCCAGAGTTGGTTCCTACTGAAGTGGAACGCTGTAACCGTTTCCGCTATGAATTGAATGAAGAGATTAAGAGGTACACGCTAGCTTCTGACTACTCAGACTTTGATGCGTTGGTCGCGAGGGCCAAGGACGTAGAGCATAGTTTGGGTTCGGCCAAACGATCGGGTGGTTCCAGTTCTGGTAAGAGGCATAACCACTTTGATGGTAGAGATGCCAAGAGGCACAGAGGTGGCGGACATCAGTTTGACCATAGACGTGGCGGTGGCCACCATGGTAGGGGCCATCAGGGCCATAGAGGAGGAGGGCGTTTTCCCGAGTGTACCCGTTGTGGGAGACAGCATGCTGGTGAGTGCTGGGGTAACTTCCATGCTTGTTGGAACTGTGGTTCGAGGGACCACTTTAGGAGGGATTGTCCGCATCAGGCGGCTCAGGCACCGAACATTGCTCAGGCTTCTGCGAGAGCGAATGATTTTCAGAGAGGCCGTGGGCGCGGTCGTGGCTACTTCCAGCCTAGGGCTGATGCACCTAGGGTAGATGCTCAGAGGAACCTTGCTCATGTTGTGGCTGTGCAGCCAGAGGCGGGAGGACCAACGAGAGTCTATGCCCAGAGAGAGGCCGGGAACGACACTGATGTGATAGCAGGTAATTTCGAGTTACAGTCTATGTCTTTACTTTCTTTGGTTGATTCGGGTTCTACGCATTCCTACATTTTGAGTGAGCATGCACAGAAGTTAGATATCCCTGTTGAGATCTTAGATGTAGGTATGCATGTTACTAGTTCTTTTGGTGAGACAGTTGTGGTTAGACGTATGTATAGGAGATGTCCACTGAAGATTCAGGGTCATGTGTTCTCAGTTGATATGATGGAACTTCCTTTTTATGGTTTTGATATTATTTTGGGTATGGACTGGTTGGTTGAGCATCGGGCTAGTGTAGATTTTGAGACAAAGAGAATTTCTTTGAAACTTTCTGATGACTACGAGGTAGTGGTAGTGGGCGAGAACATTAAGTTCTTGTCTAATGTGGTGTCAGCTTTAGAGGCTCATAGGTTGATGGACTCTGGATGTGGGGCTTATTTAGCTTATGTTATGAATCCGGATTTGTCCTATAATGAAGAGCTCGTTGAGATACTTGCTTCTGATAGCAAGGTGTTGCGTGGCAAGACCATAGAGTTGGTCAAGGTGTTGTGGAGACATAGAGGTGTGGAAGAGGCCACGTGGGAGAGGAAGGCGGATATGGTTGAGCAGTTTCCGTATTTGTTTCCGCTAGGTAATTTCGGGGACGAAATTCCTTAAGTGGGGGAGAGTTGTAACACCCGGGTTTAGGGGTTAGATGAAAATAATATTTTAATATTATTTGGGCTCGGTTCTATAATTAAAATAATGTTCGGGTTTGGCTTTCAAAATAAATTGTGTTGGGCCTATTTTAATTTAAACCCAATAGTCATGTATTTCCACCCTTGTAAATGTCTGCCTTCATTAAGGGCAAAATGGCCTTTTGACTTTTAAATAACACAAAACAATTAAAAGAGAAAACCCAACTCCCCTATTCATCTTCTTCTCCACCAGCGTGAAATAGAGCCCCTCTCACCCTCTCTACTATTCCATCACCATACACATTCATCCTTGGTGATTCTTGAAAGGTAAAAGCGTTTCTAACTTGTCCTCACTTTCCTCTACATGTCTATACCTTTAGTTTTCATTAAAACCCTTGATTTTGTATTTTGAGGTTTTTGAGTTTTGAATTAAAAATGTTAACTTTGTTAACTTTAAGTTGAGCTTTTGATTTGGTGATGTTAGATGAGTCATTTGTTGTCCAAAAGGTCCAACATACCTAATTTTTACAAGGTTTTATAATGATTTTCGGATTTGTGTTTCAAGCGGGTTTTAGAAGGGTTTTAAAGTGGTTTTTGGGGTGGTTTAATGTTTTTTTTTAGGGCTGATGTTAGTATGATATATGAGGGTCACTTTGGGAGTATTTGATGGTTGTTTGGATGCTTGAAATGGAAGATTCCAGTGGGTTTTGTGGGCTGCTCGGGAATTCTGTTTTGGGCTTGATTTTGAGTGTTGGATGTTTGAAAATGTTAATCCGGGTTAGTTCCGATGATGAGTTATTGATTGTGGATGTTTTGATTGTGTTTGGGATTGATTAGAATCGAATTTGGGCATCGGTGAAGCATCGGAATTAAATCCGGGAATTTGAAGGTGGTCGCTTGCTTGGTCTTTAAGCTTGGGAGATTAGGTGAGTGGTTAATTGTTTTACATGGTTTTAAAATGGTTGGTTCGAGTATATGGACTAGGTTGGGCTTGGTAGACCCACCTAGAGTTAGGATTAGGGTGGTAGCCCAATCCTAAGCTTGGTCTAGAGCCTTTGGATGAACTCATTTATGTGGTTATGTATGTCTCGTATGAAATGTGATATGAATGCTTATGTATATTGTGTTATACATGTGAGATGAGGCATGATTTGTGATGCTTGAGACATGCATGATGATGGTTGTTGGTGAGTACGTGCTAAGCACGGAATTTGGTTGAAATGAGTAATGTGAAATGAGTAAAATGTTGGCACTAGTATGCTTGAGTACAAATGATCGATCATTAGGATGTTAGTGTGTACACATGAGTCAAAAGTCGCGCGTGGCCTTGGTGGCGTTGAGGCACCAAGGAGGAGTACGGGTTCGCCCGGAAATTGTATTTATATATAGTCCGTGATGAGTGGAATCCCATCGACAGGGCGTGAGGATGAGTAGAATCCCCTCCGCGAGACCGGTGATGAGTGTAATCCCACCGTGAGGTAAAGTGGTTGTTGGATGTGAATTCCAACGTATTTATCTGCGTATTCGGGTCATAGATAGGTGCCAATGTTGATTGATAAGTGTATCAATGTGTTGAGGTTTATAATCTTTAATTGGATGTTTGAATGTGATTACATGTATTGTGGATTTGAGCTTATGACTATGGCATTTATATTGTATATTACTCATGCATCTTTACCTTGTGGCTCTTGTGGATCCTTGGTATATATGTGTAATGCCTTGGCTAGATCGTGCTCGGACCCTGCAATGTTGAGGTTTGTTTTTAAGAGCTTACCCTCACTAAGCATCATTGCTTACGCTCTCTTTGTTCAACATTGCAGATCCTTAGTTCGTGGGTTGCTTGAGCAAGTGGAGGGCCTCCAAGTGTGGTTGTTAGCCTTGAGTACTTCAAGTATGAGTTTTTAATGTTGAACATGTAATAGTTTAAGCAATGGGACATGTGTTATTTTGATGGATGATTGTTGGTTGTTTAGGAGCTTGCTTAGACTCCATGTTATCTTGCTTTTGTATGGCTTGTGTTGCCATGTTTGGATGGTATCCCATTCCTAGGTTTAGTATGAATGTTGGCTATATGCCTTAGAGATTGCCTTTATGTTTGAATGTTGAAGTGTGATCTTTGAATGCTTAAATTCCATCTTGGGTTTATTGCATGATTTCCTTGATGTTTATACATGTTAGGTGCTTATATGGCTATATAGTGATATGTAAATGTTGTGTGAATGTTTGGTTGGGGCTCGGGAAGTCTTAAATTGCTTTTAGATTCGAGTCTTGATCATTTTGCTGAGTTTGGGAGGTTTTGCAGTGCAGGGGTATCGATACGGTTCGTCCCGTATCGATACCGCCTTCTTGTTTCAGGCCTCGTGTATCGATACACTTGAGGGGTGTATCGATACCATTTTGGTCACTGGAGCTACTGTCCATTTCGGTATCGATACCGGCCTCTGGTGTATTGATACCGTCATCTTAGCGTTGACCGTGGGAAGTCAACCGTTGGGGAGGGTATCGATACACTCCTTGGGTGTATCGATACGGTCTCTATGGGTTGACTTTGACCAGTTGACCTAGTCAGGGGGTATCGATACACCCCTTAAGGGTATCGATACCGCATGCAGTTAAAGCTTAAAACTAGTCAAGGGGTATCGATACACCCCTTAAGGGTATCGATACCGCCTGTAGTTAAAGCTTAAAATTGGGCTGCAAGATGTTGGGCTGAGTTCGTTTGTTTGCCTTGTGAATGTTGTTCCGCTGTATGATCACATAGGATTAAATACTCATCTAGACAAGATTTAAAATGAAAAAAATAGGGTTGCTAACCGAGGGGGAATTCCTTAGGGGGTTTTCACTCGGTTTTCCCCGTGTAGCTCACTCGGACCGGTTATCCAGCCAGGCCGGGACGAGGGGGTTACATAAGATTTTAATTTATTGTTTATTTTAGTTTTAGGAAATAAAGGAAGCAAAGCAAAGAGGAGGAATGAACCAGCCCACCGCATTCACAACATCCCATAAAGCCCAATGGACATACCTGTCGTGACAGCCTATTACCAGCTGTCGCGACAGACGCGGAAAATACAACATGTCACGGAGATGTCGCGACAAACACGAAAACAAATAACAGACGTTCAGTAGACACAGAAACGTGTGACAGACGCGTCAGGAAACCGCGTGACAGCTGGCTCCGTTACTCGCACCGGCCGTTACAGTCCCAACAGGCAGAAAACCCCGTTCTATATAAACCTCTACTCACATTTCATTTTTCACCTCATTCTCATTCTCTATACTTTGCTTTCCAGAATTTAGCTCTCAGAAATTTTCTTTTACTTTTCTACAGTTTCCTCGCAATGACTACTAGATCAACCCGAAGGAGTGCTGCCTCCACCTCTGCCACGGCAGTGTCCACACCCAGCCACAACAGAATCCCCAGACGATTCGCATCGGCAAATTCGGAGAGGAGATACTATGGCTCGTTTCAGAAACGAGAAATGTGGGAAGAGAGAGGTTTCACCTACACCCAAAAGATGATAGACCTAGGGCTTGAGGGTTTCATCTCCAAGAAAATTATTGCCCTCAAATGGCAGATGTTCGACGTCCAGCCAGAAGAGATAAACGTCAGTTTGGTTCGAGAATTTTATGCTGCCGTGCCCTCCAAAGATGCCACGACAGTGACTGTCAGGGGTAAGGAAATCTCCCTTGAACCAGCATACATCAACACATTGTATGGCATATATGTGAGCAAAAAGGAAGATACGCATAAGAGGTTCATCAATAGTTTGTCGCTGGCAGACTATGATGTTGTTATGGCAGAACTTACGGAAGAAGGCACCCAATGGAACGAGGATCCCAAGCACAGATGGACAGTGCGAAAGACCCAGCTCACACCAACATCAAAGCTTTGGAAACATTTTGTGAAGAAACGCCTCATGCCTACATCGTACAACACCACGGTGGACCGGTAGAGACTAGCCCTCGTGCACTCAATCATCAACGAGAGGCAGATCAACGTCGGCAGATACATCCTTGACGGAATTTTTATGTGTGCACTCCGACCAATGGGTCCCCTTTTCTTCCCCTACCTCATCACCTCTCTCTGTCGGGCAAATAAGGTTCCAGAAATTGATGAAGATGTCAGAGTACAAGGCAAGGGATGGACGCAACAAAACATATACAGTTTGATAGAGCTGAAGCCTGCCACTCCCCTAGCATATATGGACCCCACTACCACGACAAAACCAACAACAAACCCTGAATCCACTAAACCTGTCACGACAGTACCGGAGAAGACCGAGGCCGCACATCCGATAGACACCTCCAACCAAATCCTGTAGATGTATAAGAAGATGGAGAAACGACAGCTAGGCTTCATGGGATTTATGAGGGGTTTCACTACTGCCACGGTAAATTTCATTAAGGTTGATTTAAATTTTCCCAACGTGCAGTTTCCCTCTTTCCCAGAAACTCTTTTTGCCACCCTCACACCTGCTGCTAGCCCCAAAACGCCCACTGCTGCCTCCACCTCACCACCTGCCATGATCGGAGATGGCGACAAAAGATCTGCCACTCCCCGAGGAGAAAAACAGAAGGAACCACTACTGGATATCGACCCAAAGTACTTTGAAGGGTTCTCCTCCTCCTCCGTCTGGTAGGATGATTCTGACTCGGAGCCATCTGTCGTCCGGGACATATCCAAAGACTTCCCTCTGATGAAGAAGAATAAGCTGAATGAAACTATTGAGGGACCCTGCCACGACAGATCAGACGGCAGCAGCAGCAGTAGCAGTGATGACGACCTCGAGGTCCTGGACAAGGCCCCAAAGATCTCACCTACCCGAGTCCAGCCACCTCGAGAGGCCAAAAAGAAGATAGCCTCACCATCTCCCAGCCCCAAGCCAACCTCTGTCGTCAAGGTAACTGCCCGCTGAGAGCTCCAAATTAGCAGCAGCAACAACGATAGCTCATCAACTTAAGCGCTTTTCTATTTTGCTTGCTGTTTCTACTGTTTATTTTATCTATTTGTGATGTTTTCTTGTTTTTATTTTGTTGTCATGCATTGATGACATTACAACCCTTGAGTTGGGGGGTAGGTAGTCCTCTGCTATTTAATGAACTTTTTAATTTATGTCTTTAAATTGCGTCTCATCTTAGTTATTTTTGTGTCAAAATTTTTGGCTTAAGTCTTTGAACTGCACTTACCTGCCACGACAATCTCTGTCGTTGCAGTGCCTTTAGAATGATTTAGGAATTATTTAGAGCCTTGCTATAGTTTTGAAAAGCTTAATCACTTGAGTTACCCCTAGATTTCTGTCTAGATTTCTGTTAGTAAACTAGAGTAGAAAAGCTTAATCACTTGAGTTACCCCTAGAGGTGCCTAACACTGGCTCTAGCAAAAGAATAAAAGAAAAGAAAAACTTAGACTCAATACCCCTAGAGGTGCCTAACAACGGCTCTAGGAAGATAGCTAGAGGTGCCCAAAAACAGGCTCTAGTAAAATAAAAATAAGAAGAACATTGAGTCTAAATTCGAAAAAAACTAAAGGAGCCTAAGAATTGCCTCCAAGAAAAAAAATTAGTTTGGCATAAAAATCAAGTGAGTAGCATAACTATTCTGGTTGCTAAAAAAGTCTAGGCACGTATTTGTTCACAAATCATGCACACACTTGCACAAGAATTATAGCATTGTTTCGGATGAATCCATAAACAATTGAAATGGTACTGCCCTTGATAGAGAAAGGGTTGTAGGTAATGATAGTTCACTGAATTAAGCCAAGTCAAAAAAAAATTATTCTTAGTTAGGTTGCCTCTACTTGAGGACAAGCATCAACTTGAGTTTAAGGGTGTGTTGAGTGCATAAAAGTTCTATATTTTACCCCTCATTTACCCATATTTTTGCTGCACTCAAGCATGATTAATTGCATTTATGATAGATTTTTGCATACACATCACAATTAGATAAAACTGCACAGATGCTACTGAAATTGGTCACTTTTGTAGGTATCTGCCGCGGCAGCAATCCAGGGCAGCAGAGGAGCAGAAGCAAGTTGCGGAGCTGGAGTTGAAGGACAAAGAGCACCGTCTGCCGTGACACCTGCCGTGGCAACAATGACGACAGAGAGACACTGAGGTGGAAAAGTGAAGTGGAGCTCGACAGAGAGAGGAGTTCAAGCCAGTCTGTTGTGGGTCACTCCCATATTTTTCTGAGCCCTGAAGCAGAAGAAAGGCCAGACCCAAAGTTCAAGGAAGAAAGTCAAAGCAAGAAAAGAGGACGAAATAAAGACATCTACTCAGAAGATTTAGTCTTTAATAGAGTTGTACTTTAATTTAAACTTGTATTCTTGCAATATTAGAAAACTGGGACCCAAGGCCTATATAAAGGCATGTAATTCGACCTAGGGAAGGATATCTCACTCCTAGCCGTCTTCCCCCAAAACCCTAGTCGTTTCTCTCTCTTCATCATGTTATAAACTTCCCCAAGGGTTAAGGGTTGATCTTGTAAAGTGGTTGCAAGGAGTGTATTGTTCTTAGGATTTTTCTGTTCAAGTAATAAAACTTCAACTTTATCTACTTTTGTTTTCAATATCTCATAAGAGCATCGGGAGAGCATTGTGAGGTTATCCATTTGCTTGATATCGGGAGAGTTAAGCATACGAAAGGAGTAAATACGTGTTTTCCAGTTTGTGGTTAAACCATCCTTGCTTAGGGATAAGTACAAGGTTAAGTGGCTAAAGAAGAATTCACAAACATTGGTGTTCACCCTTTGATTCACACCAGGAGGTATCATCCAAGACGTGTTCATCAACAGAACTTGGACCTAGGGATAGGAGAAGTCATAAGAGGGATTCTTTCCAAGTTTGAAGTACGGAGTTGTTGCTCGCTGCCGCGACAACAACAGACCTCTGCCGCGACAGGTGCTGTCGCGACAGGAACGACGACAGAACAACCAAAGTTCCTCCGAATAGTGCAACACCTACACTACTGAGCAAATCAATACTGACCTGTTCTCTCAATCTGATTTACTTATCCTTTATTTTAGTTATTACTCAATATTTCTCTAACAATCATTTAAACTATTTCTTTTTCTTGTGCAGCAATTCAAGGATAGAATCATTTCCAGTCCCTGTGGAGACGATATCCGATACTCTAGTATCACTTGACTACTTGTGTCGTTTACACTTGCACTATTTGCGATAGTCTTATTTACACGCAACAATCATCCTAACTGAAGCTCACAGTAGTCCGTTTGCTATGCCTATGGGAAGTACGAAAATGTATCATGATTCGAAGAATAAGTATTTATGGGTTGGTTTGAAGAATGATGTTGCCGAGTTTGTGAGTAAGTGCATGGTCTGTCAGCGAGTTAAAGCTAAGAACCAGTTTCCTTCAAGTTTGTTACAACCGTTGTGAATTCTTGAGTGGAAGTGGGAAAGAATCACTATGAATTTTGTATCGGGTTTACCGTTGACACCTTCTAAGAAGAATTCGGTTTGGGTAATAGTTGATCGTCTTACGAAGTGTGCGCACTTTTTGGTCGTTCACACCACTTATACTTTAGATAAGTTGGTCGATTTGTATATCAGTGAGATGGTGAAATTGCATGGTGTATCGAAATCTATAGTGTCAGATATAGATCTGAGGTTCACGGCTAGATTTTGGGAGAGTTTGCATAGTGCTTTGGGTACTCGACTGAATTTCAGCACGTCATATCATCCTCAGACCGATGGCCAGTCAGAGAGAGTCATACAAGTGTTGGAAGATATGTTGAGATGTTGCATCATAGAGTTTTAGGGTTCATGGGCGAAGCATCTATCGTTAGTAGAGTTTGCATATAATAAGAGTTATCAAGCGAGCATTTAGATGGCACCTTACGAAGCTCTATATGGTAGAAAATGTAGAACACTTGTTTGTTGGGCCGAAGCGGGACAAAAATTGATACCTTTGCATGATATGCTTAAGGGTACTACCGAGAAAGTTCAGTTGATTTGTGACCGTTTGAAGGCAGCTTCGGATAGACAGAAATCTTATGCGGATTTGAAAAGAAGGGAAATAGAGTATGTCGTGGGCGACTAAGTGTTTTTGAAAGTCTCACCTTGGAAGAAGGTGATGAGGCTTGGTAGGAAAGGAAAGTTGAGCCCGAGGTTCATTGGTCCGTATGAGATAGTTGAGAGAGTTGGTCCTGTTGCCTATAGATTGAAGCTTACGGCCGAACTAGAGAAGATTCATGATGTGTTTCATGTCTCGATGCTTCGACGGTATAGATCGGATCCGTCGCATGTTATGCCAGTTGAGGAGATAGAATTAAATCCGGATTTGACCTACAATGAAGAACCAGTTGAGATTTTGGCTTCGGACAGCAAAGTGTTGCGCGGAAGAACCATTGAGTTGGTTAAGGTTAAGTGGCGTCACCGAGGGGTGGAAGAAGCCCCTTGGGAGAGGAAGGATGACATGTGAAAGTAGTTTCCGCATCTCTTTCCACCAGGTAAATTTTAGGGACGAAATTCCTTAACTGGGGGAGAGTTGTAACGCCTTGAATATAGGGCCGGGAGATATCGGGTTAGTTAAATCGGGATGGGTTAAATTAAATTGGAAACAAAATATTTTTAAATACACCAAAAAAAAGTTTTAAAGAGTAAAGGGGCAAAAAGGAGATTTTGTAATTCCAAAAAGGTTTCTCAAAAGGCTATCTTCTTCCCCATTTGAACTTTACGTTAAAAAAACCTCACCAAAACCCATTTTACTGTTCCATCATCTTCCTCAACGATTTCAAGAGATTTGATCAAGGTAATAACGTTGTTGACTTCTCCTCTTCATCCTCAACATTTTCATGGTCTTAGATTTCCATAAAACCCATTTTTTAGTTGTTTCAAGTGTTCAACGTTTTGAGTTAAAGATGGAAACTTTGTTGGTTTTTCGTTGAGTTCTTAATTTGTAAAGTTCATATATGATATAAACTTGCTTTTAAGCTTAACACATGTTAAAATGGTGAAGTTTTAATGAAATCCCGAAAATGGGTATTAGTGGGTGAGTTTAGAAGTGAAAATCTTGAGTTTTGAGGTAGTTATGTGAGGGGAAAGTTGGGCTGATGGTATGGTTACACTTGGGGGCTGTTTTGGACATGTTTAATGATGTTTTGGATGATAAAATTGATGGGTAACTAATAGGTTGTGTCTGGGTCCGAAAATGAAGAGTTTGGGTTAGTTCTTGACTTTGAAATGTAGTAAAATTTGTCTTGGGTTGTAATCTGATTTGTGGCAGTGATTTTGTGGATGTTTTGATGTGTAATGCATTGTTTTTGGTTGATTAGAAGCAAGGGAAAATGTTGGAGAAGCTTCGTACTCAATTCCGGGGAACTTGGAGGCTTGATCGACATTTTGGCTTGTGTTGGGTTTCATCGGTGAGTGGATCGATTTTAAAAGTCTTAACGTGGTTAATGGAGTACTTTGGGAGTTTGAATTTATCTTGAAAGGACAATCCAAACTCGAGAGTAAGTTTTAAAGTTTTATGCAATTAAATTGTGCTTTACGATTTCTTGAATGCGAGATGAACATGCTATGTTGTCATGTGTTGAATTGCATTTTTTATGCATGTTGTGATGTGAGACTTGTGTTTATACTTGCATTGTGAGTACATGCCTTGCATGGAAGTTGGACTTGGTAAGTGGTCCAAGCATCGATAATGCTTGTGGTTGTGTTTGAGTATATTGACATGTGTTGGTTGTTACCAGTTATAATTGTTCGATCAATAAGATTAGAGTGCACTTGAGGTAAAATTCGTGCGTGGCCTTAGTGATGTTAGATTCCACTAAGGAGGAGTACGATGATGTGAGATTCCACATGAAATCATGTTATTACTAGACGGGTGAGTACGGTGATGTGAGATTCCACCGGAAGTGTCTAGTGGGTTTGAGAAAGATATCTGCATATCCAAGTAAAATGTTGAATGTCAATATACCCTTGAATGCTTTAATTATCATGTTAAGCATGTTGATGATTCTATCTATTTATGCTTATGTTACGCATTGTTGTTTACTTTGCTTGTGTTATGAGAATGAGCATATGGTAAGCCTATGGCTTGAGGTTGCATTCGATAAATGCACGCAAAGGTAAAAGCATGACATTATGTGTTCAAACATGTGGAAATGATTTGGAAAACGGTTTTGGTTTTCAAGCAAACTATGTTTTAAAATTGCATTTTTGTAGCTACCTTTTTGAGCACCGCTCACTAAGCTTAAACGCTTATGCTCTGCTCTCTTTTCCAACAATGCAGGCCCTTAGACCTTCGGAGAAGCTCGGGGAACAAGGGAGACTCCAAGGGAATTTAGTTTGCTCAAGTATGGTTTAGACTTCGATAATTAGTATTTAAGCAATGAGATAGGACCTTTGTGTTTTGTGATGTTGGTGGCATGTTTGTAACCCCCTTAGCCCGGCCAAGACGGTTGACCCGAACTACGAAGATTACACGGGAAAAACCAAAGTCAACCCGAAAGTCAACCTTGATTAACGACCTTTTTTTTCTTTTTAATCTTATCTAAATGCTCATTAACCCTAAGCGCATTCTTGAGAAAATCATACTTGAAAATCACATTTATCGGAAAGCAACAAGGGACTCAATTGCACAACATACAAATTTAGGGACCAAAATGTAAATTCTCAAAAGATGAGGGACTTAACAAATTTCAAGGTTACCAATATAAAATTAATCATATTACATGCTTCCTTGTCAAGTTTCACCTTAAACGGACATTCCGAACTCAAGCAATTGCATATACAAAATTCAGGACTAAAACATAAAGCATGCAAACCATACACCATTCAAATCAGTGCCCAACGGTCAAGTGTTTCGGAATGGGGGTTGACCGTTCCGAAACGCGGGCTCGTTTCGAAATTTGTATCGAAACAGGGCTTGGCAGTAGCAAAAATGTTTCGGAACGGCCTCTACCCGTTTCGAAACACCAAGGCCATTTCAGACCCCTGTTTCGAAACGGTAGTGCCCGTTCCGATACGGACTGCCCAGAAAGTGTAGACTTTTCTGGTTTAACATACATTTAACAAATCCAACACATCCCTATGACCTCCTAATCATGCCGAAAAGTCATCATACATTTAAGGAACATATTTGCATCATCAAAACACATCCATGTCATCAATTAGGAAAACCACAATCTATAGGCATGCAACCTAATATTCAAAACCAACCAAATATTAAGTCATCAAAGCAAACACCAAAATGGCCAATTACATATCCAAAACATCATAGGCATCATGCCAAACTTAGGGAGTCCAAAGCATCTCCCAAATCACAACCTAGGTTCCCATTGCCAAATATCAAATCTAATAATGTTGTAAAATAGTCACCGTACATGAGCTTAGTCCTTCCCTTGGATTCTTAGCCTCCTTGCTGCCCTCAAACACTTCAATTATCTGTATTATTGGTTCAAGAGATAGAGCGTAAGCTCAAATGCTTAGTGATGCATGCTCTAAAGAAACAACACAATAATGCATTTTATAAAACACCTTTCAAAGGCCTTTAAATTCATAAACATCTTTTCTCATGCAACAACGCATACACAACAAGCATCTCATGCTTCATTAACATCAACATGTCATACTGGCTTCCAAGTGAAAACATAACCATTTTTCAACACAAAACACAATCGGATACGCGAATTACATGTGTTGTCCCATACGCTTCATACACACTACCAAACACACAAGGTGGAGTTTACCGGTACAATCACAACCCCTCAACACCCGTGATGGAGTTTAACGGTAAAATCACAACCCCTACACATCACTCATTGGTAGTTGTATAACATCACTAACGAGAACACGGGACACACAACACAAGATGCTCACATGGCATTTTAACCACCATTATGATCTTAGACATCTCGTTAGTGTACTTGGATGGAGTTTATGGTACCATTTCAACCCCTCAACATCCAAGGCGACTTTATTCACGGTGCACCCAATCCTATAGCCGGCTAACTATATCCGATTCAAGAACTTTAAAACCAACACATCACTTGCCAATATACATCAATTATCATCATTAATCCACTGCTTTAAAGCATCCATATCAAAGCCATTAAACCGTCATGCATCACTATGCATCAAGCCACAATTATTAATATCAACAAAGGATCTCTTACCTTGAGCATCCTTCAACACATGGCTTTCAAAACCACCATTAATCATACTAAAACATGCTTTCAAAACAGAATTTAAACATGCAAATTAAACACATTGCATCCAACCATCTCATGGTTCATCAAAGAGAGAGTTTCTCCGAAAACTTACTCTTGAGCTTAGTTAAGTTGTTTAGACTTAAACTATGCTCCCAAACCTTCAAACATTGGTTTCAAAGCTGAAAACCAAACTTCACTCACCAATTTCGTTTCGCAACGTGCCGAAACGCCGTTTAGGCCTCCGGATCAACACCACAAGGATCCGAGAAAGTCTCCCATGTTTTAAACACATCAAAGCAGAGGATTAATGCATCATCATGCATTAAAATCTTCAGCCATTACATCTAAACTCGCTGCTCTCACCAAAACTCACATCTCGGCTACCAAACACAACCGAAATCACATCCAAACACTTCCACAACATTACCCAGCCAAGATCCATCACTTCTAAACATTCATGGACATCAATTAACATCCACAAAGAACCTAAACTTGTCCTTATACCTCCAGATATAACAAAACACCAAGATCACCCCAAAAACCACCATTTTCACAAGTAAAAACTTAGAAAATCAACCTATTCGGGATTGCATTGATTAAACCTCCATTTTACATCATTTACTCATCCAAAATACATTAAAAAGACATCTCAAAACAGAGCCCAAACATCCAATACGAATTTCTTCAAAATTAAATCCAAATCTTGAATTTTAAGCCAAAATCAAGATCACAACTTTAAAACCTTTAATAAAACTCAATTTAAGGATTTAGAACTTGGGAATTTCAGTAAAGAACTGAGTATTTAGAGGAGAAGGACATCCTTACCTCTAAATGTGGATTTCTTCATATTAGAGCCAAAATCCTTGAAAATTCAATAAGCAAATGAAGATGATTTGATGTAGAAATGATTAGGATTCATTTGAGGATTGAAATCCCATCATTTGGTGTGAAAATCAGAGGAAATGTTGCTGTGGAAATGTGTTTGGCTGAGGGAGTTTTGAGAGAAAATGAGATGAGAGAATTTTAGCAAAAGTTGGTTATGAAAACTATAATATGGTTTCCATCTTTTCTTTTAATTAAATTAAACATTAAATGAGTCATTAAAATTAAGAAAAATCTGGAGAAATCCTTCCTTGGGTAAATTAGCTCCTTAAAGATTCAAAGTTTCAATCCTTACAAAACAGTCATGAACTTTTCAAAAATTACATTTTAGTCACTATTTCGAAATGTCACACTTCCAAACCTTATTTTATAAAATTGATTTCACCACTCTCTTATATATATGAAAAGAGGATTTTTAGATATTTTTCCATATTTTTAATGCATCCTGAACTAAGCTTTCCCTAAAACCACCTTTTATATTCGAACCGAAAGTCAGACCGGTCTGGTTCAGACCCTAAACTTCCAAGCCCAAAATTGGGGTGTTACAACTCTCCCCCCTTAAGAAATTTCGTCCTCGAAATTTACCTGGAGAAAAAAGGTACGGAAACTGCTTCTCCATGTCATCCTTCCCTTCCCACGTGGCTTCCTCAGCACCACGATGCTTCCACAACACCTTCACCAAGTCAATGGTCTTGCCTCAAAAAACTTTTCTATATGAATCCAGATTCTCCACCGGTTCCTCATCATAAGTCAAGTCCGGATTCAACTCCACTTCCTCCACAGGCATAACATGCGAAGGATCCTGTAACCCCCTTAACCCGGTCTAGACGGTTGACCCGAATTAAGAAAGTCACACAGGGAAAACCAAAGTCAACCCGAAAGTCAACCTTGATTAACGACCCTTTTTTTTTCTTTTTAGTCTTGTCTAGATGCACATTAACCTTAATTGTGATCATACAAACAACATATTAAAAGATCACAAACATCAGAGATCAAACAGGGACCCAATTGAACAAATTACAACTTTAGGGACTAAATTGTAAATTCTGATAAATTAAGGGACTTAGCCCAAATTAAAGTTACCATCTTGAAATTAGTCAGGTTTCATGCTTCTCTGTGAAATTTCAGCTCAAAAGGACATCCACAGCTCATGCAATTGATCATACAAGATTCAGGATCAAAACGCAAACATTTCAAAACATATAACTACCATGTCAGCCCCCTAACGGTCGACCGTTCCGAAACAGGCTAGCCCTGTTCCGAAACACGGGCCGTTCCGAAACGGGTTCCGGAACATGGCCTCGGCAGAGGCTAAACCGTTTCGAAACGGTGCATACCGTTTCGGACGCCTGGGTTCATGCAAGGTACCCGTTCCGAAATGGTACACCCCTGTTCCGAAACGCCTGCACGAAAACCAGCAAACAAGCATACTAGATCATGCAATTGGACACTCAAACATGCTCCTAACACCACCAAACTTTACCAGCATGCAATTAAACATAATTAAGACATAAGAGCATCATCAATTCAACATAATAACATCACATGCAAAAAGCCCCAATTCAAAGGTCATGCTTCCAACACAAGCTATCTACTCAAGCAATCAACTTGCAAAACAAGCATATATGGTTCAATCCAAAAACCAGCAACAACATTAACATTCAACATACTTAGGGAGTCTTAAACACCTCCCAAAACACATATACATATTGGTCCCCCATTGCCAAAACATACAAAAGCTAAAACACTTATAAAACCTTCATACATTGAGCTTTACTTGTACTTGTTTGCTTGCCTCCTCTTGCTGCCCTCAATGCACTCTAATGCTCTGCATTATTGAATCAAGAAAACGAGAGAGCGTAAGCCAAAGCTTAGTGAGGAGTGCTCTTTAAAAACCATTCAATAATGCATTTAAAACCATTTGTAAATCATGCTTGTAAACAACCTTTACACATGCTCAAGGCATACTTTAAATCAAGCAATAACATGCTTCCACATTTCATTTAAACAAGCATCTCATGCTTCAACATAAACATTAAATCATGCATCTCATGCATCTCATGTACTATACATGTCATATTGGCTCAAGTGATACATTTCATTTATGAAATCAAGTTCAACAACTTTCCCCAAGGACTTTTAAACACCTTGGACCCCAAGGACTTTTAAACACCTTGGCCATGGACTTTTAAACACCATGAATGGACCACACAAGGACTTTTAACCACCTTTGTGTCCGTAGCTTGAATTACCCCAAGGACTTTTAAACACCTTGGCCCCAAGGACTTTTAAACACCTTGGCCCCATGGACTTTTAAACACCATGGAAAGGAGCACCTAAGGACTTTTAACCACCTTAGAGTCCGCAACAAGATTCATCCAAGGACTTTTAACCACCTTGATGATCTTAGATAACAAGGCTCACTCAAGGACTTTTAACCACCTTAGTGACCTTCACTTTTACAAACCATCACTTGCCAATACACACTTTATACATCATATAATCCACTGTTTTAAAGCATTTAAATCAAGCCATTTCATCATGCATTTCAAAGCATTAAATCATCATTAACAATGCATAAAAACAAGGCACTCTTACCTAGAGACACCTTCAACACATGGCTTAAATCATCAGCATAATCATGCTAAAACATCAGCAAATAACATGCTAAAACATGCTTTCCAAAACAGTAGCAAATCATGCAAAATCATCATTTCACATTTCATCAAAACATGGCCACCACTTAAAGAGAGTAATCCGAAAACTTACACTTGAGCTTAGCAAAGTTGTTTAGACTTAAACTAAGCTCCCAAACCTTCAACCCTTGGTTTAAAAGCTGAAAATCCATTTTTCACTCACCGATTACCACTTCGCTTCAAGCCAAAGCACCAAAACAAGCCTCCGGATCAACAACTCTTGGATCCAAGGATGCCTCCCCTGTTTCAACACATTAAAGTAGAGGATTAATGCATCATCATGCATTAATTGCTTCAATGAAAGCATCTAAACTCGCTGCTCTCACTAAACCTCCATTTTCGGCCACCAAACACAACCGAAAATGCATCCGAAACACTTCTAAACAAAGCCCAGCCACAAACCAGCAAAACCTCACTTCCATCAACATCAAAACACATCTAAAAACAACCTATAAGCATCCTTATACCTCCAGCAACACCAGATCACCAAGATCACCACAAAAGCTACCTTAAAACACAAGCTAAACTTAGGAAATCCAACCTATCCGGGATTGCATGAATCAAAACTCATTTCCACATCAATTTAATGATCATTTAACATCAAAATCACTTCTCAAAACACAGATTTAACAGATCAAACGAAAATCAAGTGAAATCATCAAGATCTTGCATAATTAGCCAAGATCTATAAATCAACTTAAAAACCTTTAATCAAACATCAAATTAGGATTGAAAACTTTAGGAATTTCATTAAAGAACTTGAAGTTCAGAGGAGAAGGACGTTCTTACCTCCAAACTTGAGTTTCTCCTCTTTTTGGAATTGAAAAGCTTGATGAAACTTGAAGCAATTGATGAGGTTTTGAAAACACAATGATTTGCAATCAATTGAGAGTTGAAAGAATGATTTTAGGTGAGAAAATCAGAACAAGATCTCTGGAAAATGAGTGTTTGGGTTGAGAGAAAAAGATAGAGAGAAAATAGGTGGTTAAATGAGAAAATAGCTAAAATTGGATTTTCCCTCCTTTTGATTCTTTTAAAATCAGAATTATGAGTTAAAATATCTTAGAAAAATCTGGAGAAACTCCCTTTGGGTAAATAGCTCCTTAAAGATTCAAAGTTTCAACCCTTTATAAAATAGCCACCAAACTTTCAAAAATTACATTTTGGTCACTAGCCAAAATGTCACACTTCCGAAACTCATTTTCCAAAATTGATTTCACAGTTCACTTAATTATAATAAAAGATGATTTTAGAACATTTTTCCATAATTTTTATGCAACCCGAACTAGGCTTTCCTAATTTAACCTCTTACGATTCGAACAGCACTTTGACCAACCGGTCAACGCCCAAGACTTCCAAGCCCAAAACCGGGGCGTTACAGATCCGATCTATACCTCCGAAGCATAGAAACATGAAACACATCATGAATCTTTTCCAACTCTCGTGGCAATCTCAACTTGTACGCAACAGGACCCACACGCTCAATCACCTCGTATGGTCCAATGTACCTAGGGCTCAACTTACCCTTTCGGTCGAACCTCATCACCTTTTTCCAAGGCGAAACTTTAAAAAACACACGGTCACCTACCGCATACTCAATCTCCTTACGCTTCAAATTCGCGTAAGACTTCTGTCGATCAGAAGCTGCCTTCAATCGCTCACAAATGAGCTTCACCTTCTCGGTGGTTCCTTTCAACAAAGCTGGCATCGAAACCAACTTCTGACCTGTCTTAGCCCAATAAAGAGGAGTTCTGCACTTCCTCCCGTACAAAGCTTCATAAGGTGCCATTTGAATACTTTCCTGATAACTATTATTATAAGCAAACTCCACCAAAGGCAAATGTTTCTCCCAAGAGCCCTGAAATTCAATCACACAGCACCTCAACATATCCTCCAGCACTTGGATAACACGCTCAGACTGTCCATCCGACTGTGGATGATAAGAAGTACTAAAATTCAACCGTGTACCCAAAGCCTGATGTAAACACTCCCAGAAACGTGATGTAAACCACGAATCTCGATCTGACACTATAGACTTTGGCACACCATGCAGCCGCACAATATCAGCAATGTACAGCTCCACAAGCTTGTCCAAAATGTACGTAGTATGCATGTGTATGAAATGCGCACATTTCGTCAAGCGATCCACAATCACCCACACCGAATTCTTCTTCCATGGTAATCCTTTCCCACTTCCACTCAGGAATCCTCAACGGTTGCAACAACCCAGAAGGAAACTGATGCTCAGCCTTAACTCGCTGACATACCATGCACTTGCTCACATACTCAGCAACATCCTTCTTTAAACGCACCCAATAGTACTCATCTCTAAGATCACGATACATCTTAGTACTACTAGGGTGCATAGCAAAAGGACTACTATGAGCTTCAGTCAGAATAGCACGCCTCAAATCAGCATCATTGGGCACTACTATCCGACTCCCAAAACACAAAACTCCATCATCATTAAAGCAGAAATCTGATGGCCTATCCTCAGCATTATCCTGAACATGTGGCACCAAGGAATCATCCAACAACTGCTTATCCTTTATCAACTGAACCAAGGATGGTTTCACTTGCAATTTAGCCACAAGACCGCCATCTCGCGAAATTCTCAAGCTGGCAAACATAGCCCTCAACTCCACTACTACCTTCCTACTCAAGGCATCCGCTACCACATTGGCTTTACCCGGATAGTACTCGATTGTCAGATCGTAATCTTTAAGCAACTCCACCCAACGTCGTTGCCTAAGATTCAACTCCTTCTGAGACATCAGATACTTCAAACTCTTGTGATCCGTGTACACAGTACACTTCTTACCATACAGGTAATGTCTCCAAATTTTCAAAGCAAAAACCACCGCAACTAGTTCAATGTCATACGTAGGATAATTGCGCTCATGCACCTTCAACTGTCGCGATGCATAAGCCACCACCTTACCCTCTTGCATCAACACACACCCCAAACCAACGTAGGATGCGTCACTATACACCACAAACTCTTTCCCTGATTCAGGTTGAACCAAGATAGGAGCTTGCGTCAAAGCTACCTTAAGCTTCTCAAAAGCCTGGTGTCTCGCTTCCGTCCACTCATACTTGACATCCTTCTGCAACAACTTCGTCAAGGGTGCAGCAATCTTCGAAAACCCATCCACGAACCTCCGTTAGTATCCCGCCAAATCAAGGAAACTACGAACTTCATGAACAGACTTAGGAGGCTTCCAATTCATCACTGCCTCAATATTCTGAGGATCAACACGAATTCCCACAGCAGAAACCACATGACCAAGGAACACAACTTCCCTGAGCCAGAACTCACACTTGCTCAGCTTAGCATAAAGTTGATTCTCCAACAAAGCATGCAACACAATTCTCAAATGCCCCTCATGCTCCTCCTCAGTACGAGAGTATACGAGGATATCATCAATGAACACCACAACAAATTTGTCCAAGTATTCATGGAACACTCTATTCATCATATCCATAAAAGCTGCAAGAGCATTTGTCAAACCAAACGGCATCACAAGGAACTCATAATGCCCATATCTCGTTCTGAAGGCTATTTTTGGACCATCCACATCCTTCACTTTCAACTGGTAATACCCTGACCTTAAGTCAATTTTAGTGAACACAACTGCTCCCCTAAACTGGTCAAAAAGATCATCAATCCTCGGCAATGGATACCGATTCTTGATAGTCAACTTATTTAGTTGACGGTAATCGATGCACATTCTCATAGGGCCATCCTTCTTCTTCACAAACAAGACCGGTGCACCCCAAGGTGACACACTCGGCCAAATGAAACCACGATCAAGACACTCCTGAAGTTGCGTCTTCAGCTCCTTCAACTCTTTAGGTTCCATTCGATAAGGGGTAATGGACACTGGAGTTGTGTTTTCATACAGCTCAATTTCAAACTCCACTTCACGATTCGGAGGCAATCCAGGTAACTCCTCCGGAAACACTCCAGGAAACTCTCGCACTGTCCGGATATCTTGCACTCGCAACTCCTTAGAGCTAGGATTCATCACGAAGGCTAGGTAGGCTTCACAACCTTGCCTCAGCATTCGGCTTGCTTCCAAGGTAGACACCACTTTGGCAAGAAACTTCACATTCTCACCAACCACCACCACCTCATAATCATCTGCAAGCTTCAACAAATCTCGCTTGTTCTCAAAATCCACCATAGCTCGATATTCAACAAGCCAATCCATACCAAGGATTACATCAAAACTATAGAAAGGCAATTCCATGAGATCAACAAGAAAAACATGGTTTTGCACAACCAAAGGACATCTTATATAAAGCTTTCGTGTCACAACAGTCTCACCAAAGGAACTAGTTACACGCATACCAACATCCAAAGACTCAACAGGTAAACCAAGCAATTGAGCATGTTCACGCAATATGTGTGAGTGTGTAGATCCATAATCAATCAAGGAAAGTAATGACAAGGATTGCAAAGTGAAGGTACCTGCGATCACATCCGTGTCATTCCTCCCTTCTTGTAACCCCCTTAGCCTGGCCTAGACGGTTGACCCGAACTAAGAAGATTACACGGGGAAAACCAAAGTCAACACGAAAGTCAACCTTGATTAACGACCCTTTTTTTCTTTTTAAACTTGTCTAGATGCACATTAATCCTAGGCGTACTCTCGAGATAAGCATACTCAAAAATGACAGCAATCAGAAAGCAATAAGGGACTCAAATGCACAACATACGAATTTAGGGACCAAATTGTAAAATCTGGAAATTAAGAAGACTTTACTAATTTTTAAGATACCATCATGTAATTAGTCATGTTTCATGCTTCTCGGTCAAATTTCACCTCAAACGGACATCCCAAACTCAAGCAATTGCATATACAAAGTTCAGGACTAAAACGTGAAGATTGCAAAACACAAATCATACAAATCAGTGCCTAACGGTCAAGTGTTTCGGAACGGGAATTGACCGTTTCGAAACGCGGGACCGTTTCAAAACCTGTTCCGAAACAGGGCTTGGCAATAGCAAAAGTGTTTCGGAACGGCTCCACCCGTTTCGAAACACTAAGGCAATTTCAGACCCCTGTTTCGAAACGGTAGTGCCCGTTCCGATACGGACTGCCCAGAAAGTGCAGATTTTTCTGGTTTAACATACATTTACCCAATCAAACATGTCCCTATGACCTCCTAATCATGCCAACAAGTCATCATGCATTAAAGGAACATATTTGCTTCAACAAAACATATTCATGGCATCAATTAGGGAAAACCTCAATCTATAGGCATGCATCCTATTACCCAAAACCAGCAAACATCAAACCATCAAAGCAAACACCAAAAGTGGCCAATTACATATCCAAAATATCATAGGCATCATGCCAAACTTAGGGAGTACAAAACATCTCCCAAAAACACAATCAAGGATCCCACTGCCAAATACAAAAATCTAATAATGTTGTAAAAATAGTCACCATACATGAGCTTAGTCTTTCTCTTGCATTCTTGACCTCCTTGCTGCCCTTAAAGCACTTCAATTCTCTGCATTATTGGTTCAAGAAAGAGAGCGTAAGCACATATGCTTAGTGAGGCATGCTCTAATGAAACAACACAATAATGCACTTTATAAACACCTTTCAAAGGCCTTTAAATTCATAAACATCATTTTTCATGCAACAATGCATACAAAACAAGCACCTCATGCTTCATTACTTCAACATGTCATATTGGCTTTCAAGTGATATTCCATAACCATTTTTCAACACAAAACACAATCGGATACGCGGATTACAAGCGTTGTCCCATACGCTTCATACACACTACCAAACACACAAGGTGGAGTTTACCGGTAGAATCACAACCCCTCAACACCCGTGATGGAGTCTAACAGTACAATCAAAACCCCTCCACATCACTCATTGGTAGTTGTATAACATCACTAACGAGAACACGGGACACACAACACAAGATCCTCACATGGCATTTTAACCACCATTATGATCTTAGACATCTCGTTAGTGTACTTGGATGGAGTTTACGGTACCATTACAACCCCTCAACATCCAAGGCGACTTTATTCACGGTGCACCCAATCCTATAGCCGGCTAACTATATCCGATTCAAATACTTCTAAACCAACACATCACTTGCCAATATACATCATTTACAATCATCAATCCACTGTTTTAAAGCATTAAACAAAGCCATTAAACCATCATGCATCACTATGCATCAAAACCACATTTATCAATGTCAAACCAAGGATCTCTTACCTTGAGCATCCTTCAACACATGGCTTTCAAAACCAGCATTAAACATGCTAAAATATGCTTTCAAAACAGAATTTAAACATGCAAATTAAACACATTGCATCCAACCATCTCATGGTTCATCAAAGAGAGAGTTTCTCCGAAAACTTACTCTTGAGCTTAGTTAAGTTGCTTTGACTTAAACTAAGCTCCAAAAACCTTCAAACACTGGTTTCAAAGCTGAAAACCAAACTTCACTCACGAATTCCGTTTCGTAAGCTTGCCGAAACGCCGTTCAAGCCTCCGGATCAACACCACAAGGATCCGAAGATGTCTCCCCTGTTTTAAACACATCAAAGCAGAGGATTAATGCATCATCATGCATTAAAATCTTCAGCTATTACACCTAAACTCGTTGCTCTCACCAAAACTCACATTTCGACTACCAAACACAACCGAAATCACATCCAAACACTTCCACAACATTACCCAACCAAGATCCATCACTTCTAAACATTCTTAGACATCAATTAACATAAAAAAAGAACCTAATCACGTCCTTATACCTCCAGCTATAGCAGAACACCAAAATCACCCCAAAAACCACCATTTTCACAAGTAAAAACTTAGGAAATTCAACCTATTTGGGATTGCATTGATTAAACCTCAATTACACATCATTAAACATCCAAAATACATTAAAAAGACATCTCAAAGCAGAGCCCAAAAAATCACCACGAAATTCTTCAAGATTTAATCAAAATCTCAAGTTTTAAGCCAAAATCAAGATCACAACATTAAAACATTTAATAAAACTTAATTTAAGGATTGAGAACTTGTGAATTTCAGTAAAGAACTGAGTATTTAGAGGAGAAGGACGTTCATACCTCTAAATGTGGATTTCTCCTTGTTTAGAACGAAAATCCTTGAAAATTCAATATGCAAATGAAGATGATTTGATGTAGAAATGATTAGGAATCATTTGGGAATTGAAATCTCATCATTAGGTGTGAAAATCAAAAGAAAAGCTGCTGTGGAAATGTGTTTGGCTGAGGGAATTTTGAGAGAAAATGAAATGGGAAAATTTTAGCAAAAGTTAGTTATAAAACTAAAATATGGTTTTCCCTCTTTTCTTTTTTATTAATTAACATTAAATGAGTCACTAAATTTAAGAAAAATCTGGAGAAATCCTTCTTTGGGTAAATTAGCTCCTTAAAGATTCAAAGTTTCAATCCTTTCAAAACAGTCACGAACTTTTCAAAAATTACATTTTAGTCACTAATTCGAAATGTCATATTTCCAAGACTTATTTTGTAAAATTGATTTCACCACTCTCTTATATATATTAGAAGAGGATTTTTAGATATTTTCCATATTTTTAATGCATCCCGAACTAGGCTTTCCCTAAAACCACCTTTTATATTCGAAACGAAAATCAGACCGGTGCGGTTCAGACCCTAAACTTCCAAGCCCAAAATTGGGGTGTTACAACTCTCCCCCTTAAGAAATTTCGTCCTCGAAATTTACCTGGAGGAAAAAGGTATGGAAACTGCTTCATCAAGTCATCCTTTCGTTCCTACGTGGCTTCCTCAACACCACGATGGTTCCACAACACCTTTACCAAATCAATGGTCTTGCCTCGAAGAACTTTACTGTCTGAATTCAGAATCTCCACCGGTTTCTCATCATAGGTCAAATCTGGATTCAACTCCACTTCTTCCACAGGCATAACGTGCGAAGGATCTGATCTATACCTACAAAGCATAGAGACATGAAACACATCATGAATCTTTTCCAACTCTTGCGGCAATCTCAACTTGTACGCAACAGGACCCACACGCTCAATCACCTCGTATGGTCCAATGTACCTAGGGCTCAATTTACCCTTTCGGCCAAACCTCATCACCTTTTCCAAGGCGAAACTTTCAAAAACATACGGTCACCCACCGCATACTCAACCTCCTTACGCTTCAAATCCGCGTAAGACTTTTGCCTATCAGAAGCTGCCTTCAATCGCTCACAAATCAGCTTCACCTTCTTGGTGGTTCCTTTCAACAAAGCTGGCATCGAAACAAACTTCTGACCTGTTTCAGCCAAACAAAGAGGAGTCCAACACTTCCTCCCGTACAAAGCTTCATAAGGTGCCATTTGAATACTTGCCTGATACTATTGTTATAAGAAAACTCCACCAAAGGGAAATGTTTCTCCCAAGAGCCCTGAAACTCAATCACACAGCACCTCAACATATCCTCCAGCACTTGGATAACACACTCAGACTGTCCATCCGACTGTGGATGATAAGAAGTACTAGAATTCAATCGTGTACCCAAAGCCTGGTGCAAACACTACAAGAAACGCGATGTAAACCTCAGATCTCTATCCGACACAATAGACTTTGGCACACCATGCAGCCGCACAATCTCAGCAATGTACAGCTCTGCAAGCTTATCCAAAGTATACGTAGTATGCACAGCCAAGAAATGCGCACACTTCGTAAGGCGATCCACAATCACCCACACCGAATTCTTCTTTGATGGCGACAAAGGCAAACCAGACACGAAGTCCATGGTAATCCTTTCCCACTTCCATTTAGGAATCCACAACGGTTGTAACAACCCGGAAGGAAACTGATGCTCAGCCTTAACTCGCTGACATACCATGCACTTACTCACACACTCAGCAACATCTTTCTTTAAACCCACCCAATAGTACTCATCACGAAGATCACGATACATCTTAGTACTACCGGGGTGCATAGCAAAAGGACTACTATGAGCTTCAGTCAGAATAGCACGCCTCAACTCAGCATCATTCTGCACTACTATTCGACTCCCAAAACATAAAACTCCATCATCATTAAAGCAGAAATCCGATGGCCTATCCTCAGCAATATCCTGAACATGTGGCACCAAAGAATCATCCAACAACTGCTTATTCTTTATCAACTGAACCAAGGATGGTTTCACTTGCAACTCAACCACAAGACCACCATCACGCGAAATGCTCAAGCTGGCAAACATAGCCCTCAACTCCACTGCCACCTTTCTACTCAAGGCATCCGCTACAACATTAGCTTTACACGGATGGTACTCGATCGTCAAATCGTAATCCTTAAGCAACTCTACCCAACGTCGTTGCCTAAGATTCAACTCTTTCTGAGACATCAGATACTTCAAACTCTTGTGATCTGTGTACACAGTACACTCCTCACCATACAAGTAATGTCTCCAAATTTTCAAAGCAAAAACCACCGCAGCTAACTCAATGTCATGCGTAGGATAATTGCGCTCATGCACCTTCAACTGTCGCGATGCATAAGCCACCACCTTACCCTCTTGCATCAGTGTTGCGTGTAAAAGAGTCTATCGCAATTGTAGTGCAAGTGTACACGACGCAAGTAGTAAAGTGATACGAAGTATCGGATATCGTCTCCACAGGGATTGGGCTAATGACTTCACCTTAGTTTACTGCACGAAAGTAAAGGAAATAGTTTAGAAAGTTGTCACGAGAATAATAAAGAAAAACGTAAATAAAAGAGTTGGAATATCAAGATAGAGAGAATGGGCTGGTATTGAATTGCTCAGTAGTGCAGGTATTGCAATGCTTAGGAAATCTAGTTGTTGTCGTCGCGCCCGTCGCCGACAGCACCTGTCGCGGCGGCTGTCCGTTAGCTGTCGTGGCAGCGAACACACCAACTCCGTACTTCAAGTTTGGCAAGAATCCCAGATCTGCCTTGGCCTATCCCTAGGTCCAAGTCTGTCGATGATCACGTCTTGATGATACCTCCCGGCGTGAATCGAAGGATGAACACCGATGTGTATGAATTCTTCTTTAGCCACTTAACCTTGCCCTATCCCTAGGCACAAGATAGTTCAACTATAAACTAGAGAACTCGCTCTTATTTCTTTTGTATACTTAACTCTCTCGATGCTAAGTAAATGGATAACCTCACAATGCTCTCCCGATGCTCTTGCAAGATATTAGTAACCAAAATAAGAGAACTTGAAGTTTATTTTATTGAACTGAAAATACCAAAAACAAAACAACCCTTGCAACTACTTTACAAAACAACCCGTGGCCCTAGGAGGTTTTTAGAACATAACGACGGCGGGTAAACGGCAGGGGGGTTTTGGTTGTCGGTTATGGGGTATGGAGTATGATATGCCCTAGGTTAAAATACATGCCCTTATATAAGCTTTGGGCTCAAGTATTCTAAGTTAACAAGGATTACAACTTTAATTAAAAGTAAGATTCTAATAAAGACTTAATCTCCAAGTATCCTACTTTTCAGCCGCCATCCTTGTGTCTTGGGATTTCCTCTCCTTGAGCTTTGGCTTGACATATCTTTTGATCCGGGGCTTGGAAAATTATTTGGTTGTCACACACATACGAGCAGATTTTTCTCTATCTGTCGAGGTCCACTTTGCTTTTCCTCTTCATAAGGCTGCTGTCACCTTGCTGTCACGGCAGATCCATGGCAGCATCATCCTCGTCGTCTGCTTGTCCAGTTCAGCTCTGCTGCTTCTCTGCCCTGCGCCTGCCTTCTCCGTCAACTATGGCAGCAACCTACAAAATCAGCCATCTTTTAGTAGAATCCGTGCCTTTAATATATTTGTGATGTTTTGCTGTAAACTAACCTAAATGCAATGCAATGATGCTTGAATGCAGCAGAAATATGGGTTAAAAAGGGTGTAAATAATAGAACTTTTTCACACTCAACACACCCCCAAACTCAAGTTTTTGCTTGCCCTCAAGCAATTAAGACCTAAACGAAAAATATTTTTGTGTTGGCTTTCAAGCAGTGAACTGTCCCTTACCCGTCGCTCATTCTCTGTGGTGGCAGCAACCTGTCGGAAAGATTAGTATCTGTCCGGAATCTCCCTATATTCCTCGTGCAGTGTGTGCATGCTTGTGAACAGTTATATGCTAAGACTCTCTTAGTTTCACTAGAATATTATACTTTAGCTTGTTTAGAGTTTTTCTTACGAGACTGATTTCTTTCTTTTCCTTACTAGAGCCAGAATAAGGCACCTCTAGTTAATTTCTTTTTTTCTAATTTCTTCTCATTTCTACTAGAGCCAGTATTTCAGGCACCTCTAGTTAACTGTCTAGAGCCGGTGATAGGCACCTCTAGAAGTTTTTTCTCTGGTTATCTGCCTAGAGCCAGTGTTGGGCACCTCTAGGTTTCCTGAGAGTCTAGTCTCTTTTCTACTCTAAGTGCTAAGTTTTCTATTCTAGTTTGGCTAAGAGAAGTCTAAGCATTATAACAGTCACAATGGTGTTTAATTTTTCAGAACTATAGAAAGGCTCTAAACTTCTCCTTAAACTGTCCTAAAGATGCTGCCACGACAGAGCTGTCATGACAGGTAAGTTTACTTCACAGTTTTAAGCCAAAAGTTTCTGATTTTTTTTAACTTTAAATAACAGACACAACAATAATTTAAAGATGTACTAAGACTCCATTAAAATGGAGGGTTGCCACCCCCAAACTCGAGGGTTGCATTGCCCTCAATGCAAATGACAGATAAAATGAAGGCAGGTACATCACAAAATATAAATAAGGCAGGCAGCAATAAAAAGAAAAGAAGAAACTTAAATTTTAAGCACTTTCTTCACTGCTGCTGCTGACACGGATCTGGCGGCGGCGTCTAGGCTGTGGGGGAGGCTGGGCAGGTTGCTCCACGAGCTGGATGTCTGAGCTGCTGCCGCTATCCCAAGTGCTGCTAGTGGTGATGCTGGCCTTGGGCATTAGCTTTCTGTCTGCCACATGTTTCTGCCTCTTGACAGGCATGAATTCCTTCTCCAAATTCCTCCTAATAGGAGGTTCCTCCTCGCTGTCAACTGAGGCCGGTCGTTTCGTTCCACGTGCGGGGCTGTCGGCCGGAGGACTCCCAGCTGCTGTCGGGGCAGATGATGGGGTGGAAGCAGTAGAATGGGTATGTGGGGAGGCAGGTGGTGTAGGTGTGTGGATAGGGGTGGGGATGGTGAAATAATGGGCAGGGAAAGTGGGGAAAACAACATCGGGATAATTTAAAGTAGTGGTAATGAAATTTACCGTTGAGTTGGCGAAATCCCGGATGAATGTTATCAGCCCCAATTGTCTGTCTTCCACCCGCTGTATGGCGGCAAGGATTTGTGCAGATTGGTCGGTCTGGGCGGCTGCTGCGGCAGGCTCAGGGGCAGGTTCAGTGGTAGGTTCCTCGGCTGATTCTGCTGGGGAGGCAGCAGGGTTGAAGGAGTTGATGGGTGTTGCGACTATTAGCTCCATGAGGCTGGTAATGTTGTTATCGGTCCAGCCTTGTCCTTGGACCAGTTTATCGGTGGGTGCCTCCGGGACAGCAGCGCAGCGGCAGAGAGAGGTGATCATGAACGGTAGGTAGAGGCGGGATGTTGTTCGATAAGTGCAATCCAAGACGCTTTCCCTCATATAACGGCCCACGTTGATAGGCCGATCGTGCATGATCGAATGAATGAGTGCGAGTCGCTGCTGGTTTACCGTTGTGTGATGGGAAGACGGCAGGATACGCTTCTTGATGAAAGCGTTCCATAGCTTAGCTTCTGGGAGTAGCTGCCCCCTTTTTACGGAGTTGGGGTTTTTCTTGCTCGTAGTCCACTTCGTCCCTTCTTCTGTCACCTCCGCCATGACAACACCGTAGGCGGCAGAGTCGAGGGTGTCCAAGAAGTGCTGATGGGTATCGTCGTTGGGACGAAAGTAGAGGCCATACATATGGTTGATACTATCGGCTGTGAATGGTACCTCTACCCCTCGGACGATTACTGATGTTGCCGTCTTGCTGTCGATGGCAGCATAGAACTCCCTCACCAATGTGTCGTTTAATTCTGTCGGTTGTTCAGCGAATTGCTCCCATAGTTGAGCCCTTATAGCCCTCGCAATGAATGGTCGGAGTCCCATGTTGGGTGCCTTTCGGATGTAGATGAAACCCCTTTCTTCCCATAATTCCTTAGTTGCGAAGGGCGACTGTGCTGCTGATGAAGAGGCTGAGGCAGCACTGCGGCGGGTATGTCTAGAAGACATATTAGTTGCAAGGGTTGTGAAAGGAAAGAAAAATAAAGAAAAACGAGAGGAGAAAGCAAGTAAGAATAAGCAGAAGTGAGGAAAATGAAAATGAAAACGGGGTTTTATAGCGGTCGAGTTGCTGCCCATTTAATACTGTAACGGCAGGCGTGAATAACAGGGCAACTGTTGAGATTTGGCGTGTCTGATGCGTCTGACACGCATTTATGCGTCTGTTACGCGTCTGCCACACGCTTCTGCGTCTGCCGTGTCAGTCTATTGACAGCCTGTCTTATCCGTGTCTGCGCGACAGCTGGAACGACAGGCTTCAATAAATGGGCTCTACTGGGTTGATGGATGGATGGATTGTGGGCTTGGGTCACTTCTCCTTTTTCTTCTTGACTCCATTATTTCCTAAAAAACAGAAAATAGAAAAAACATTATTCAAATAAAAATAAAACTTAGGTTAAAACTTAGGTTAAATTAGGGATGCCTTGTGGGGCATCTCCTAAGGTAACCACTTCCTGTATTTCTGGGGCTTCAGTCCCCTGATAGTGCTTGAGGCGCTGTCCATTGACTTTGAATTGGTGCCCGTCTTTTAATGATCGGATAGTGATGGCACCATGGGGAAAAACTTGTACTACTTGGAACGGGCCATTGTCGTAGGCCATTGTAAATTCTTGCATTGTCGTAGGCCATTGTAAATTCTTGTCATGCCACTTCTTTGTTTTCTCCTTGTAAATTCTTGCATTGTCGTAGGCCATTGTCCGTATTTCTTCAATCTCGTTCAGATCTAATAGCCTTTTTTGTCCTGCCTTGTCCAAGTCCATATTTACTGCCTTGATTGCCCAGTATGCCTTGTGCTCTATCTCGACAAGCAGATGACAGGTTTTCCCATAAATCAATCGGTATGGAGACATGCCCAACAGAGTCTTAAAAGCTGTCTGATATGCCCATAATGAATCATTAAGGAGTAAAGACCAATCTTTCCTAGTTGGCTTAACCATCTTCTCAAGAATGTTCTTAACTTCCCTATTAGATATCTCAGCTTGTCCATTGGTCTGTGGGTGGTATGCTGTCGCGATCCTGTGCTTGACACCATATTTCTTCAAGGCGGCAGCAATTACCCTATTATCAAAATGTCTCCTTTCATCACTGATGATCGCCTTAGGAATGCCAAACCTAGAAAAATGTTTTTATGTAAAAACTTCTGGACCGTCTTGGCATCATTCTTTTGAGTGGCGATAGCTTCAACCCACTTGGAGACATAATCCACTGCTAGGAGGATGTATAGATTTCCACATGAAGATGGAAAATGTCCCATAAAATCAATCCCCCAAACGTCGAAAATTTCGACTTCTAGAATGTTCTGCAGTGGCATCTCGTTTCTCCTCGAGATGTTACCTGTCCTCTAGCACCTGTCATAGTTCTTGTAGAAGTCCTGTGCATCCTTATACAGTGTCGGCCAGTAGAACCCTGACTGCAGCACCTTGGCAGCAGTTTTATTGCCTCCTAAGTGACCTCCATATTGTGAAGCGTGGCAGTGATGGAGAATGTCTTCTTGCTCTTCTTGTGGTACACACCTCCTTATAACCTGATCTGCACACATTTTGAAAAGAAGAGGTTCATCCCAATAATAATGCTTAACATCATTTTGGAACCTCTTTCTGGCTTGATAATTAAGATTAGAAGGAAGTATTCCGCTAACTATAAAATTAACGAAATCAGCATACCAGGGGAGTTCAGAAGACTTACCTGCCGCCATGGCTGTCGCGGCAGCGATTGCGGCAGCAAAGAGCTCCTCATCTGGGAAGGTCTCCAGTATGTTTGTCTCATCGATTGGCAGACTCTGTCCCTTCTCCAACCTTGACAAGTGATCTGCCACCTGATTTTCTGTCCCTTTTTTGTCCTTGATCTCAAGGTCGAATTCTTGCAATAGCAGGATCCACCGTATCAATCTAGGCTTTGCATCCTTCTTCGCGAACAAATACTTCAGGGCAGAGTGGTCTGTGTGCACTATTACTTTCGTCCCAAGTATGTAAGAACGAAACTTGTCGATGGAGAAAACCACAGCTAATAGCTCCTTTTCTGTGGTGGTGTAGTTTACTTGGGCGTCATTCAATGTCTTACTGCCATAATATATGACATGAAATAGCTTGTCTCTGCGCTGCCCAAGTGCTGCCCCGACAGCATAGTCACTAGCATCACACATAATCTCAAATGGCTGTGTCCAGTCTGGTGGCTGTACTATGGGGGCTGTTACTAATTTTTCCTTCAGAACCTTGAATGCTTCAGTACATTCTTCATTAAAGTCAAAGGGTCGGTTCTGCTCTAAGAGATGACATAGGGGCTTCGTGATTTTTGAGAAATTTGCAATAAATCTTCAATAAAAACCAGCATGCCCTAAAAAACTTCTAATGCCCTTGACTGTGGTCGGCGGCGGCAGCTTCTCTATCACTTCTATCTTAGCCCTGTCGACTTCTATCCCACGGCAGCTAATCTTATGGCCAAGGACTATCCCCTCATCCACCATAAAGTGGCATTTTTCCCAATTCAGAACTAGATTTGCTTTTTCACATCTTTCAAGTACCTTTTGTAGATTGCCGAGGCAGCTCTCAAAGTCGTCTCCAAAGACGGAAAAATCATCAATAAAAATCTCAAGGAAGTCCTCTACCATGTCGGAGAATATGGCCATCATGCACCTTTGGAAGGTGGCGGTTGCATTACATAATCCAAACGGCATTCTCCTAAAAGCGTATGTTCCGTAGGGGCATGTGAAAGTCGTCTTCTCTTGATCCTCTGGTGCGATAGAAATTTGGTTGTAACCTGAGTAACCATCAAGAAAACAATAGTAAGGTTTACCCGCTAACCTGTCAAGCATTTGATCAATAAAGGGTAAAGGAAAGTGGTCCTTTCGGGTAGCTTTGTTAAGCTTCCGATAGTCCATACAAACCCTCCAACCTGTCACAGTTCTGGTTGGGATTAACTCATTGTCCTCATTGGTCACCACGGTCATTCCTGCTTTCTTTGGAATGCATTGCACCGGGCTCACCCATTTGCTGTCAGAGATGGCGTAAATGATACCAGCATCTAACCATTTGATTATCTCTTTACGCACCACCTCTTTCATCGCATGGTTTAGCCGCCTTTGGGCATCTATAGTCGGCTTATGATCTTCTTCTAGAAGGATTTTGTGCATGCATAACGCCGGACTAATGCCTTGTATATCAGCAATCGTCCATCCAATTGCCTTTTTGTGCTGCTGTAACATGTCGATCAACTGCCGTTCATGTTCCTGCGGCAGCTTAGAAGAGATGATTACGGGCAACGTATCATTTGAACCAAGAAAAGCATA
Source organism: Hibiscus tridactylites (assembly GCA_958450335.1). Taxonomy (NCBI): domain Eukaryota; kingdom Viridiplantae; phylum Streptophyta; class Magnoliopsida; order Malvales; family Malvaceae; genus Hibiscus; species Hibiscus tridactylites. The sequence continues at coordinate 34,821,030 of OY288272.1, read as the reverse complement.
TTTAAGTTGCCCTGGCAGGGGCTTCAGTTCTAAGGCAGGTGGTTCAACAGTAGATGGCTTTTGGATTAAATGGTTATCCGAAGTATAATTCAAAGGTTCGAATAACTTACCTGGACGATTGCCTATCCAGTTTACCTCCTCCTGATATTCAGTATCAGATGTTTCAGAATCAGAGGAGTTGCTGTCGTCGGTGCTGTCGTCGTTGCTGTCATGACAGGCCTGTAGGTGGCTGCCGCAGCAGTGACCAAATTTAATATCGTGACAGCCCGACCTGATGCAGGGTTGATCAAGGGTAACGTCAGTGATAGCCTTTCATTCCTCGTCTACATCAGCATGTTTCATCGCTTGGAGAACATTCAACTTGATCTCTTGATCGTTTACTCGCATGGTGAGTTCTCCTTTCTCCACATCAATCAGTGATCTTCCCGTTGCTAAGAAGGGTCGCCCAAGGATGATTGGTGCGTTTTCGTCTGCTTCACAATCTAAAACAAGAAAGTCAGCAGGAAAAATAAACTTATCCACTCTTACCAGAATATCTTCAAATTTTCCTTCTGGGTGAACGTAAGAGCGGTCTGCCAGCTGCAGAGTTACTGTTGTGGGCCGCGCTTTTCCAATACCTAATTTCTGAAAAACAAATTTTGGCATTAAATTAACACTAGCACCAAGATCACAAAGCGCCTTACCCACAAACTTATTTCCGATTACGCAGGGTATGATGAAGCTCCCCGGATCCTTCTTTTTCTGGGGTGGCTGCCGGTGAAGAATACTCATGCAACCTTCTGTCATCTTTACCGTTTCATACTCCCCAAGTTTAGATTTTTTTCGACATAACATCCTTGAGAAATTTAGCATAACCGGGCATCTCCCTAACGGCATCTAACAGCGGAATATTAATATGAACCTGCTTAAAAATATCATAAATCTTTTTAAGTTGAGATTCTTGCTTAGCTTGCTGTATCCGTTGGGGAAAAGGTGGTGGGGGACGATAATCAGCAATACGTCCTTCCCACTACATGCGAATCTGAGGACGGTAATCGTCTTTTTTTCCTCTGTTGCTTCTGCTGTCGTGATAGGTTCATCGGCAGTAGTCTGTTTGTCACCTGTCGGGGCAGCTTCCTCGACAGGTTTGTCTAAGGCTGGATCCTTTACTGTTTCAGTTTCCTTTTCCGGCCCTTGTAGTTTCTTCCCACTCCTAGTAGTAATTGTCTTACATTGCTCATGTGTGGGCTGCCTAGCATTTTCAGTATTACTAGGGAATCCTCCATTCTACCGCAGCTTAATATGTTGCGACACCTGACCCATTTGTGTCTCCAGAGATTTCAAAGTAGCTTCATGATTTGTCATCCTCATCTCTGTTTTGTCCATGAAAGTCTCTGTCTTCTTGACAAACTGATTCATATTCTCAATATAAGTACCGGTCTGAGACATAAAGGTGGCCAGAGTCTGTTCCAATATACTGCTCGTGGCAGCTGGTGGCTGTTGTTGCTGCTGCGGCGGCAGGTGCGGCGGCAGATTCTGCGGCTGTTGCTGTCGCGTCAGCAATCTAGGACCTCCCTGATTCTGATTGTGTGCTTGTGGATTCAGGGCATTATTGGGGTTACTCCAGGAAAATTTGGGATCCTTCCTCCAATAGGGATTATAGTTGTTGGAATTATAATTCGGCTTGTAGTTTCCAACATATTTTCCCTCTTCTACTTGTATTGGGCACTCATCCCGACTATGATTTCCCTCACAGATATCACATACTTCCTCAACAACAAATCCTTGTAAACCATCATCATTCAATAACCTTTTCATTGCTTTAGTAAGGAATTCTACATGTGATTTCATAGTGCTGTCGGCCTCATAATCCTTGACAGCAAGTACCTGTTTACCCCCTCTTCTTGCAGTCGGAAACTGCTCCTCATTCTTGGCCAGATTTTTCAAAACTTGCATTACCTCGTCCGGATCTTTATCCAATAATAGTCCATTTGCTGCAGAATCAATTCTAATACGAGTTTGTAAGTTGGCAGCATTATAAAACTTTGTAACCTGATTCCAGACGGGGAATCCATGCATTGGGCAGTTCCGTAGAAGAGTAGTAAATCTGTCCCAGGCCTCGTGCATTGGCTCGTCATCTTCCTGTTGAAAAGTAGCAATTTCATTACGTAATCGCTCAGATAAATGCGAAGGATTAAAACGAGATAAAAATTCACGAGATAAATCTGCCCAAGTCATAATTGAACCTGGCGTAAGTTTATTCCACCAAGTTTTAGCTCTGTCCCTCAAGGAATGGGGAAATAACCGAAGCCTCAGTATCTCCGGATTAACTTCTGGTAGTCTAAACGAACCACAGATCTCCTGGAACGTCTTGAGATGCTCCCTGGCATCTTCTGTAAAAGCACCACTAAACTGCTCGGCATTGTTGATCATACTAAACATGACAAGTTTAAGCTCGAAGTTATCAACATCAATATCTGGCAGCGTGGTCTCCAACTCTACATGATCGTTCAACATGTAGTCACGACAGGACCGTCGTCCGGCTGCTGCGGGCGGGTCGCCGACATGCGGGTTAATATCGCCGAGGGGTGGTATGCCACCGCCAGCAGGTTGGTTATGGCCTATTTTTTCTAGCTGTTCCTCGAGGTATTCGTTTCTGTCTAAAAGTCGGCGAAGTTGTTTCTTGAGATTGAAGGAACGTTCAACTTCCGGATCTAATGGATATTCAGGATCTTCACCTCTTTTAGATCTGCGCATAAACAAGAAAACCTCGTGAAAAGCAAGAGTTGAAAGTGCTAAAAAAAAATAGAAAAAGAAAAAATTAAAATGAAAACAAAAACAAAAACGAAAAGTGCAATAAAAGAAAGGTGTAGTTATGTTGCCAATCCCCGGCAACGACGCCAAAAACTTGTTGCGTGTAAAAGAGTCTATCGCAATTGTAGTGCAAGTGTACACGACACAAGTAGTAAATTGATACGAAGTATCGGATATCGTCTCCACAGGGATCGGGCTAATGACTTCACCTTAGTTTACTGCACGAAAGTAAAGGAAATAGTTTAGAAAGTTGTCACGAGAATAATAAAGAAAAACGTAAATAAAAGAGTTGGAATATCAAGATAGAGAGAATGGGCTGGTATTGAATTGCTCAGTAGTGCAGGTATTGCAATGCTTAGGAAATCCAGTTGCTGTCGTCGCGCCCGTCGCCGACAGCGGCTGTCCGTTAGCTGTCGCGGCAGCGAACACACCAACTCCGTACTTCAAGTTTGGCAAGAATCCCAGATCTGCCTTGGCCTATCCCTAGGTCCAAGTCTGTCGATGATCACGTCTTGATGATACCTCCCGGCGTGAATCGAAGGATGAACACCGATGTGTATGAATTCTTCTTTAGCCACTTAACCTTGCCCTATCCCTAGGCACAAGATAGTTCAACTATAAACTAGAGAACTCGCTCTTATTTCTTTCGTATACTTAACTCTCCCGATGCTAAGTAAATGGATAACCTCACAATGCTCTCCCGGTGCTCTTGCAAGATATTAATAACCAAAATAAGAGAACTTGAAGTTTATTTTATTGAACTGAAAATACCTAAAACAAAACAACCCTTGCAACTACTTTACAAAACAACCCGGGGCCATAGGAGGTTTTTAGAACATAACGACGGCGGGTAAACGGCAGGTTGGTTTTGGTTGTCGGTTATGGGGTATGGAGTATGATATGCCCTAGGTTAAAATACATGCCCTTATATAAGCTTTGGGCTCAAGTATTCTAAGTTAACAAGGATTACAACTTTAATTAAAAGTAAGATTCTAATAAAGACTTAATCTCCAAGTATCCTACTTTTTAGCCGCCATCCTTGTGTCTTGGGATTTCCTCTCCTTGAGCTTTGGCTTGACATATCTTTTGATCCGGGGCTTGGAAAATTATTTGGTTGTCACACGACAGACGAGCAGATTTTTCTCTATCTGTCGAGGTCCACTTACCTTTTCCTCTTCATAAGGCTGCTGTCACCTTGCTGTCACGGCAGATCCATGGCAGTATCATCCTCGTCGTCTGCTTGTCCAGTTCAGCTCTGCTGCTTCTCTACCTTGCGCCTGCCTTCTCCGTCAACTATGGCAGCAACCTACAAAATTAGCCATCTTTTAGTAGAATCCGTGCCTTTAATATATTTGTGATGTTTTACTGTAAACTAACCTAAATGCAATGCAATGATGCTTGAATGCAGCAGAAATATGGGTTAAAAAGGGTGTAAATAATAGAACTTTTTCACACTCAACAATCAGTACACACCCCAAACCAACGTAGGATGCGTCACTATACACCACAAACTCTTTCCCTGATTCAACTTGAACCAAGATAGGAGCTTGCGTCAAAGCTGCCTTAAGCTTCTGAAAAGCCTGTTGTCTCGCTTCTGTCCACTCATACTTAACATCCTTCTGCAACAACTTCGTCAAAGGTGCAGCAATCTTTGAAAATCCATCCACGAACCTCCGATAGTATCCCCCCAAACCAAGGAAACTACGGACTTCATGAACAGACTTAGGAGGCTTCCAATTCATCACTGCCTCAATCTTCTGACGATCAACACGAATCCCCTCAGCAGAAACCACATGACCAAGGAACACAAATTCCCTGAGCCAAAACTCACACTTGCTCAGCTTGGCATAAAGCTGATTCTCCAACAAAGCCTGCAACACAATCCTCAAATGCCCCTCATGCTCTTCCTCAGTACGTGAGTACACGAGGATATCATCAATGAACACCACAACAAATTTACCCAAGTATTCATGGAACACTCTATTCATCATGTCCATGAAAGCTGCAGGAGCATTTGTCAATCCAAACGACATCACAAGAAACTCATAATGCCCATACCTCGTTCTGAAGGCTGTCTTTGGCACATCCACATCCTTCACCTTTAACTGGTAATAGCCTGACCTTAAGTCAATTTTAGAGAACACAGCCGCTCCCCGAAATTGATCAAAAAGATCATCAATCCTCGGCAATGGATACCAATTCTTGATAGTCAACTTGTTAAGCTAACGGTAATCAATGCACATTCTCATAGTGCCATCCTTTTTCTTCACAAATAAGATCGGTGCAACCCAAGGTGACACACTCGGCCGAATGAAACCACGATCAAGCAACTCCTGAAGTTGCGTCTTCAGCTCCTTCAACTCTTTAGGTGCCATTCGATAAGGAGTAATGGACACTGGAGTTGTGTTTTCATACAGCTCAATTCCAAACTCCACTTCGCGATTAGGAGGTAATCCAGGTAACTCCTTCGGAAACACACCAGGAAACTCTTACACAGTCCTGCTATCTTGCACTCGCAACTCCTTAGAGCTAGGATTCATCACGAAGGCTAGGTAGGCTTCACAACCTTGCCTCAGCATCCGGCTCGGTTCAAATGTAGACACCACATTGGCAAGAAACTTCACATTCTCACCCACCACCACTACCTCATAATCATCCGCAAGCTTCAACGAAACCCGCTTATTCTCAAAATCCACCACAACTCGATGTTCAACAAGCCAATCCATGCCAAGGATTACATCAAAACCATAGAAAGGCAATTCCATGAGATCAACATGAAAAACATTGTTTTGCACAACCAAGGGACCTCTTCTATAAAGCTTTCGTGTCACAACAGTCTCACCAAAAGAACTAGTTACACGCATACCAACATCCAAAGACTCAACAGGCAAACCAAGCAATTGAGCATGCTCACGCAATATGTATGAGTGTGTAGATCCGGAATCAATCAAGGAAAGTAATGACAAGGATTGCAAAGCGAAGGTACCTGCGATCACATCCGTGTCATTTCTTCCCTCCCGCTGCGCATACACTCTAGCCTGGCCTCCACCCTCAGGTTGAACAACCACCACATGAGCCACATTCCATCCACCATCCTCTCTGCGCTGGAAGTTACCACGGCTGCGCCCACGACCTCTCTGTGGTGCTACAACTCCAGGAGCACGTCCCTGACCACCACCGGCAAACAGAGGACACTCCCTCCTCATGTGGTCCGCTGAACCACAGTTCCAGCACGAATTACCGGTCACCACAACAGGAGCCTGCACCTCTCTCGCTGCCCGAGGACAATCACGCCTCAAGTGACCACGCGATTCACACGCCCAACATGTGTTCTGATCAGCTCTCGCCCTGTCTCCTTGAACAGGCGCACCTTGCCCTCCACCACCATGCCTAGCCGAAGACTGATACCTCCGATCACGTCCTCTCTTGTTCCGTCCACCACCAGAACTATACTCAGCCGCTCTCTTGCCCACGCTAGGACCAGCACTCCTAGAGGATAAACTCAGATTCAGCTCAATATCCTTTGCTCTACTAACCAGCACATCAAAGTTAGTGTACTCCGCGGCCAGCATATAGGTCTTTACATCCGTCACCAACCCATAACGGAAACGTTCACACCTCTCCCGCTCATCAGGGATAAGCTCAGGTGCGTAATGACTGAGACGGACAAACTGAACCTCGTACTCAACTACTGTCATACTTCCTTGAGTACAGGTATCGCACACCCAGATACTTTCTCTTGAACGCGTTCAGAAAGAACGTCCAAGTTACATCAGCTTCCTCCATTCCGGAGACAGTGGTCGTCCACCAGGTATACGCATCATCATGCAACAGTGATACCATACAGCCTAGCTTCTGCACATCATTGCAGTACATTTGTCCCAAAATTCTCTTGGTACTTTCCAACCAAGACTCGAAACCCTCCGCAGACAAACCTCTGAACTCAGTCCCTCCCAGACTGCGCAAACGTTCCAAAGGTCGTCTAGCATTAGCATCTCGCTGATGCCCAGCTCCATGAGCTCCAGCTACTGCCGCTTGAAAGGCTCCAACAATAGCCTGTATCAGCACTGTCATATCAGGAGCAGCTTGCCCCTGCCCAGCTTCAGGTCTAGCAACCCCAGCACCAGCACCAGCTCCATCACCTCCAGCACCACCACCACCGGGTGGAGGAGGTAAGTCCACTACATTCTCAGCATTCTCTTCATTCTCGTTTTGAGCCATAGCTCGCGTATTAATCCTCGTCTCTCAACGAGGTCCCATTCACTAAACAATGCACTAACACAAATGCAATAAACATAATCATGCTCAGCAAGGTAAGAAATCCAAGTACTCAAGCTCATTTTCACATAAAACAAATCATTTCATTAGTTTTGATATGGCAATGGGTCCCTCTAACATGCTTCATCACAGCATACATCACAATTGCAACATACTTACAATTCACACATCATACTTTCACTCAACAAGCATAAAAAGCAATCATACACATATCACCCACATAACCATTCCCAATTACTTGAGAACTCAGCTCTGATACCACCAAATGTAACCCCCTTAGCCTGGCCTAGACGGTTAACCCGAACTACGAAGATTACATGGGGAAAACCAAAGTCAACCCGAAAGTCAACCTTGATTAACGACCCTTTTTTTCTTTTTAAACTTGTCTAGATGCACATTAATCCTAGGCGTACTCTCGAGATAAGCATACTCAAAAATCACAGCAATCGGAAAGCAATAAGGGACTCAAATGCACAACATACGAATTTACGGACCAGATTGTAAAATCTGGAAGTTAAGAGGACTTTACTAATTTTTAAGATACCATCATGTAATTAGTCATGTTTCATGCTTCTCGGTCAAATTTCACCTCAAACGGACATCCCAAACTCAACCAATTGCATATACAAAGTTCAGGACTAAAACGTGAAGATTGCAAAACACAAACCATACAAATCAGTGCCCAGCGGTCAAGTGTTTCGGAGCGGGAATTGACCGTTCCGAAACGCGGGACCGTTTCGAAACCTGTTCCGAAACAGGGCTTGGCAGTAGCAAAAGTGTTTCGGAACGGCTCCACCCTTTTCGAAACACCAAGGCCATTTCAGACCCCTGTTTTGAAACGGTAGTGCCCGTTCCGAAACGGACTGCCCAGAAAGTGCAGATTTTTCTGGTTTAACATACATTCACCCAATCAAACATGTCCCTATGACCTCCTAATCATGCCACCAAGTCATCATGCATTAAAGGAACATATTAGCTTCAACAAAACATATCCATTGCATCAATTAGGGAAAACCTCAATCTATAGGCATGCATCCTATTACCCAAAACCAACAAACATCAAACCATCAAAGCAAACACCAAAAGTGGCCAATTACATATCCAAGACATCATAGGCATCATGCCAAACTTAGGGAGTCCAAAACATCTCCCAAAAACACAATCAAGGATCCCATTGCCAAATACCAAAAGCTAATAATATTGTAAAAATAGTCACCATACATGAGCTTAGTCTTTCTCTTGGATTCTTGACCTCCTTGTTGCCCTTAAAGAACTTCAATTCTCTGCATTATTGGTTCAAGAAAGAGAGCGTAAGCACATATGCTTAGTGAGGCATGCTCTAATGAAACAACACAATAATGCACTTTATAAACACCTTTCAAAGGCCTTTAAATTCATAAACATCATTTCTCATGCAACAATGCATACAAAACAAGCATCTCATGCTTCATTACTTCAACATGTCATATTGGCTTTCAAGTGATATTCCATAACCATTTTTCAACACAAAACACAATCGGATACGCGGATTACAAGCGTTGTCCCAAACGCTTCATACACACTACCAAACACACAAGGTGGAGTTTACCGGTACAATCACAACCCCTCAACACCCATGATGGAGTCTAATGGTACAATCACAACCCCTCCACATCACTCATTGGTAGTTGTATAACATCACTAACGAGAACACGGGACACACAACACAAGATCCTCACATGGCATTTTAACCACCATTATGATCATAAAAATCTCGTTAGTGTACTTGGATGGAGTTTACGGTACCATTACAACCCCTCAACATCCAAGGCGACTTTATTCACGGTGCACCCAATCCTATAGCCGGCTAACTATATCCGATTCAAATACTTTTAAACCAACACAACACTTGCTAATATACATCATTTACCAATAGCAATCCACTGTTTTAAAGCATTAAACAAAGCCATTAAACCATCATGCATCACTATGCATCAAAACCACATTTATCAATGTCAAACCAAGGATCTCTTACCTTGAGCATCCTTCAACACATGGCTTTCAAAACCAGCATTAAACATGCTAAAATATGCTTTCAAAATAGAATTTAAACATGGAAATTAAACACATTGCATCCAACCATCTCATGGTTCATCAAAGAGAGAGTTTCTCCGAAAACTTACTCTTGAGCTTAGTTAAGTTGCTTAGACTTAAACTAAGCTCCCAAAACCTTCAAACATTGGTTTCAAAGTTGAAAACCAAACTTCACTCACCAATTCTGTTTCGCAAGCTTGCCGAAACGCCGTTCAAGCCTCCGGATCAACACCACAAGGATACGAAGATGTCTCCCCTGTTTTAAACACATCAAAGCAGATGATTAATGCATCATCATGCATTAAAATCTTCAGCTATTACACCTAAACTCGCTGCTCTCACCAAAACTCACATTTCGGCTACCAAACACAACCGAAATCACATCCAAACACTTCCTCAACATTACCCAGCCAAGATCCATCACTTCTAAACATTCTTAGACATCAATTAACATCCAAAAAGAACCTAATCACGTCATTATACCTCCAGCTATAGCAGAACACCAAAATCACCCCAAAAACCACAATTTTCACCAATAAAAACTTAGGAAAATCAACTTATTCGGGATTGCATTGATTAAACCTCAATTACACATCATTAAAAAGCCAAAATACATTAAAAAGACATCTCAAAACAGAGCCCAAACAATCACCACGAAATTCTTCAAGATTTAATCAAAATCTCAAGTTTTAAGCCAAAATCAAGATCACAACATTAAAACATTTAATAAAACTCAATTTAAGGATTGAGAACTTGGGAATTTCAGTAAAGAACTGAGTATTTAGAGGAGAAGGACGCTCATACCTCTAAATATGGATTTCTCCTTGTTTAGAACCAAAATCCTTGAAAATTCAATATGCAAATGAAGAGGATTTGATGTAGAAATGATTAGGAATCATTTGGGGATTGAAATCTCTTCATTGGGTGTGAAAATCAAAAGAAAGCTGCTGTGGAAATGTGTTTGGCTGAGGGAATTTTGAGAGAAAATGAAATGGGAAAATTTTAGCAAAAGTTAGTTATAAAACTAAAATATGGTTTTTCCCTCTTTTCTTTTTATTAATTAACATTAAATGAGTCACTAAATTTAAGAAAAATCTGGGGAAATCCTTCTTTGGGTAAATTAGCTCCTTAAAGATTCAAAGTTTCAATCCTTTCAAAAGAGTCACAAACTTTTCAAAAATTACATTTTAGTCACTAATTCGAAATGTCATATTTCCAAGCCTTATTTTGTAAAATTGATTTCACCACTCTCTTATATATATTAAAAGAGGATTTTTAGATATTTTCCATATTTTTAATGCATCCCGAACTAGGCTTTCCTTAAAACCACCTTTTATATTCGAACCGAAAATTAGACCGGTCCGGTTCAGACCCTAAACTTCCAAGCCCAAAATTGGGGTGTTACACTTCTCGTTGAGCATACACTCGAGCCTGGCCACCACCCTCAGGCTGGACAGCCACCACATGAGCCACATTCCTTCCGCCATCCTCTCTGCGCTGGAAGTTACCACAGCCGCGCCAACGACATCTCTGTGGTGCAACAACACCAGGTGCATGTCCCTGACCACCACCGGCCAACAAGGGACACTCCCTCCTCATTTGGTCTGCCAAACCACAATTCCAGCACGAATTACCAGCTACAACAATACGAGCTTGCACCTCTCTCGGTACTCGAGGACAATCACGCCTCAAATGACCACGCGATCCACACGCCCAGCATGTGTTCTGATCAACTCTCTCCCTGTCTCCCTGAACAGGCGCACCATGCTGTAACACCCCATTTTAGCCCTAATTTTAAAATCCCTAATTGTGAGAATTCCCAATTGAAAACCCTAGAATTTGGGGAAAATCGGAATTTAACCTAATCGGATTTGGGACCAAATTGATTAAATTAAGAGTTTGGTGGTTATTTTGTTAGGCGGGCAAGAACAAAGACCCTTCTTCTGTAAATTACCCATTTATCTAGGGTAAACACACTTTTGGTCCAATCTCTGTTATATGCGCCGCTCTTCCTTGTTTGCTAATAAAATAATTTAAAAAAAAAAGATATACAAAGCTTACCGAAAACCCTTCCCCCATCCCCGTTTTGTTTCCGTCGAAGCTCCGATTAGGGGGCTAGCTTTGGCCGTTCGTCGTTTCGCGGTCACCAGTGGGATCCTCGTGGCCGTCCGATCAAAACCCACTTTCGGGTATCTTGTTCGCCGTCTCCAATCGTCGGAAGGGAGGCTTGAAAGCTTCGATCTTCCGCTGCCGCCGTCGTTTTCCGTGAGTGTCGCCGCCGTCCTCTGTGCGCGCGTTGCTTCCGTCCCAAATTGGGTGAGTCGTGGTTGGGCTTCGGGTTTACCGTCGTCGGCGTGTTGGTCGTGTTCGATGTCGGGCGCTGGTTGCCCTGCGTTGGTCGTGGCCGGTAGGGCCGTGGCCGCCGTCGGGTTCGCTGGTAGTGCTAGGGGTGGTCGGGCGCCGCTGGGGGGTGTGATGTTAGGGTTACATTTAGTGGTATCAGAGCCTAGGTTACACCACTCGGCCGGTGAGGCTCGATAAAAATTTGATTTTAAAGTTTTCAAAAAAAATGCATGCATAGTAAATGTTTTCGGAAACTACGAGATTTTCAGATAAATGTCTGGATTTTTAAAAAGTAATATATGTTTGAATTAAAGTCTCCAAGTACCAATTTTGACTTTAGGACTCTTCTTTTGTAGATAGACTACTATGCCACCCCGTAGGAGTACTAGAGCTACGGTCGGCTGAGGTCGAGGCCGTGGACGAGATCGTACCGCTGCTAATACGAGTGACGTTAATCCTCTTGAGCATTCGCCACCACATCAGGAGGACCCACAACATGAGCAGGCTGAGGAGCAACATGAGGTCCACACGAGTGGTCAACAGACCGATCACCCTGATCAGCAGACTCAGAGTGATGGTCCCCGTACAGCCGGTAACAGTGAGACTGCTGGAGTTGATGTTGCTACAGTGCATTTTGAGCTACTTGAGTATCTTCGACAGGGTTCTAGGAGACCCATATCTGCTGAGTTTTTGTCTGCTGGTATGTCGATGTTTGATGGTAAGACGGCTACAGATCCAGCTGACGATGAATATTGGTTGAAGAAATTACAGCAGTTATTTGATGAGATGGACTACCCTGCCGATAGAAAATTAAGAGTTGCTGTATCTTTATTGAAGGGTGAAGCCCTGAACTGGTGGGAGGCTGAGAAGACCGTTATTTCTGCTAGTCGGATCACTTGGGATCATTTCCGTCAGGCTTTCCGAGACAGATATGTTGGGGCTGAGTATCTAGCCAAGTGTCGTGAGGACTTTATAAATCTGAAGCAAAATGACATGACTGTGAATCAGTATGAGTTTGAGTTTCTGAGGCTGGTACAGTACGTCCCTGGGTTAGTTACTACAGAGGAAGAGAAGTGCAGCTGGTTTCTGAAGGGTCTGCGACCTTCGATCAAGACTGGTGTGTCTTTACATTTGGACAAAGAGTACAAGGCTATTACCTTGCGAGCTAGGACTGCAGAACGCAATGAGGCAGAGTTGAGGCAAGCTGAGTCTCATGGTATGGATCGGGGTAAGAGGCAGTCGACCGCGACAGTTCAGTATAGTCAGGGTAGCCAGACCAGGAAGAGGGCAAGAGATGAAAGTGACTATCAGAGTTATTCCAGAGCCAGACCAGTGACCACTGCTGTTCCGACTTCTAGTGTTGGAGGATCGTCTAACACGCGGGGGCCACCACAATGTTCTTTCTACAAGAAATGGCATTCTGGGGAGTGTAGGAGACAGTCCGGGGCATGTTTTCGATGTGGGTCTTTTGATCATATTTTCATAGATTGTCTGCATGCACCTCTGTCAGCTCATATGACGACTCCATCACAGACATCAGTACAGACTCCTGCTAGGGGTAGAGGTCGAGGTAGACCTAATTTTACAGTTTCTGCTGGTAGAGGTAGACCAGCTAAAAATGGAGGATCAGCTGGATCCGGGGTGAGACAGCCAGGTTTGGTTTATGCTACCAGGAGACATGAGGATCGTGATGAGCCAGATGTTATTGCTGGTACTTTTTCTATCCACTCTATTCCGTATTTTGCTTTATTAGATATTGGTTCTACCCATTCATATGTTGCGAGTTCGGTATCTGGGGGACTTGAAATTCTGGTTGAGAATACTGGGAACGCGATTTCTGTTTATAGTCCAGTGGGTGATCATGTCAAGGTTACCAAGGTGTACAAGAATTGCCCTTTGGAGATTCAAGGGAAAACATTCTCCGCCGATTTGATGGAGTTACCTTTTAAAGAGTTCGACCTTATTCTCGGAATGGACTAGTTATCCGCTAATCGAGTCTGTTTAGATTGTGAAAAGAAAAGGGCGACTCTGAAAACCTCAGATGGGTGCGAGGTGATTATGGTTGGAGAGCGTAGAGGTTATATGACCAATGTTGTTTCAGCTCTCAAAGCAGAAAAGATGATTCGACATGGGGCTACTGCCTATCTTGCTTATATTCTTGACTCGAGGCAGTCAGATTCTGGTTTGGATAAGATCCCGGTGGTTAGGGATTTTCCAGATGTTTTTCCGGAGGAATTGCCGGGGGTACCGCCAAAATGTGACGAGGTTGAGTTTGGCATAGATGTATATCCGGGTACAGCTCCTGTCTCTATGGCTCCTTACAGGATGGCTTCGAAAAAGCTTAAAGAATTGAAGATTCAGTTGCAGGAATTGTTGGATAGGGGTTTCATCCGACCTAGTGTTTCTCCTTGGGGAGCTCCTGTTTTGTTTGTGAAGAAGAAGGACGGATCACTTCGGCTTTGTATTGATTATCGGAAGCTGAACAAGCTGACGATCAAGAACAGATACCCACTTCCTCGTATTGATGACTTGTTCGATCAGTTCCGAGGAGCTACAGTATTCTCTAAGATAGACCTGAGATCGGGTTATTACCAACTCAAGGTTAAGGATTCTGATGTGTTCAAGACCGCTTTTCGGACTCGTTATGGTCAGTACGAGTTTCTGGTGATGCCTTTATGGATATGATGAACAGGGTGTTTCAACCCTATCTGGACCAGTTCGTGGTGGTTTTCATTGACGACATACTGGTTTATTCTAAATCTGAGGCAGAACATGGGGAACATCTACGGGTTGTTCTACAGACTTTGCGTGAAAAGCAGTTGTATGCAAAGTTCAGTAGATGTGAATTCTGGTTTCTGCTAATGGTATTCAGGTTGATCCAAAGAAGATTGAGGCTATTTTGGGTTGGAAGCAGCCCAAGAATGTTCCTGAGATTCGAAGCTTCTTGGGTTTAGCTGGCTATTATCGGAGGTTTATGGAAGGTTTCTCGATTATTGCAGCTCCTCTAACTAAGCAACTGAGGAATGATATTCCTTTTGTCTGGACTGAGGCTCAGCAGACCAGTTTTGAGAAACTTAAGACTGTGTTGACTGAAGCACCGGTTCTAATTCAGCCTGAGCCTGGGAAGGCTTATACGGTATACAGTGATGCCTCTCACACAGGATTGGGATCTGTTCTGATGCAGGAGGGGAAGGTAGTGGCCTATGCATCTCGTCAGTTGAAAGTGCATGAGTGTAACTACCCTACCCATGATTTGGAGCTTGCTGCTGTGATCTTTGCTCTGAAAATCTGGAGACACTATCTCTACGGAGAGAAGTGCTATATCTTCACCGATCACAAGAGTTTAAAATATCTCCTTACGCAGAAAGAGTTGAATCTGAGACAGCGTCGCTGGTTGGAGCTTCTTAAGGATTATGACTGTGAGATAGAGTATCACCCGGGAAAGGCGAACGTGGTTGCCGACGCCTTGAGTCGTAATGCTATCTCAGATTTGAGGACCTTGTTTGCTCGGATGAGTTTGTTTGAGGATGGTAGTTTGATGGCAGAACTTCGGGTCATTCCTACGCTGATATCTGAAATTCGAGCTGAGCAGCCTACGGATCCTTTTCTTATGCATCGTATCAGAGAGGTTTCTGAGGGTACGTCTGTGAATTATACTATTGATCAAGATGGTGTTTTGTGTTTCCGAGGCCGGTACTGTATTCCGAGGAAATCTGGGTTGAAACAGGTTATTCTTCGCGAGGCACATGATAGCCCTTATTCTATGCATCCTGGTGGTGATAAGATGTACAAGAACCTTCGTCAGAGGTACTGGTGGAAAGGTCTTAAACGGGATGTTGTCGGATTTGTGTCTAAGTGTATGACTTGTCAGAGAGTCAAGGAAGAGCATCAGCGTCCATCTGGGTTGCTTCCAGGCATGAGTGTAACCACGTTCGAGCCTGGCCACCACCCTCAGGCTGGACAGCCACCACATGAGCCACATTCCTTCCGCTATCCTCTCTACGCTGGAAGTTACCACGGCCGCGCCAACGACATCTCTGTGGTGCAACAACACCAGGTGCATGTCCCTGACCACCACCGGCCAACAAGGGACACTCCCTCCTCATGTGGTCTGCCGAACCACAATTCCAGCACGAATTACCAGCTACAACAATACGAGCTTGCACCTCTCTCGCTGCCCGAGGACAATCACGCCTCAAATGACCACGCGATCCACACGCCCAACATGTGTTCTGATCAACTCTCTCCCTGTCTCCCTGAACAGGCGCACCATGCCCTCCACCACCACGCCTAACAGAAGACTGATACCTCCTATCACGTCCTCTCTTGTTCCGTCCACCACCAGAACTATACTCAGCCACTCTCTTGCCCGCGCTAGAACCAGCACTCCTAGAGGACAAACCCAGATTCAGCTCAATATCCTTCGCTCTACTGACCAGCACATCAAAATCAGTGTACACAGCTGCAAGCATATAGGTATTTACATCCGTCACTAAACCATACCGGAAATGTTCACACCTTCCCCGCTCATCAGGAATAAGCTCAGGTGCGTACTGAATGAGACGGAAAAAACTGAACCTCGTACTCAGCCACGGTCATGCTCCCTTGAGTAAGAGACATGAACTCTCTTTTCTTTTCATCCAGGTATCGCACACCCAGATACTTCCTCTTGAACGCGTTCAGAAAGAACGTCCAAGTTACATCAGCTTCCTCCATTCCGGAGACAGTGGTCGTCCACCAGGTATACACATCATCATGCAATAGCGATACCACACAGCCTAGCTTTTGCACATCATTGCAATTCATCTGTCCCAAAATCCTCTTGGTACTTTCCAACTAGGATTCGGAACCCTCCGCAGACAAACCTCTGAACTCAGTCCCTCCCAGACTGCGCAAACGTTCCAAAGGTAGTCTCGCATTAGCATCACCTTGATGCCCAGCTCCATGAGCTCCAGCTACTGCTGCCTGAAAGGCTCCAGCAATAGCTTGTATCAACACTGTCATGTCAGAAGCAGCTTGCCCCTGCCCAGCTTCAGGTCCAGCGACCCCAGCACCAACACCCGCTCCATCACCTCCAGCACCACCACCACCGAGCGGTCCACCACCAGGAGGAGGAGGTAAATCCACAACATTTTCAGTATTATTCTCATGCTCATTCTGAGCCATAGCTCGCGTATTAATCCTCGTCTCTCTACGAGGTCACATTCACTAACAATGCACTAACACAAATGCAATAAACTTGATCAGGCTCAGCAAGGTAAGAAATCCAATTACTCAAGCTCATTTCCAAATAAAAACAAATCATTTCATTAGTTTTGATATGGCAATGGGTCCCTCTAACATGCTTCACCACAGCATACATCACAATTGCAACATATTTACAATTCACACATCATACTTCCATTCAAAAAGGCATATCATGCATTCATTCACACATTACCCACATAACCATTCCCAATTACACGAGAACTCAGCTCTGATACCACCAAATGTAACCCCCTTAGCCCGGCCTAGACGGTTGACCCGAACTACGAAGATTACACGGGGAAAACCAAAGTCAACCCGAAAGTCAACCTTGATTAACGACCCTTTTTTTCTTTTTAATCTTATCTAAATGCTCATTAACCCTAAGCGCATTCTTGAGAAAATTATACTTGAAAATCACATTTATCGGAAAGCAACAAGGGACTCAATTGCACAACATACAAATTTAGGGACCAAAATGTAAATTCTTGAAAGATGAGGGACTTAAAAAATTTCAAGGTTACCAATATCAAATTAATCATATTACATGCTTCCCTATCAAGTTTCACCTTAAACGGACATTCCGAACTCAAGCAATTGCATATACAAAATTCAGGACTAAAACGTAAAGCATGCAAACCATACACCATTCAAATCAGTGCCCAACGGTCAAGTGTTTCGGAATGGGGGTTGACCGTTCCGAAACGCGGCTCGTTTCAAAACCTGTATCGAAGCAGGGCTTGGCAGTAGCAAAAGTGTTTCGGAACGGCCTGTAACCGTTTCGAAACACCAAGGCCATTTCAGACCCCTGTTTCGAAACGGTAGTGCCCGTTCCGATACGGACTGCCCAGAAAGTGCAGATTTTTCTGGTTTAACATACATTTAACCAATCCAACGCATCCCTATGACCTCCTAATCATGCCGACAAGTCATCATACATTTAAGGAACATATTTGCATCATCAAAACACATCCATAGCATCAATTAGGAAAACCTCAATCTATAGGCATGCAACCTAATATTCAGAACCAACCAAATATCAAGTCATCAAAGCAAACACCAAAATGGCCAATTACATATCCAAAACATCATAGGCATCATGCCAAACTTAGGGAGTCCAAAGCATCTCCCAAATCACAACCTAGGTTCCCATTGCCAAATATCAAATCTAATAATGTTGTAAAATAGTCACCGTACATGAGCTTAGTCCTTCCCTTGGATTCTTAGCCTCCTTGCTGCCCTCAAACACTTCAATTATCTGCATTATTGGTTCAAGAGAGAGAGAGCGTAAGCACAAATGCTTAGTGAGGCATGCTCTAAAGAAACAACACAATAATGCATTTTATAAAACACCTTTCAAAGGCCTTTAAATTCATAAACATCTTTTCTCATGCAACAACGCATACACAACAAGCATCTCATGCTTCATTAACATCAACATGTCATATTGGCTTCCAAGTGATACCATAAGCATTTTTCAACACAAAACACAATCGGATACGCGGATTACAAGCGTTGTCCCATACGCTTCATACACACTACCTAACACACAAGGTGGAGTTTACCGGTACAATCACAACCCCTCAACACCCGTGATGGAGTTTAACGGTACAATCACAACCCCTCCACATGACTCATTGGTAGTTGTATAACATCACTAACGAGAACACGGGACACACAACACAAGATCCTCACATGGCATTTTAACCACCATTATGATCTTAGACATCTCGTTAGTGTACTTGGATGGAGTTTACGATACCATTACAACCCATCACCATCCAAGGCGACTTTATTCACGGTGCACCCAATCCTATAGCCGACTAACTATATCCGATTCAAGAATTTTAAAACCAACACATCACTTGCCAATATATATCAATTATCATCATTAATCCACTATTTTAAAGCATCCATATCAAAGCCATTAAACCATCATGCATCACTATGCATC
This sequence comes from Hibiscus tridactylites, assembly GCA_958450335.1. Taxonomy (NCBI): domain Eukaryota; kingdom Viridiplantae; phylum Streptophyta; class Magnoliopsida; order Malvales; family Malvaceae; genus Hibiscus; species Hibiscus tridactylites. The sequence goes on along the minus strand of OY288272.1, from coordinate 34,802,345 downwards.
AAGCCACAATTATTAATATCAACAAAGGATCTCTTACCTTGAGCATCCTTCAAGACGTGGCTTTCAAAACTAGAATTAATCATGCTAAAACATGCTTTCAAAATAGAATTTAAACATGCAAATTAAACACATTGCATCCAACCATCTCATGGTTCATCAAAGAGAGAGTTTCTCCGAAAACTTACTCTTGAGCTTAGTTAAGTTGTTTAGACTTATACTAAGCTCCAAGACCTTCAAACATTGGTTTCAAGGCTGAAAACCAAACTTCACTCACCAATTCCGTTTCGCAACGTGCCGAAACGCCGTTTAGGCCTCCGGATCAACACCACAAGGATCTGAGAAAGTCTCCCCTGTTTTAAACACATCAAAGCAGAGGATTAATGCATCACCATGCATTAAAATCTTCAGCCATTACATCTAAACTCGCTGCTCTCACCAAAACTCACATTTCGGCTACCAAACACAACCGAAATCACATCCAAACACTTCCACAACATTACCCAGCCAAGATCCATCCCTTCTAAACATTCATAGACATCAATTAACATCCAAAAAGAACCTAAACTCGTCCTTATACCTCCAGCTATAACAGAACACCAAGATCACCCAAAAAACCACCATTTTCACAAGTAAAAACTTAGGAAAATCAACCTATTCGGGATTGTATTGATTAAACCTCCATTTCACATCATTTACTCATCCAAAATACATTAAAAAGACATCTCAAAACAGAGCCCAAACATCCAATACGAATTTCTTCAAAATTAAATCCAAATCTTGAATTTAAGCCAAAATCAAGATCACAACATTAAAACCTTTAATAAAACTCAATTTAAGGATTGAGAACTTGGGAATTTCAGTAAAGAACTGAGTATTTAGAGGAGAAGGACATCCTTACCTCTAAATGTGGATTTCTCCTTAATTAGAGCCAAAATCCTTGAAAATTCAATAAGCAAATGAAGAGGATTTGATGTAGAAATGATTAGGATTCATTTGAGGATTGAAATCCCATCATTTGGTGTGAAAATCAGAGGAAATGTTGCTGTGGAAATGTGTTTGGCTGAGGGAATTTTGAGAGAAAATGAGATGAGAAAATTTTAGCAAAAGTTGGTTATGAAAACTAAAATATAGTTTCCCTCTTTTCTTTTAATTAAATTAAACATTAAATGAGTCATTAAAATTAAGAAAAATCTGGAGAAATCCTTCCTTGGGTAAATTAGCTCCTTAAAGATTCAAAGTTTCAATCCTTACAAAACAGTCATGACTTTTCAAAAATTACATTTTAGTCACTATTTCAAAATGTCACACTTCCAAACCTTATTTTGTAAAATTGATTTCACAACTCTCTTATATATATTAAAAGAGGATTTTTAGATATTTTTCCATATTTTTAATGCATCCCGAACTAAGCTTTCCCTAAAACCACCTTTTATATTCGAACCGAAAATCAGACCGGTCTGGTTCAGATCCTAAACTTCCAAGCCCAAAATTGGGGTGTTACAATGTTCTTTTGCTTAGACAAGTTTGTTTAGATGTTTTGGGCTTGTAATGCCTCATGCCATGTTGAAGTATGCTTTTGTTTAACTTTTGGCTATATGGTGAATGCCTTGTATGCATGTTTCATCTAAGGATCTTATCATGATGAATGTTGCTTCGTTGAATGCTTAAATTGTTTCATATGTTTATCCATGGATGTCTTGTGTTGTATTTGAGTGCTTGTATGTTGCTTGGCTAGTCGTTTAATTCCTCTAGAGTCGAGTCCTTGTGTTTTTAGCAGCCAAAATAAGGTTTGCAGTGTAGGGCGTATCGATACGCTCAAGGGCTGTATCGATACGGTCCCTTGGGTGTATCGATACGCCAAAAGCTCTCTGGAAATCTGAGAAATTGACTAGATTTTGGCGTATTGGTATGGGTTCCGAGAGTATCAGTACGGTCTTGTAGTTTGACCTTGGAAAGTTGACCGTTGAGAGCGTATCGGTACAGTCTTCTAGCGTATCGATACGATCTCCCTAGGCTGACTTTGCGGAGTTGACCAGGTCCAGGCGTATCGATACGATCCTCTAGCGTATCGATACAGCCTGTTGTAAAAGTTAAAAAGGGTTCGTTTAATTATCTGTTTCGCGTGTTTTGTATCCGTGTGTGTTTTCCGTTGCGTGTCCTCTCGCATAGGATATAACTAAAGCATCTAGACAAGATAACATTAAAAGAAATTTTCTAGGGTTGCTAATCAAAGTGGAGCCTTAACAGGTTTTTCCTCGATTTTTCCCGTGTAACCCGTTCGATGCGCTCTAGCGGCTAGGCCGAGTTGATGGGGTTACATTTGTTGGTATCAGAGCCTAGGTTTCACCTAGGTTCATTGAGTTTCCGCAAGCTAAAAGGTAAGTGAGGTAAGTTTTGTGGTGTGAGCTTATTGATTGTGATTGCACGGTGATTGTAAGCATGCTTGTGGTTATTCTTGTGTTGGTTGAGCAGTAGTGAAGGTACCCATTGCTAGTATACTATTATTGTAAGTGATTTTAAGTTTAAGGACTTGAGCACCTTGGAACTTGTTCCTTGCTAACCCCAAATCATTTCACTTGTTGTTTCTGTTATTTAGCTTTGCATCTGTTAGCATGGTGAGACCGAGGGGAAGGTTGAGGGTTGAGCGGATTCAGAATGTCGAGGATGTGCGAGGAGAGAACTTGCCTCCTCCTCCTCCTCCGGGTGGTGGAGCGAATGCGGAAGGTGTTAGACCCTAGGCTGGTCAGGGACATGCAGGTATCGATGTGAATCTGTTGATTCAGGCTATAGCCGGGGCTGTACAGACAACTTTAGCGGGTGTTCAGGTTGCAGCACCACCTCATGGTGCAGGTTCTGGTTTACCATTAGAGCGATTCTGTAGCTTGGACGGGGTTGAGTTCCGTGGGTTGTCACCAGAATGTTCCGAGGCATGGTTTGAGAGCACAGTCCGTATTTGGAGCCAGATGGAGTGCTCTGAGGCACATAAGTTGGGTTGCATTGTCTATTTGCTTCAGGGAGATGCCTACACTTGGTGGACTACTATCACTGTGGGTATGCCCGAAGCTGAGGTTACTTGAGAGTTCTTCAGGAATGCTTTCCGTAAGAAGTATTTAGGTCCTCGATACCTAGATGAGAAGAAAAGAGAGTTCATGGCTCCAGTTCAGGGTAGCTTGACCGTATCCGACTATGAGGTGCAGTTTGTACGTCTAAGTTAGTATTCTTCTGAGTTAGTTCCCACTAAGGCAGAACGTTGTGAGCGTTTCCGTTATGGGTTGGTGTTCGCGTTCGTGTAGTATTATAAAAGATACACAAATGATGCAAGTATAGACATCGAACGAGTAATAAAGTGATGAGTGAGTATCGTCTCCACAGGGATTGGAGGTATACATGATTGTTGTAACAATAAAGATTGAACTTTTTACAGATGACAATGCTAAAGTAAAAGATATGATGTAAAGTAATGCTGAAGCAAAACAGTGCAGAGAAAGATGAGATAACAATATGATAAACATGTCCCCTTTCGTATGCGAAACTCACTACGGAATGACTGACTGGGAATGATGGATAACCTAACTCAAGCTTCTTAACGATACTAAGGCTCTTCAGCTATCTTCTATGCTAGGCGGGATTTGCTAAGAGTGCTCCTAAACTATCTCTAGCCAGGAAACTGGGAGTCATAAATGCTACAGCAATACCTCTCGACGTAAACTCTTAACACTCTCCTACCCTTCACGAACTATCCTTTTTAGCCCTTGAAACCTATCACTTATCTCTAAGCTAGGTTAGAGTCTGCCTCTCAACAGTCACTCCATTGCTTATGAGGGTTCTATGGCTAGCTCTCTCGATTACTAACCCCAACACACACTTAAAGAACGACCAACTCTCGAAGGCGCTTAAGGTAGGGCCTATTTCTCAAAGAACTTACAACCCTAAGCTCTTACAACTTTAAGGAAATGAGAAATACATAAGCAAAGCATAGAACATGATAAACACTGAAAAAGCCATAGCATGCATTAAAAAGTACTCAAAATAAAATCATCCATCAAACCCAAGCCACCTAAAACAGTTCGTGGCTGGGAAATATCATCCAACGTATCATTGCAATAACATCACCAAATATAAAGATATGAAAAGAAATTGCTATAGCGAAAGAAAGAAAGGTGAACTCCCTCTCCGCCATGGACTGCCCGACCGTCTTAGGCTCACAGCCTCTCTCGAGGCCGGTGAGGCCACTCCTTGGAGCTTCAACGATGGAGGAGACCAAGCTGGAGAAGATGAAGGTGAAAACTTCCCTCTCCTTTTCTCTCTCTTCTGCCTCTCTTTCACCACACAACCTTCACTCCGCTCTCCCTTTTTTCAAGCTTCTCTCCCCTTTATATAGTGGAGGATTCTAGGGTTTGGTGCCCTAAAGATGCCTTGATAATTCCAAGGAATATGCACTGACAAGGTCTTCTAGGAGGGGACAAGGAGGACAGTCTGCAGGTGGGTAACTGCTGCTGTACTTTTCAGGTCGTCCTTTTCTGCATGTTCACGTGTTTCTGCAGCATACGTGCTGGCCAATATCCACTTCCACCATGCTATAACAATTCCAGGCACTAGCTTTCTGTCTTGACTCCTTTCCTGCGCACCAACAAAACCAAAACCATCCTTCTGAGTAGTACCCCTCAATATGAACCAATAACCATCAAAGATAAAGATGCACCCAGAAGAAGAAAATGCAACCTAAATGCAGTCTAAATGCTATGGTATGAACTCAAGAATAGGCAAGTGCTATAGCAAAAAGGTATGAAAATAAGGATATTTATGCATTTATCACACCCCTAAACTTAAGCTATTGCTTGTCCTCAAGCAATGAATAGAACATAAAAAAAAGAATTACTATGTCAAAGATTTAACCTAGAGGGTTTCTATGGCAATATTTCAGTCCTCAGAAATAACTTGGGCAAATAATTAAATATATACAACCATGCGTGAGATCATTAAGAACATTCCTTAGGACTAAGCTGTGTGCGTGTGTGCGTGGCTGCCTTCCTCCTATACTTAAGCTGGTGAGACAAATTTTCAAGAAAGCTCCCTAGTTATACCCTAACTATGTTCTCTAGTTCTTTTCCAATTTCCAAATATATAGGTTTTTTGCTACGATGGGTGTCAGCTCATCACGCCTATCGTCCTTAACTCTAGATGAGCATGGAGCAAACCTCTCACCCCTGAGCTAGTAGGCAGAGTCATCCTGTGACAACTTTCATTCACTCATATGCTATAGAAAAGCTATATTTATCTTCTCTTTTTTTTGATAAAGCTATCGCAAAGCGGAGTGTCCTTCTACATATATGTCGTAGCATTTATCGTTTGTTTGAGCACAGGGTCGTCTAGTTTTTCTTTTAAATTCTCTAGAGTTTACATATCAAAGTTTACTAGGGTTCTTCCTAAATTTTTTTTCTAACAAACTTACTTATAGAAAGAGAGCAGTTGTGTAACAAATTTTTTTTAACAACTAGATCCTAAAGTCAGTTCTACATATCTCATCTAGTTGTGTTTTTTCTAACTTAGTTCTGGCCTTTAAGATTTTGTCGTCAGACATCATAAATATATTCATAGATTGTCTCTAGACTAAACAGAATGTCATAGTAAAAATTTTGTTCTATCATATAATGCATATGCTAAAGCAAAATATTAACTATGAACACTAACACCCCCAAACTTGAGAGATGCAATGTCCACAATGCATAAACTAATCTACACTATATGCCATGAAAAATGAAAAGAAAAAAAGTTAGTTACCTCCTGGGTGCGGAGGCTATGTCGTGCTGCTAATATTGTCCATTGATGTTTCAGAGGAGTAGTGGTGGGGGTCTGCTACATCGTCCACACTCTCTGAGGAGACTGACTGAGCACTAGATGAGGGCCTGGCACGTCCAACAATATGTTTGATGCGTGTTTTTGGTCTGGATGTTGTAGCATTCGCAGAACGCGCTGATGTCGGCTCAGTTGTTTGTACTATAGTGGTTTTCTTCTGAGGGGTTTCCTCAGGATCACTAGGTATATGCTCTGGCTCAGGAAATGGGTTTTCTGGTCGTGACGGTGTTGGGTTAGTTGCCTTTATGGTACGTTTCCTTTTCTTGGTCGAGGTAGCCATTGGGTCAGTCTCTTCTACAGTGGATGGAACTGTAACCCCCTTAGCCCGGCCTGGACGGTTGACCCGAACTATGAAGATTGCACGGGGAAAACCAAAGTCAACCCGAAAGTAAACCTTGATTAACGACCCTTTTTTTCTTTGTAATCTTGTATAGATGCACATTAACCCTGATCGTAGTCTTGAGAAACATTTATGTGAAAAGCACAACGATCGGATATCAATAAGGGACTCAATTGCACAAATCACAAATATTAGGGACCAATTTGCAAATTCTGGAAATTAGAACGTCTTAACTGATTTTTACGTTACCAATATTAAATTAGTCGTATTACATGCTTCCCTGTCAAATATCACCTTAATCGGACATCTCAAACTCATGCAATTGCAAATACAATTTTCGGGACTAAAACGTAAAGCTTGCAAACCTCAATACCATTCAAATCAGTGCCCAACGATCACCTGTTTCGAAACGGTGTTGACTGTTCCGAAACACGGGTTCGTTTCAAGACTTGTTCCGAAACAGGGTCTTCAAGTGACCAAACCGTTTCGAAACAGTCACCAGCCGTTTCGAAACACCAAAGCTATTATAGGCCCCCGTTTCGAAACGTCAATGCCTGTTCCGATACGGTCTGCCAAGAAGCTGCAGGTTTTGCTGGTTTTACATATAAATAACCACTCAAACACATCCTAATTACTTCCTAACCATGCCAACATGTCATCATACATATAAGGTACATGTTTGCAACTTCAAAACACATTTAAAGCATCAATATTTGAATTTCACAAGTCTATAGGCATGCATCCTAATATCCAAAACCAAGCAACCAACAAAACACGAAATCAAGCATCAAAAGGCCATTTACAAGTCCAAATCATCAAAGGCATCATGCCACAACTAGGGAGTCCAAAACATCTCCCAAAACACACCTTAGGTTCCCATTGCCAAAATATCAAAAACTAATAGTGTTATGAAAACATCACCATACATGAGCTTAGTTCCCTCGGACTCTCTTGCCTCCTTGTTGCCCTTTAAAACTTCAATTATCTGCATTATTGGTTCAAGAGAGAGAGCGTAAGCACAATTGCTTAGTGAGGCATGCTATAAAGAAAACAACACAATAATGCATTTTAGAAACCACTTTCAACAAAGCTTTCTAAACACATGCTCAACACATTTCATGCAACCTTGCATACTTTACAAGCATCTCATGCTTCATTAAAATCAACATGTCATATTGGCTTCCAAGTAATAATCCATAACAATTTACATCACAAAACACAATAGGATACGCAGATTACAAGCGTTGTCCCATACGCTTCATACACACTACCGAACACACAAGGTGGAGTTTACCGGTACAATCACAACCCCTCAACACCCGTGATGGAGTTTAACGGTACAATCACAACCCCTCAACATCACTCATCGGTAGTTGTATAACTCCACTAACGAGAACACGGGACACATAACACAAGATCCACACACGAACTTTTAACCACCGTTGTGATCTTACCTTTCTCGTTAGTGTACTTGGATGGAGTTTACGGTACAATTACAACCCCTCAACATCTAAGGCGACTTTATTCACGGTGCACCCAATCATATAGCCGGCTAACTATATCCGATTCAAGTATTTTAAAACCATTACATCACTTGCCAATATACATCATTTATCATCAACAATTCACTGTTTTAAAGCATTTAAACAAAGCCATTTATCATCATGCATCACTATGCATCAAAACCATATTAACAATATATCAAACCAAGGATCTCTTACCTTGAGCATCCTTCAACACATAGCTTTCAAAACCAGCATTAACCATGCTAAAACATGCTTTCAAAAACAGAATTTAAACATGCAATTTATAACAAATGCATCGAACCACTTCATGGCTCATCCAAGAGAGTTTTTCCGAAAACTTACTCTTGAGCTTAATTAAGTTGCTTAGACTTAAACTAAGCTCCCAAAACCTTCAAACATTTGTTTCAAAGCTGGAAACCCAACTTCAATTAATCAATTTTGTTTCGCAAGCTTGCCGAAACGCCGATCATGCCCCCTGATCAACACCACAAGTGTCTGAAGATGTCTCCCCTATTTTAAACACATCAAAGCAGAGGATTAATGTATCATCATGCATTGAAATCTTCAACCAACACTCTTAAACTCACTGCTCTATCTAAAACCAACATTTCAGCTACCAAACACAACCGAAATTACCTCCAAACTCTTCCAAAACATAACCCAGTCAAGATCCATCATTTCTAACCATTTCTAAACATCAATTAACATCCAAAATACATTTAAGAATCATCTCAAAACAGAGCCCAAACAATCACAACGGAATTCTTCAAGATTTCCTCCAAATCTTGAGTTTTAATCTAAAATCAAGTTCATATCATTAAAACGATTTATAAAACGTAAATTAAGGATTGATAACTTGGGAAATTCAGTAAAGAACTGAGTATTTAGAGGAGAAGAACAATCTTACCTCTAAATGGTGATTTCTCCTTGATTTGAGCCAATTTTCTTGAAAATCCAATGAGGAAATCAAAAGGATTTGATGTAAGATGGATTAGGAATTAATTGATGATTGAAATCTCATCAATTGGAGTGAAAATCAATGGAAAAGTTGCTGGAGAAAAGTGTTTTGATGATGGAATTTCGAGAGAAAAAGAGATGAGAAAATTTTAGGAAAAGTTAGTTATGAAAATCCAAAAAGTGGTTTCCCTTTTTCATTCAATTAATTAAACATTAATTAAATCACTTCATTAAGGAAAAATCTGGAGAAATCATTTTTGGGTAAATTATCCCCTTAAAGATTCAAAGTTTCAATCCTTACAAAATAGTCACCACTGAACTTTTCAAAAATCGCATTTTAGTCACTATTCCAAAATGTTATACTTCCAAATCTTATTTTGTAAAATTGATTTCGCCACTCTCTTATGTATATTAAAAGAGGATTTTTAGATATTTTGCCATATTTTTAAAGCATCCCGAACTAGGCTTTCCCTAAAACCTCCTTTTATATTCGAACCAAAAATCAGACCGGTCCGGTTTAGACCTTAAACTTCCAAGCCCAAAATTTGGGTGTTACAACTCTCCCCCCCCCCCCTTAAGAAATTTCGTCCTCGAAATTTACCTAGAGGAAAGAGGTACGGAAACTGCTTCTTCATGTCATCCTTTCTTTCCCACGTGGCTTCCTCAACACCACGATGCTTCCACAACACCTTAACCAATTCAATGGTCTTGCCTCGAAGAACTTTACTACACGAATCCTAAATTTCAATCGATTCCTCATCATAGGTCAAGTCTGGTTTCAACTCCACTTCCTCTACAGGCATAACATGCGAAGGATCCGATCTATACCTCCAAAGCATAGAGACATGAAACACATCATGAATCTTTTCCAACTCTTGCGGTAACCTCAGCTTGTACGCAACAGGACCCACACGTTCAATCACCTCGTATGGTCCAATGTACCTAGGGCTCAACTTACCCTTCCGGCCAAACCTCATCACCTTCTTCCAAGGCGAAACTTTCAAGAACACACGGTCACCTACCGCAAACTCAATGTCCTTACGCTTCAAATCCTTATAAGACTTCTGTCGATCAGAAGCTGCCTTTAATCGCTCACAAATTAGCTTCACCTTCTCGGTGGTTCCTTTCAACAAAGCTGGCATTGAAACCAACTTCTGACCTGTTTCAGGCCAACAAAGAGGAGTTCTGCACTTCCTCCCATACAAGGCTTCATAAGGTGCCATTTGAATACTTGCCTGGTAGCTATTGTTATAAGAAAACTCCACCAAAGGCAAATGCTTATCCCAAGAACCCTGAAACTCAATCACACAGCACCTCAACATATCTTCCAGCACTTGGATAACACGCTCAGACTGTCCATCTGACTGTGGATAATAAGAAGTACTGAAATTCAGCCGTGTACCCAAAGCTTGATGCAAACACTCCCAGAAATGTGATGTAAACCTCAGATCTCTATCTGACACAATAGACTTTGGCACACCATGCAACCACACAATCTCAGCAATGTACAGCCCTACAAGCTTATCCAAGGTATACGTAGTATGCACAGGTAAGAAATGCGCACACTTCGTAAGACGATCCATAATCACCCACACTGAATTCTTCTTCGATGGCGACAAAGGCAAACCAGACACAAAGTCCATGGTAATCCTTTCCCACTTCCACTCAAGAATCCTCAACGGTTGCAACAACCCAGAAGGAAACTGATGCTCAGCCTTAACTCGCTGACAAACCATGCACTTACTCGCATACTCTGCAACATATTTCTTTAATCCCACCCATAGTACTCATCCTTAAGATCACGATACATCTTTGTACTACCAGGGTGCATAGCAAAAGGACCACTATGAGCTTCAGTCAGAATAGCACGCCTCAACTCAGCATCATTCGTCACTACTATCCGACTCCCATAATATAGAACTCCATCATCATTAAAACAAAAATTTGATGGTCTATCTTCAGCAATATCCTGAACATGTGGCACCAAGGAATCATCCAACAACTACTTATCCTTTATCAACTGAACCAAAGATGGTTTCACTTGCAATTCAGCCACAAGACCTCCATCTCGCGAAATGCTTAAGCTAGCAAACATAGCCTTCAACTCCACTGCCACCTTTCTACTCAAGGCATCCGCTACAACATTAGTTTTTCCCGGATGATACTCGATCTTCATATCGTAATCTTTAAGTAACTCCACCCAACGTCGCTGCCTAAGATTCAACTCTTTTTGAGACATCAAATACTTCAAACTTTTGTGATCCGTGTACACAGTACACTTCGCAAAGACCACCGCAGCTAACTCAATATCATGCGTAGGATAATTGCGCTCATGCACCTTCAACTGGCGTGATGCATAAGCCACCACCATACCCTCTTGCATCAACACACACCCCAAACCAACATAGGATGCGTCGCTGTACACCACAAACTCTTTCCATGATTCAGGTTGAACCAGAATAGGAGCTTGCGTCAAAGCTTCCTTAAGCTTCTCAAAAGCTTGTTGTCTTGCCTCTGTCCACTCATACTTGACATCCTTCTGCAACAACTTCGTCAAAGGTGCAGCAATCTTTGAAAATCCATTCACAAACCTCCGGTAGTATCCTGCCAACCCAAGGAAACTGTAGACTTCATGAACAAACTTATAAGGCTTCCAATTCATCACCGCCTCAGTCTTTTGAGGATCAACACGAATCCCCTCAGCAGAAACCACATGACCAAGGAACACAACTTCCCTAAGCCAGAATTCACATTTGCTCTGCTTAGCATAAAGCTGATTGTCCAACAATGCCTGCAACACAATCCTCAAATGCCCTTCATGCTCCTCCTCAGTACGAGAGTACACAAGGATATCATCAATGAACACCACAACAATCTTATCCAAGTATTCATGGAACACTCTACTCTTCATGTCCATAAAAGTTGCAGGAGCATTCATCAAACCAAACGGCATCAGAAGGAACTCATAATGCCCATACCTCATTCTGAAGGCTGTTTTTGGCACATCCACATCCCTCACCTTGAGCTGGTAATAACCTGACCTTGAGTCAATCTTAGAGAACACAGCCGCTCCCCGAAACTAATCAAAAAGATCATCAATCCTCGGCAAAGGATATCGATTCTTGATAGTCAACTTGTTCAGCTGACGATAATCGATGCACATTCTCATAGTGCCATCTTTCTTCTTCACAAACAAGACCAGTGCACCCCAAGGTGACACACTCGGCCGAATGAAGCCACGATCAAGCAACTCCTGAAGTTGCGTTTTCAGCTCCTTCAACTCCTTAGGTGCCATTCAGTAAGGAGTAATGGACACTGGAGTTGTGTTTTCATACAACTCAATTCCAAACTCCACCTCTCGACTAGGAGACAATCCAGGTAACTCCTCCGGAAACACTCCAGGAAACTCTCGCACAGTCCTGATATCTTGAACTCGCAACTCCTTAGAGCTAGGATTCATCACAAAGGCCAGATAAGCCTCATAACCTTGCCTCAGCATTCGGCTTGCTTCTAATGTAGACACCACATTGGCAAGAAACTTCACATTCTCACCAACCACCACTACCTCATAATCATCCACAAGTTTCAACGAAACCCGCTTGTTCTCAAAATCCACCACAGCTCGATGTTCAACAAGCCAATCCATACCAAGGATTACATCAAAACCATAGAATGGCAATTTCATGAGATCAACAAGAAAAACATGATTTTGCACTAGCAAAGGACGTCTTCTATACAACTTCCGTGTCACAACGGTCTCACCCAAGGAACTAGTCACACACATACCAACATCCAAAGACTTAATAGGTAAACCAAGCAATTGAGCATGTTCACGCAATATGTATGAGTGTGTAGATCCAGAATCAATCAAGAAAAGTAATGATAAGGATTGCAAAGTAAAGGTACCTGCGATCACATCCGTATCATTTCTCCCCTCTCGTTGAGCATACACTCGAGCCTAGCCACCACCCTCTGGTTGGACAGCCGCCACATGTGCCACATTCCTCCCACCATCATCTCTGCGCTGGAAGTTACCACGGCCGCGCCAACGACCTCTCTGTGGTGCAACAACCCCAAGAGCACGTCCCTGGCCACCACCGGCCAACAAAGAACACTCCCTCCTCATGTGGTTTGCCGAACCACAATTCCAGCACAAATTATCGGTCACTACAACAGGAGCCTGAACCTCCCTCGCTGCTTGAGGACAATCACTCCTCAAATGGCCACGTGATCCACACGTCCAGCACGTGTTCTGATCAGCTCTCATCCTATCTCCCTGAACATGCGCACCATGCCCTCCATTACCACGCCTAGCAGAAGACTGATACCTCTTATCTCGTCCTCTCTTGTTCCGTCCACCACCGGAACTATAATCAACAACTCTTTTGCCCGAGCTAAAACTAACACCTCTGGAAGACAAACCCAGGTTCTGCTCAATGTCCTTCGCTCTACTAACCAGCACATCAAAATCTGTATACTCAGCAGCAAGCATAAAGGTCTTCACATCCAGCATCAAACCATATCGGAAGCATTCACACCTCTCCCGTTCGTCAAGGATAAGCTCAGGTGTGTACTGACTAAGACGGAGAAACTGGATCTCATACTCAGCCACCGTCATGCTTCCTTGCACAAGAGACATGAATTCTCTTTTCTTCTCATCTAGGTATCGCACACCTAGATACTTTCGCTTGAACGCGTTCAGAAAGAACGTCCAAGTCACATCAACTTCCTCCATTCCGGAGACAGTGGTCGTCCACCACGTATACGCATCATCATGTAACAGTGATACCACACAGCCTAATTTCTACACATCGTTGCGGTTCATTTGTCCCAATATCCTCTTGGTGCTTTCCAACCAAGATTCAGAACCTTCAGGAGATAAACCTCTGAACTCAGTCCCTCCCAGACTGCGAAGACGTTCAAAAGGCAATCTCACATTAGCACCACCCTGATGCGCAGCTCCCTGAGCTCCAGCTACTGCTGCCTAAAAGGCTCTAGCAATAGCCTGTATCAACACAATCATGTCTGGAGCAGCTTGCCCCTGCACACCATCAGGTCCAGCGACCCCAGCACTAGCACCAATATCAGCATTATCACCTCCAGCACCACCACCACCGGGCGGTCCACCACCAGGAGGAGGAGGTATATCCACAACATTCTCAACATGTTCCTCATTCTCATTCTGAGCCATAGCTCTCGTATTCATCCTCATCACTCTAGGAGGCCCCATTTACAAGAAAAAATAATGCATTGACACAAATAAAATAAACATAATTAGGCTCAACAAGGTAAGTAATCTAAGTAGTCAAGCTCATTTTCCAAAAACAATTCCTTCCATTAGTTTTGATATGGCAATGGGTTCCTCTAACATGCTTCAACATAGCATAGCATCACAATTGCAACATACTTTACAATTCATACAACATACTTTCATTTAAAAGGCATATCATGCAATCACACATACATCACCCACATAACCATTCTCATTTACACAAGAACTCAGCTCTGATACCAACAAATGTAACCCCCTTAGCCCGGCCTAGACGGTTGACCCGAACTACGAAGATTACACGGGGAAAACCAAAGTCAACCCGAAAGTAAACCTTGATTAACGACCCTTTTTTTTCTTTTTAACCCTGAGCGTAGTCTTGAGAAACATTTACGTGAAAAGCACAACAATCGGATATCAATAAGGGACTCAATTGCACAAATCACAAATATTAGGGACCATTTTGCAAATTCTGGAAATTAGAAGGGTTTAACTGATTTTTAAGTTACCAATATTAAATTAGTCGTATTACATGCTTCCCTGTCAAATTTCACCTTAATCGGACATCTCAAACTCATGCAATTGCAAATACAATTTTCGGGACTAAAACGTAAAGCTTGCAAACCTCAATACCATTCAAATCAGTGCCCAACGGTCACCTGTTTCGAAACAGTGTTGACCGTTTCGAAACACGGGTTCGTTTCGAGACTTGTTCCGAAACAGGGCCTTCCAGTGACCAAACCATTTCGAAACAGTCACCAGCCGTTTCGAAACACCAAGGCCATTACAGGCCCCCGTTTCGAAACGCCAATGCCTGTTCCGATACGGTCTGCCCAAAATCTGCAAGTTTTGCAGATTTTTCATACATATAACCACTCAAACACATCCTAGTTACTTCCTAACCATGCCAACATGTCATCATACATATAAGGTACATGTTTGCAACTTCAAAACACATTCAAAGCATCAATCACGGAATTCCACAAGTCTATAGGCATGCATCCTAATATCCAAAACCAAGCAACCAACAAAACACGAAATCAAGCATCAAAAGGCCATTTACAAGTCCAAATCATCAAAGGCATCATGCCACAACTAGGGAGTCCAAAACATCTCCCAAAACACACCTTAGATTCTCATTGCCAAAATATCAAAAACTAATAGTGTTATGAAAACATCACCATACATGAGCTTAGTTCCCTTGGACTCTCTTGCCTCCTTGTTGCCCTTTAAAACTTCAGTTATCTGCATTATTGGTTCAAGAGAGAGAGCGTAAGCACAATTGCATAGTGAGGCATGCTCTAAAGAAAACAACACAATAATGCATTTTAGAAACCACTTTCAACAAAGCTTTCTAAACACATGCTCAACACATTTCATGCAACCTTGCATACTTTACAAGCATCTCATGCTTCATTAAAATCAACATGTCATATTGGCTTCCAAGTAATAATACATAACCATTTACAACACAAAACGCAATTGGATACGCGGATTACAAGCGTTGTCCTATACGCTTCATACACACTACCGAACACACAAGGTGGAGTTTACCGGTACAATCACAACCCCTCAACACCCGTGATGGAGTTTAACGGTACAATCACAACCCCTCAACACTCGTGATGGAGTTTAACGGTACAATCACAACCCCTCAACATCACTCATCGGTAGTTGTATAACTTCACTAACGAGAACACGGGACACATAACACAAGATCCACACACGGACTTTTAACCACCGTTGTGATCTTACCTTTCTCGTTAGTGTACTTGGATGGAGTTTACGGTACAATTACAACCCCTCAACATCCAAGGCGACTTTATTCACGGTGCACCCAATCATATAGTCGGCTAACTATATTCGATTCAAGTACTTTAAAACCATTACATCACTTGCCAATATACATCATTTACCATCAACAATTCACTGTTTTAAAGCATTTAAACAAAGCCATTTATCATCATGCATCACTATGCATCAAAACCATATTAACAATATGTCAAACCAAGGATCTCTTACCTTGAGCATCCTTCAACACATGGCTTTCAAAACCAGCATTAACCATGCTAAAACATGCTTTCAAAACAGAATTTAAACATGCAATTTATAACAAATGCATCGAACCACTTCATGGCTCATCCAAGATAGTTTTTCTGAAAACTTACTCTTGAGCATAATTAAGTTGCTTAGACTTAAACTAAGCTCCCAAAACCTTCAAACATTTATTTCAAAGCTGGAAACCCAACTTCACTCACCAATTCCGTTTCGCAAGCTTGCCGAAACGCCGATCAAGCCCTCGGATCAACACCACAAGTGTCCGAAGATGTCTCCCCTATTTTAAACACATCAAAGCAGAGGATTAATGCATCATCATGCATTGAAATCTTCAGCCAACACTCTTAAACTCATTGCTCTATCTAAAACCAACATTTCGACTACCAAACACAACCGAAATTACCTCCAAACTCTTCCAAAATATAACCCAGCCAAGATCCATCACTTCTAACCATTTCTAAACATCAATTAACATCCAAAATACATTTAAGAATCATCTCAAAACAGAGCCCAAACAATCACAACGGAATTCTTCAGAATTTCCTCCAAATCTTGAGTTTTAAGCCAAAATCAAGTTCATATCATTAAAACCATTTATAAAACTTAAATTAAGGATTGATAACTTGGGAATTTCAGTAAAGAACTGAGTATTTATAGGCGAAGAACAACCTTACCTCTAAATGTTGATTTCTCCTTGATTTGAGCTAATTTTCTTGAAAATCCAACGAGGAAATCAAAAGGATTTGATGTAAGATGGATTAGGAATTAATTGATGATCGAAATCTCATCAATTGGAGTGAAAATAAATGGAAAAGTCGCTGGAGAAAAGTGTTTGGATGATGGAATTTTGGGAGAAAAAGAGATGAGAAAATTTTAGGAAAAGTTAGTTATGAAATTCCAAAAAGTGATTTCCCTTTTGCATTCAATTAATTAAACATTAATTAAATCACTTAAATTAAGGAAAAATCTGGAGAAATCATTTTTGGGTAAATTAGCCCCTTAAAGATTCAAAGTTTCAATCCTTACAAAACAGTCACCACTGAACTTTTCAAAAATCGCATTTTAGTCACTATTCCAAAAGGTTGTACTTCCAAACCTTATTTTGTAAAATTGAATTCACCACTCTCTTATATATATTAAAAGAGGATTTTTAGATATTTTTCCATATTTTTAAAGCATCCCGAACGAGGCTTTCCCTAAAACCTCCTTTTATATTCGAACCGAAAATCAGACCGGTCTGGTTCAGACCTTAAACTTCCAAGCCCAAAATTTGGGTGTTACAGGAACAGAAGGAGTTCCATTTTTCTGGCTGGACAATAGGAGTTGTAGGCGTCATCTTTCTCGGAGTCTTCTTCGTCTTTAGGGTATTTAAACCCTAGTTCTAGAAGAACATTCCTATCTTTGAGCTTTGTCCATCTCTCTTTTGCCGCCTCATCAAGAAACTTTGAAATTTCCAGGACTGGTTGTTGTTTAGGACGACCGGAAGTCTCAGGGGCGTTCTTACAACGAGCCATGGATTTTTTGTTGAAAAATGGGGAGGAGTACATATGTGAAGGGAAAGAAAATGGTGAAGGGTGTTCTGCATGTTTGGGAAAAAATCGAAGAGGTAGAGTGAAGAAGAAAAGGTTTTGAGTGTTGAAGAAGATGAAAAGATGAGTGGACGGTTGATGATGATGAAGAAAATATGGGGAGTTGAAAAGGGTGGGAAAAAACTGAAGAATTAATGGAAGAGGGGAGGTGATGGGGATGTGTGTCGGCTTTAAGGGAGAGAGAAATTTTTTTGGAGTTAATGTGATAGCTGACGGTTGGAGATAGAATATGGGTTTATGTGGCAAGGGTTTCTTCTCATTAAATAGGTGAATATTCTCTCTCTTGCTTTTTGTTTTTTCTCTCTTTTTTAATTCATCCTCCCCACTTTTTCAGATAAAACCTCTCCTTATCTTTTTCTTTTCCCCTTTTCTTTCGTACTTCCAAAAGTGGATAAAAACAAACCCCATGTCCTTCTCCCTTTTGCTACCAACCCTGTAGACGACACGCTCTCATGCTCTGTACCTGACATTGTACTAGGAAAGAGAAAGCCTTGTACGAGGGTCACGTGAAAAGATATAAAAATTAAAGACAAATATAACATAAAACTAGACTAAAAGGAAAAGCATTATTTATGAA
This sequence comes from Hibiscus tridactylites, assembly GCA_958450335.1. Taxonomy (NCBI): domain Eukaryota; kingdom Viridiplantae; phylum Streptophyta; class Magnoliopsida; order Malvales; family Malvaceae; genus Hibiscus; species Hibiscus tridactylites. Next base: position 34,784,173 of record OY288272.1, on the reverse strand, counting down.
CATGCTATAGCATAAAAGATAGGGTTTAGAGATGCAAACTTTTAAGGATCATGAAGATCCAGGCGTGACTTGTCTCTGAGGATGGGGGCTCCACTATACACCTTCAGGCGTTGGCCATTGACCTTGAAGACTTCACCATCGTCCAACTTCTTGATATCAACCGCGCCACGAGGGTACACCTTGTGTTTGATGAATGGTCCTGACCATCTTGATTTTAGCTTTCCAGGAAAAAGCTTTAGCCTGGAATTGTAGAGAAGCACTTGTTGACCTTCTGAGAAATGCCTTGGCAAAATGTGTTTGTCATGCCACTTCTTGGTTTTCTACTTGTAGACGCGAGCATTCACATATGCTTGGGCTCTAAATTCCTCCAGCTCATTAAGCTCTAGCAACCTCCTTTCACCAGCAAGTTGGGCATCCATGTTGAGTTTCTTGATTGCCCAATAAGCTTTGTGCTCAAGCTCCATAGGTAAATGGAACTCCTTGCCAAATACGAGCTTGAAGGGTGACATGACTAAAGGCGTCTTGAAGGCTGTCCTATATGCCCAAAGTGCTTCATCCAACTTGGGGGATCATTCTTCTCTTTGGATTAACCACCTTCTCAAAGATTTGCTTGATTTCACGGTTGGAAACTTCAGCTTGTCCGTTTATCTACGGATGATATGTTGTAGCAATCTTGTGCCTGACTCCATAGTGATGTAATGCTTTAGCAATAAGCTTGTTGTCAAAGTGAGTTCCTTCATCACTAATGATGGCTCGGGGTGCTCCGAACCTAGTGAAAATGTTCTTGTGAAGAAACTTCATGACTATCTTGGAGTCGTTCCTTGGGGTGGCAACAACCTTGACTGTCTTGGAGTCGTTCCTTGGGGTGGCAACAGCCTCCACCCATTTTGACACGTAGTCGACTGCTAGCAAAATATATAGATCTCCATATGATGCAGGAAACGGACCCATGAAGTCAATTCCCCACACATCAAAGATTTCAACCTCGAGAATATTTTGCAATGGCATTTCATTCCGCCTGGAGATGTTCCTCGTTCTTTGGCATCTGTCACAAGTCTTATAGAACTCGTGTGCATCCTTAAAAAGTGTAGGCCAATAGAATCCTGCTTGAAGAACTTTTTTAGCAGTTCTAGCACCACCAAAATGCCCTCCACACGGTGATGAATGACAGTGGTACAAAATGCTATGGTATTGAGATCCTTATGATCTGATCAGGACATTGCTTGAACAAGTAGGGTTCATCCCAATAGTAGAATCTTGCCTCATGTCTGAATTTCTTGAGTCCTTGGCTAGATAAATCAGGAGGCAAAATACCACTAACAAGATAATTAACAATATCAGCTTACCACAGAATTGTTGTAGCTGCTAACAGTTTCTCATCAGGGAATTCCTCTTTAATTTCAGTTTCACTACCTTGTGTGATAGCATTTTCTAGCCTAGATAAATGGTCAGCTACCTGGTTCTCACATCCTTTCCTATCTCTAACTTCTAAGTCAAATTCCTGTAGCAAGAGTATCCATCTAATAAGTCTAGGTTTAGCATCCTTTTTAGTCACTAAGTACTTAATGGCTGAATGATCAGTATGAACTATGACCTTAGTGCCTATTAAGTATGACCTAAACTTATCAAAGGCAAATACTACAACAAGCAATTCTTTTTCAGTAGTGGTGTAATTGATTTGTGCATCATTCAAAGTGCGACTAGCATAATAAATAACATGAAAGAGTTTACCTCGGCATTGTCCAAGTGCTGCATCGACGGTGTAGTCACTTGCATCACACATCCGCTCAAACGACTCGTCCAATCAGGTGGAATGACAACTGGTGCTGAGATAAGCTTCTTCTTCAGTTCTTGAAACGCGCTATAGCAATCTTTGTCAAACATAAATGGTTGATTTTGTTGTAGCAAATTGCATAGCGACTTTGAGGTCTTCGAAAAATCCTTGATGAATCTCCGATAGAAGCCAACATGCCCTAGGAAGCTTCTTACTCCCTTGACAATAGTGGGGGGAGGTAGTTTTTCAATGACCTCGACCTTTGCTTTGTCAACTTCTATCCCTTGCTTCGAAATCTTATGGCCTAAGACTGTTCCTTCCGTTACCATAAAATGGCACTTTTCCCATTTGAGCACCAAGTCAGCTTCCTCACACCTCTTTAGGACCTTGGCGAGATTGCCCAAGCATGTGTCGAAGTCGTCTCCGAGGACCGAGAAGTCATCCATGAAAATTTCTAAAAAATCCTCGACCATGTCTGAAAAAATAGCCAACATACATCTTTGAAAAGTTGCTGGAGCATTGTAGAGACCAAAGGGTATTCTCCGGAAAGTATAAGTTCCATAAGGGCATGTGAAGGTCGTCTTCTCTTGGTCTTCGGGTGCTATAGCAATCTGATTGTACCTAGAATACCCATCGAGGAAGCAGTAGAATGCCTTGCCCACTAGTCAATCCAACATCTGATCAATGAATGGGAGGGGGAAATGGTCCTTCTTGGTCGCCTTGTTGAGCTTCCTATAGTCCATGCAAATCCTCCACCCCTTGAAGGTTCTAGTAGGCAATAGCTCATTCTCCTCGTTGCTTACCACGGTCACGCCTCCCTTCTTCGGCACACATTACACCGAGCTGACCCATGAGCTATCGGATATCGGGTAGATTACTCCAACATCAAGCCACTTGATTATCTCTTTCATCACCACATTCTTCATGATATGGTTTAATCTCCTCTGGGGCTCAACTGAATTGCTGTGACAATCATCAAGCAAAATTTTGTGTATACATATAGCAGGGCTTATACCCTTCAAATCAGCCATAGTCCACCCTATCGCATTTTTATGTTGTAACAACATATTTACTAAACTAGTTTCTTGCTTAGGTGTGAGACTAGATGAGATTATCACAAGCAAAGTTTCATTGCTCCCTAAGTAAACATATTTAAGATGTGATGGCAAAGGTTTCAGTTCTAAAGAAGGTGCATGCTCAAGGGATGGTTTAAAGGTATAAATTCTAAAAAATCAAGAGGTTCAAAGTGTGTACCTGGTCTAGCCTCGCGTCGACTAGACTGCTCTAGTTCCCTTGAGAGCTCTTCTTGGTCTGAATCATCATCTTTGCAGAGTGCTTCGAACTCTTCTGTTTGCATCTCCTTGCTACAACAAAACTCATCAATCATATTCTGTGTTGTAGCATCTACATATTGGCATACTCCTGGGTTGTCTACATACTTGTCGATGTCATGAATATTGATCGTGATCGTCTGATCAACCACTTGCATCGTGAATTCACCCTTCTCAGAATCGATCAAAGCTTGCCTGGTGGCTAAAAATAGCATTCCCAAGATAATGGGTGTGTTGCTATCAACTTCACAGTCGAGGATTAAGAAGTCGACTGGAAAGATAAATTTGTCCACTTTTACCACAACATCTTCAACTCTCCGTTCTGGGCGAACATGAGAATGATCTGCTAGCTGTAGCACAACCTTGGTGGGATGTGCCTCTCGAATTCCCAGTTTCAGAAAAATCAACTTAGGCATCGAGTTAACACTTGATCCCAAATCACAAAGTGCTCTTCCAACAAACTTGTCGCCAATAGAACATGGGATAGCAAAACTACTTGGGTTCTTCCTCTTAGGTGGAAGCTTGCTCCACATAGAATAACATTCTTCTGCTATAGCGGCAGTTTCTTGCTTCTCGACCTTCCTCTTTTTCGTGACTATATCCTTGAGGAACTTGGCATATGTTGGCATCTGATCAATGGCCTCTAGAAATGGGACATTGAAATGTAATTTATCCAGGATATATACAAATTTCTGAAACTGAAGGTCTTCTTTCTGCTTCTTGAATTGTTGAGGAAAAGGAGGAGGGGGTCTAACTTCATTTGTCTGAACTGGTGCGGTTGCATCTTTTGCTGTAGCAAAAGCAGGCTCCTCCTCCGGTGTTTCTTTTGCTATGACTTTCTCACCCTTCATTTCAACTGGAAGATCTTGTAAGTTATCTTCTTCCTGAGGAAAGTTGGGCTGAGATTCCTCCTCCTCTTTTCACCCAAACTTGTCTTCTTTGCTAATATCCTTGCCACTCCTTAATGTGAGTGCGTTGCATTGTTCCTTGCTATGGTGCTTAGTGGCTTCAGTGTCACTTGGCAAACTTCCGTTTGGTCGTGCATGCAAGGTTTGAGCTATCTGACCAACTTGTGTTTCTAAGGCTCGGAGAGAGGAACTATGGCTCTACAATAAGGCTCCTTGATTCTTAATGTTTGTTGCATGATCTTGTAGCAAAACTTTCGTGGTTCCCATGAAATCTTTTGTCATAGCCATGAATTCTTTGAATCTAGTCTCCAGTGAACTGTTAGATGAAGATGTTGCTCCCTTGTGACCTTGCCACGGCATCATCTGGTTAGAAGATGGTGCTTCGATCAGATTTTGTTGTGGCAATGACTGAGCAGAATTACTGTGCCCTTGATTACCCTAACTAAAATTTGAATGCTGACGCCATCCTGGGTTGTAGGTATTGGAGTATGGATTGTTGTTGCGGTTATAATTCCCCACATAGTTGGCTGACTCTTGATTGTCAGGGCATTCACTCAAATGGTGATTGCCATCGCATCTGAGACATGAAGTTGTGGACTTCACTTCCTCGACTTCATTGTTATGTTGGAGGTTCTTTAGCATATTTGTGATAGCAGCTAATTGGGTGGCTACCGAGTCATCAGCTTCACTGTCTCGAGCTACTTGGGTTCTCCTCCCCGTTCCAAGCCTTGTGGTTGGAAACTGGTAATCATTGTTGGCTACCCTATCAAGAATGTCAAATGCTTTCTCTGGTGATTTGTCTAACAATGTCCTATTTGCTGAAGCATCTAGCATCATCCTTGTGGGAGCATTTACTCCATTATAGAACATAATCACTTGAGTCCAATCATGAAAACCATGAATTGTGAACTTCCTCAATAATCCCTTGAATCGATCCCAACACTCATACATGGATTCGTCATCAGCTTGACGAAAAGAAGCTATATCATTCTCAACTGAGTGTTTCTATTTGGTGGATTATACCGTAGCAGAAAACTTTTGCATAAATCTGTCCAAGTCTCCATTGATCCAGCTGGCACTCCACTTAGCCATGCTCTAGCACGATCACGTAAAAAATATGGAAACATTTTAAGCTTTAGCACATCCTCGTACACTCATTGTTGTCTGAACGAGTCACAAACTTCCAAGAAAGCGTGGATATGTTGTCTTGCATCTTCGTGAGGCATACCTTCAAACTGACCAATAGTGTTCAACATATTGAACATAATAGGTTTAAGCTCGAACTGGGCTTCCTGAATTTCTGGAGCTACTATTCCGGGATAGAGATCGTCCAACATAGGAGTCAAATGATCTCTAATTGCTCGTGGTCGAGCTGCTTCTCCCTGGCCAATTACCATAGCATCTATGTTACCTTGAGGTGGTGGTATTTCTCCGTTCATGTTTCTATTCTCTTCTCTTCGAACACGTCTCCTAAGTCTCAAGAAATTCTCGATTTCATAAATAGGTGATTGCATGGGTCCTCTAGGTCGCCTTCTGGTCATACACTAGCAAGACACCTGAAAAGAAAAATGAAAAGCCTAAAATAAATTTGTACAAAAACAAAAAGAACAAGCGATAAAAACAAAAACCGTAAACAACCAATTGCCAGTCCTCGGCAACGGCACCAAAAACTTGTTCGCGTTCGTGCAGTACTATAAGTGATACGCAAATGGTGTAAGTATACACGTCGAACGAGTAATAAAGTGATGAGTGCGTATTGTCTCCATAGAGATTGGAGGTATTCATGGTTGCTGTAACAATAAAGATTGGACTTTTTGCAGATGACAATGCTAAAGTAAAAGAGATGATGTAAAATAATGTTGAAGGAAAATAGTGCAAAGAAAGATGAGATAACAATATGATAAACAGGTCCCCTTTCGTATGCGAAACTCACTACAGAATGACTGGCTGGGAATGACGGACAACCTAACTCAAGCTTCTTAACGATACTAAGACTCTTCAGCTATCTTCTATGCTATGCAAGATTTGCTAAGAGTGCTCCTAAACAATCTCTAGCCAGGAAATTGGGAGTCAGAAATGCTACAGCAATACCTCTCGGCGTAAACTCTTAACACTCCCATACCCTTCACAAACTATCCTTTTTAGCCCTTGAAATCTATCACCTATCTCTATGGTAGGTTAGAGTCTGCCTCTCAACAGTCACTCCATTGCTTATGAGGGTTCTAAGGCTAGCCCTCTCGATTACTAACCCCAACACACACTTAAAGAACAAGCAACTCTCAAAGGCGCTTAAGGTAGGGCCTATCTCTCAAAGCACTTACAACCCTAAGCTCTTACAACTTTAAGGAAATGAGAAATGCATAAGCAAAGCATAGAACATGATAAACACTGAAAAAGCCATAGCATGCATTAAAAAGTACTCAAAATAAAATCATTCGTCAAACCCAAGCCACCTAAAAAAGTTCGTGGTTGGGCAATATCATCCTACGTATCATTGCGATAACATTACCAAATATAAAGATATGAAAGGAAATTGCTATAGTGACAGAAAGAAAGGTGAACTCCCTCTCCGCCATGGACTGCCCGACTGTCTTAGGCTCACCGCCTCTCTCGAGGCCGGTGAGGCCACTCCTTGGAGCTTCAACGATGGAGGACACCAAGCTGGAAAAGATGAAGGTGAAAACTTCCCTCTCCTTTTCTATCTCTTCCGCCTCTCTTTCACCACACAGCCTTCACTCCGCTCTCCCTTTTTTTCAAGCTTCTCTCCCCTTTATATAGTGGAGGCTTCTAGGGTTTGGTGCCCTAAAGTTGCCTTGATAATCCCAAGGAATATCCACCAACAAGGTCTGCCACGAGGGGACAAGGAGGACAGTTTACAGGTGGGTATCGGCTGCTGCACTTGTCAGGTCGTCCTTTTCTGCATGTTCACGTGTTTCTGCAGCTCACGTGCTGGCCAATATCCCATTCCACCATGCTATAGCAATTCCAGGCACTAGCTTTCTCTCTTGACTCCTTTCCTGCGCACCAACAAAACCAAAACCAACCTTCCGAGCAGTACCCCTCAATAAGGACTAATAACCAGCAATTATAAAGATGCACCCAGAAGAAGAAAATGCAGCCTAAATGCTATGGTATGAACTCAAGAACAGGAAAATGCTATAGCAAAAAGGTATGAAAACAAGGATATTTATGCAGTTATCAGTTGGTCCAGGATGTGAAGACCTACATGTTGGCTTCCGACTATACCGATTTCGATGTGTTGGTCGCTAGGGCCAAGGACATCGAGCAGTCTTTGGGACTTGCGGATCGCAAGGGTGGATCTAGTTCCGGAAAGAGGAATGCTGATTGGGACACATATCTTGCCAAGAGGCACAAGGATAGGAAACCTCATCATGATCATAGACACGGAGGTGGTAATTCGGGGAGAGGCCATCACGGCCAAGGGACTGAGAATCGTACTCCCGAGTGCAACAAGTGTGGTAGACGTCATTACGGTGAGTGTTGGGGCACTTATGGTTCTCGTTGGAACTGCGGGTCTAAGGCGCACTTAAAGCGCGATTGTCCACATCCCTCTAGGGATGGACAAGCTCCTGCGCGAGTTGTCGACCATCAGTGAGGCCGTGGGCACGGATGAGGTAACTTTCAGCCTAGGAATGACGGTCAGAGGAATGTAGCTCATGTTGTAGTAGTTCAACCCGAGGGAGGTGGGCCAGCTAGAGTGTATGCACACCGTGAGGACATGAATAACTCAGATTTGATTGCAGGTAATTTTTCGTTACAGTCTTTGACTTTGCTTTCCTTTATTGATTCTCGTTCTACGCATTCGTACATATTGAGTGAGCATGCAAGTTTGCTAGATATTCCGGTTAAGATATTAGATGTGGGTATGAATGTCACTAGTTCCTTTGGTGAGACAGTTGCGTTCAGAAAGATGTACAGAAGATGTCCTTTGATGGTTCAGGGTCATGTTTTTCCTGTTGATATGATGGAATTGTCGTTTTATGGTTTTGATGTAATATTAGGCATGGAGTGGCTTGTAGAACATAAGGCTAGGGTAGATTTTGAGACAAAGCGTGTGACATTGAAACTTTCAGAGGATCATGAGGTAGTAATAGTGGGCGAGAACGTGAAGTACTTTTCCAATGTAGTTTCAGCCTTAGAGGCTCAGAAGTTGTTGGATGTGGGTTGTCAGGCGTACCTAGCCTATGTTATGAATCCAAATATGGATGAGGCACGACCGCGAGACATTAGGACAGTTTGTGACTTTCCAAGTGTGTTCCTAGAAGAATTGTTTGGTTTGCCTCCAGTTAGAGATGTAGAGTTTATTATAGAGACTTATTCAGATTTAGCTTCAGTATCGATTGCACCTTACCGAATGGCTCCTAAAGAAATGAAAGAGTTGAAGACACAACTTCAGGAATTGATAGACTGAGGGTTCATTCGTCTGAGTACTTCACCTTAGGGTGCACCGGTGTTGTTTGTGAAAAAGAAAGATGGTAGTTTGAGAATGTGTATCGATTATCGACAGTTAAATAAGTTGACAGTGAAGAACAAGTATCCGTTGCCGAGAATTGATGACTTGTTTGATCAATTGAGAGGTGCTTTAGTGTTCTCGAAGATAGATTTGAGATCCGGTTATTATCAGTTGAAGGTAAGAGATCAAGATGTACCGAAGATAGCTTTTCGCACTCGTTATGGGTACTACGAATTCTTAGTGATGCTCTTTGGTTTGACTAACGCATCGACAACTTTTATGCACATGATGAATAGAGTGTTTCATGAGTACTTAGATCAGTTTGTGGTAGTGTTCATTGATGATATTTTAGTGTACTCTCGTACCGAGGAAGATCATGATCGGCATTTGCGTTTGGTGTTGCAGAAATTGTTAGACATCCAGTTGTATGCCAAGTTAAGCAAATGTGAATTTTGGATTAGGGAAGTAGTCTTCTTAGGCTATATTGTATCAGCCGAGGGAATCCGAGTGGATCCTTAGAAGGTTGAGGTAGTTGTGAATTGGAAACCACCGAAGATAGTGACCGAATTTTGTAGTTTCTTAGGTTTGGCCGGTTACTATACACGATTTGTTGAGGGTTTCTCAAAGGTTGCAGCTCCTTTGACTAAGTTGCTACATAAGGATGTTCAGTTTGAGTGGACTGATGCAAGACAACAAACATTTGAGAAATTGAAAGAAGCCTTAACCGAAGCTCCTATCTTAGTTCAGCCCGTGTGAGGGAAAGAGTTTGTGGTCTTTAGTGATGTGTCGTATGTTGGCTTGGGTTGCGTGCCTATGCAAGAGGGAAGAGTAGTGGCCTATGCGTCTAGACAGTTGAAGACTCGTGAGCATAATTACTCTATGCATGATATAGAATTGGCTGCAATGGTCTTCGCTTTGAAAGTTTGGAGACATTACTTGTATGGTGAGAAATGCACCGTGTATACGGATCACGAGAGTCTGAAGTATATAATGACCCAAAGAGAGGACATGTGACCGAACCGGTTGAACCGATCGGCCCAACAACCCAGACCCAACCTGTGTTCGACCCGACCCACCATTGACCCAAGTCCTACCCGGCTGAGTTAACTCGCCGAGTCAACTCAGTTGACCTTGACCGATGACAACATGCTGATGTCAGCGTTGACTTTGACCAAAAAGTCAAATTTTTTGAAAAGGCCCTATTTTATGTTTTTCGACGTCCTGAGTCCAATTTTGAAGCCTTTTTTTGCGAAATTCTGACTCTAAGAGCTCCGAATCTAACAATAAAACTGAAACATGCATATTTTGACTTGAGCAATTTAAATTGAGACTAAATCGACCAAAGGACTAATATAATGTATTATTTGTGTAAAGGAACTCGAGACTCGTGTGACCACTCTCCAGCTCAGCCTTGCTCCTCTCGATCCGCTCACCCTAATGCTTCAATGAATATCAATATAAATTTAAACTCTATGTATAAGAACAAGCTTAACTCTTATTTCAGATTATGACCGTTACTCTTTCATGATCTAGGATCCGACCCTGTATCTGAGCGTACAGAGGCAGGTGTCCGTTAGACCCTTCTCCGACCAGCTTTTGAGGTGTGTTCCATATGTGCTACATTCAGTTGAATGTGTTGTATGATTATTACATATTTGTAAAAAATCTAATGACTTAATTATGAACGATGATATGCTTGATGAAATGATGAACTGGACATATGATAACAGTTTTTGCCTGCTCGTTGTAAGTCCACTTGATCTGTATACTTAGTATATGATTGTGCTATGTAGTTATTTGATCTGTGATAATATTGTATGTCTGCCTAATGTAAGTAATAGTATAATATGTTAGCTTGACCTATGATGGCACACTATGTTGCATGATGAATGATGATATCGTCTACTCAATGGTATGCCCATATATGTGTCTAAAAAGCATTAACTTATGTTTCTGATGCATCGAATGGAATATGTTTGCCATATATATTCTATTACTCATGTCTGAAATCTGAATACCGATTGTTATCTAGTGTATACTGTTGGGTTATGTTATGAAGTCTTTGTTGGTATAGCCCTTATTTAGCTGGAAAATCCTTATGGACTCAAGGTCTCCCCTTGGGTAAGTTCCGATGCTTTAGCACGGGTAAATCCTTATGGACCTAAGGCAGCCCCTTAGGTGGCACCTATGCCCATCGGGCCTAGGGTAAGTCCTTATGGATGCGGTTATGGGGGACTTCATATTGGTGTAAGGTTGGAGGGTAGTTACTAGTAAACCCTTCTATGTACTTGAACATTTGCATTGAATTATTATGTGTTCTTATGATATGACTGATATGTATTTATGCATGTATGATCTACATTTATTGGAACACACTGAGCTCCCTAGATCATGCCCACCTCTTTTCCCTTCTAGATACTTGTGATAGGCTACCCTTCGGACTCAGTAATTGGAGGATCGGCACATTTATCATTTAGACTGTTATAATGTTCTTATCTTCCAAACTGTCTGTATTTGGGTGACTTATGCCTATATTTTGATACGATATATCTTATGGATTTTACCGGATGATGGCTTTAGTATACAATTAAACACATTATGCTTTCATATCACCTATTTTGTAACTGCATATTACTAAATTATTACTTATTATTTTGGGTATGGATTTGAAAGCAAACACTGATGGGTTTCATAATTGTCTTGAGAATTATATCTGATTCATCTTCATTACCAGGTTTCTAAAGTATGGATTGTAAGTCACCGCACTTTTCAAAAGTAATGTCAAACTGGCATCATATTTTTAATTCCAAATCTGACAAATCTAAGAAATTCACTTTATTCAGGTTGAATAATAATGACATTGTGAGTCCTTATTGTTATATATGTATTCCCATTAATTACCGGTACAAGGAAGAGAAAAGAAAAACTTCATTTTGCAGTTAGAAAAATGAATGTTTGACTAATGTAATGATCTAAAAACAAGATTTTTAAGTTTTATAACTTTAGACTAAACGTCGTTGTAACACTCGAGTTTAGGGGTCGGGTCAAAATAATATTTAAATAATATTTTGAGTTTCGGTTTTCTAATTAAAATAATAATAAAATAATTTGAGGCTTCATATTTTCAAAGCAAACCTATCGTGTTAGACCAAATTGATTTGGAAGTCAAATTCCATGGATCTTAATTGTAAATGAGATTGCCATCTCATTAATGGCAATCCTGTAAATAAACCAACTTTCAAATTAAAACCCATTTATGATTAAAAGAGATTTTTGTCATCTCCATCCTCACTTCCCCTTTCTCCATTTTGACGTGAAAAAACCCCCTCTCTTTAACGTTACTATTTCATTTCCTTGTTTCTTCATTTTGGCTCGGTTTTGAAAGGTAATCACTTTCCCATCTTGCTCTCATCTTCCTCTCTTTGAAAGTACAAATAGTTTTCATTTTCATCCATGTTTTAGGAATTTGTGATTTTGGGAGTTTTGAATAAAAATGCTACCTTTATTGTTTTTAACTTAAGGTTTTGATTTAATAATGTTAGATATGTTGTTTATGAACCTTGAAGTCCAACATATGTGAATTTCAAAGTGTTTTAACATGATTTTCGTATTTGGGTTTTCATAGGGTTTTTGAAGGGTTTTGGAATGGATTTTTGGGTTGTTTTATGTTGGAAATGGAAGGCTAATGTTAGATTGTTAGTTAAGGTTTGTTTTGGAATCATTTGGGAGTGTTAAAAGTATTGAAATCAAAGGTTGTGGATTGTGCTTTAGGGCTGGTCGAGTTTGATGATTTTGGGGGTTGTTCATGGCTTGAATTCATGTGTTTATTGCTTGAATAGTGTTCCGGGTTGCTACATTGATATATGGACTGATTCGAGATTATTTTGATTGTGTTGGGATGATTAGAGGCAAGAGTTTGTGTTGGTGAAGCATCGAGAGTGAATCCGGAAGCTTGAAGGTGTTGGTTGCTTGGTTGTTTAGCTTGGAAGTGATGGTGAGTGATTTAATGTTTTTAAAATGGTTTTGAGTATTTGGTTCAAGCATGTGGACAAGGTTGGGCTTGGTAGACCCACCTAGAGTTGGGATTAGAGTGGTAGCCTAATCCCAAACTATAGTTAGAGACTATGGTTGATCTTTGAATATGTATGCCTCATGTTTAAATGTGATTATGTTGGCTATGTATATGATGTTATACATGTATGTTGAGGCTTGGATTGATGCATTGTTATATGCATGTGGATTGTGCATGATGTTAATCATGGTAAGTACGTGCTAAGCACAGAATTTATGTGAAATGATATTGTGGATTGTGTGTAATGTTGGCACTAGTATGCTTAGGTACAAATGATCGATCATTAGGATGTTAGTGTGCACACGTGAGTCAAATGCGTGCGTGGTCTTGATGATGGTAGTCATCAAGATGGAGTATGAGTTCGCCTGGAAAACCTTCTTATATATTAGTCGGTGATGAGTGTAATCCCATCGACGGAGCATGAGGATGAGTGGAATCCCCTCCGCGTGAACGATGATGAGTGTAATCCCACCGTAAGGTAATGGTTATGTTGGATGTGAGTTCCAACGTGGTTATCCACGTATTCGAGACATAGCTAGGTGCCAATATGAGTTGATACGTGTATCAATATGATATGAAATGTGATTCCTATATGGATTGATATATGTACTTACATATGGTGTGGTTATGGCTTGTTGAGCATGGCATATTACGAATTTATGTTCATGCATCATTGACATTTTGGCTCATGTGGATCGAAGGTAAGAACATGCATTTACCTTGGTTGTGCTCGTGCTTGGGCCCTGCATTGTCGAGGTTTCTTTTAATGAGCTTACCTTCACTAAGCTTTATGCTTACGCTCTCTTTTGTTCGACAATGCAGATCCTTAGTTCGTGGGTTGCTAGTGCAAGAAGGGGGCCTCCAAGTGTGCTAGTTGGGCTTTTGAATCTTTCAAGTATGGATTTTATATTATGTGATGTTATGGTCAAGCAATGGGACATGTATATGTTGTTTGAGCCTTTTGAAGTATGTTGATGTTGGTTGTTTAGGAGCATGTTAGACTCCTTTAATTGCCATGTTGTTTTGGCTTTTGGATGCCATGTTGGTTTGTAAACCATGTTTAAACTACCCACCTTAAATGCTTGGTGTTGACCTTGTGCAAGCATGTTGTCTTGAATGCTTAAGTGTGTGCCTTGAATGATCTTTTGAATGGATGCCTATCGTATATCTTTATGAATCTTAAGTATGTTTGCATTAGGGTGCATGCCTCTATAGTGTGTTCGTATGTTATGTTTGCTTCATGGGCTCGTTAAGGACGTTTGGGATCATTTGGAGGTGTTTAAAACTGATAATGGGAATTCACAAACAGCATGTGTTTCGAAACGGGTAGCCCTGTTTCGAAACTGGTGTGGTTCCAGGGCACCGTATCGAAACGTGTTTCTATACATTTTGGCTACTGTGAGCCCCTGTTTTGAAACCAGTTTCGAAACACTTTGGCTACTGGAATTGCCTGTTTTGAAACGGGTATCGAAACGGCTAGGCAAAATGAGACCCTGTTCCGAAATAGGGTGGATGCGTTCCGAAACGGGTGTCTGGCTTTTAAAACCGGAGCTCGTGTTTCGAAGCGGGCTTTGACTGTTTCAAAACACAGACTTGTAATTGGGCTTTTTGACATCTCCAAAGGGTTTCAAGGGTTGGGCTTAGGCCCTGTTTGTTGTTGGGCTTCTCGTGAGCCTTGTTTCCGTTGTCGTTACACGTTCAGGTTTAATCAACACATCTAGATAAGATAATAAATGAAAAAGTTTTTCCTAGGGTCGGTAACCGAAGTGGAGCCTTAACGGGTTTCATCTCGGTTATCCCCATGTAGCCCACTCGGATCGGTCAAGCGTCCAGACCGGGACGAGGGGGTTACACTTGTTGGTATCAGAGCCTAAGGTTTCCGAGGCCTTGGGCAGGTAAGTGAGGTAAGTTGTGTTTTTATGTTGAAAATGCACGGTGGTTGCTTGCTTGTCAAGTATGCTTGATGTATGTTTGCTTGTTTATCAAGTATGCTTGTTGTTTTGTTTGAAGCATGTTGTTTAGAGTCTCATTGCTACTATTACATCGGGAAAAGGATTTTTAAAGTGAGGGAACATACTTGAGCCACTTGGAGCCCTTGCCTTGCTAACCCTATCTTTTGTGCTTTCTTGTTGTTGTTGTAGTTGTTGTTTGTGAGCACGTATGTCGAGGCCGAGGGGTAGACCGAGAGTGGTTCGTCAGGAACCACATGTTGCGGCTCTTGTTAATGAGCCGGTGGTTGGGGTTGAGGCTCACGTAGGAGAGCCTACTGCTGGAGTTGGAGCTCCTCCACCACCTCCACCACCACCACCTCCTCAGTCTAGAGTAGGAGGCGAGGCTTGAGCTGAAGGAAAGGGACCTCAGGGTGGCCAGGGTGGCCAAGGTCCAGCCGGAATAGATATGGCTTCGCTTGTACAAGCTATAGCGGGAGCATTTCAGGTCGTAGTTGTCGGAGCTCATGCTGCAGCTCAGCCTAGGGGCGATGATGCTAGTTTACCGTTGGAGAGGCTCCGTAGCCTAGGGGCCGAAGAGTTCAAAGGATCTATACCGGAGAGGTCTGAGTTGTGGTTGGAGAAGACCGTCTTCATCTTAGCTCAGATGGGTTGCGTTGGTGCCTGTAAGTTGGGTTGTGTGATTTCTTTACTTCAAGGTGATGCCTACACTTGGTGGGTCACCATTACTACCGGGGTTCCCAAGGTTGAGATTGGTTGGGATTTCTTTGAGTCTGCTTTCCAGACGAGATACTTGGGGTCGAGATATCTAGATGAGAAGAAGCGAGAGTTTATGGCTCTAGTTCAGGGAGATGCTTCTGTGACTGACTATGAGATTCGTTTTGTTCGTTTGAGTCAGTACGCTCCAGAGTTAGTTCCTACCGAGAGGGACCGTTGTAACCGTTTCAGATATGGGCTTCATGAGGAAGTTAAGAGGTACACCTTAGTTTCAGATTACTCAGATTTTGATGTCTTGGTTGCTAGCGCTAAGGACATTGAGCATAGCTTGGGGCTGACCAAGCGTTCTGGAGGATCTAGTTCTAGTAAGAGACATAACAACTTTGACCGTGGGGATGCCAAGAGGCATAGAGGCGGTGGACAGCAGTTTGACCATGCTTGTTGGAACTGTGGTTCGAGGGACCACTTTAAGAGGGAGTGTCTGCATCAGGAGGTGCAGACACCGAACATAGCTCAGGCTCTGCGAGAGCGACTGGTTTTCAGAGAGGCCGTGGGCGCGGTCGTGGCTACTTCCAGCCTAGGGCTGGTGCACCTAGGGTATATGCTCAGAGGAACCTTGCTCATGTTGTGGCAGTGTAGCCAGAGGCAGGAGGACCAGCGAGAGTCTATGCTCAGAGAGAGGTCGGGAACGACACTGATGTGATAGCAGGTAATTTTGAGTTACAGTCTATGTCTTTGCTTTCTTTGGTTGATTCGGGTTCTACGCATTCCTACATTTTGAGTGAGCATGCACAGAAGTTAGATATACCTGTTGAGATCTTAGATGTAGGTATGCATGTGACTAGTTCTTTTGGTGAGACAGTTGTGGTTAGACGAATGTATATGAGATGTCCGCTGAAGATTCAGGGTCATGTGTTTTCCGTTGATATGATGGAACTTTCGTTTTATGGTTTTGACATTATTTTGGGTATGGACTGGTTAGTTGAGCACCGAGCTAGTGTGGATTTTGAGATGAAGAGAATTTCTTTGAAGCTTTCTGATGACTACGAGGTAGTAGTAGTAGGCGAGAACATTAAGTTCTTGTCTAATGTTGTGTCAGCTTTAGAGGCTCATAGGTTGATGGATTCCGGTTGTGGGGCTTACTTAGCTTATGTTATGAATCCGAATATGAGTGAGGCTAGACCGAATGATATTAGAACAGTTTGTGATTTTCCGGATGCATTTCCTGAAGAGTTACCAGGTTTGCCTCCTGACAGAGATGTTGAGTTTGTGATTGAGACTATTTCAAGGTCTACTCTAGTTTCCATAGCTCCGTACCGTATGGCTCTGAAAGAGTTGAAAGAATTGAAGAGTCAGCTGCAAGAGTTATTAGACCATGGTTTCATTAGGCCTAGTAGTTCTCCTTGGGGTGCTCTTGTGTTGTTTGTAAAGAAGAAAGATGACAGTATGCGTATGTGTATTGACTACAGGCAGTTGAATCAATTGACTATGAAGAACAAGTATTCGTTGCCTCGCATAGATGATTTGTTTGATCAGTTGAGGGGTGCTTCAGTGTTCTCGAAGATAGACTTGAGATCAAAGTACTATCAGTTGAAAGTAAAAGAGTGTGATGTTCCGAAGATAGCTTTTAGGACTAGATACGGTCACTATGAGTTCCTTGTGATGTCGTTTGGGCTTACGAATTCACCTGCAGCATTCATGGATATGATGAACATAATTTTTAGAGACTATCTAGACAGTTTTGTAGTTGTTTTCATAGATGATATCCTTGTGTACTCGAAGACAGAAGAAGAGCATGATGAGCACTTAAGATTTGTTTTACAGAGATTGTTGAGCAATCAGTTGTATGCGAAGCTTAGTAAATGTGAGTTCTGGATTCGAGAGGTTGTATTTCTTAGCCATGTTGTTTCAGCCGAAGGTATCCGTGTTGATCCGTCGAAGATTGAGGCCATTGTTGAGTGGAAACAACCTAAGTCCGTGACAGAGATTAGGAGTTTCCTAGGATTAGCCGGTTACTATAGGAGATTTGTTGATGGTTTCTCTAGAGTAGTTGTTCCTTTGAAAAAAATGTTGCAAAAAGGAGTTAAGTTTGAGTGGTCAGATGCAAGACATAAAGCCTTTGAGAAATTGAAAGAAGCTTTGACAAGTGCTCCAGTGTTAGTGCAACCAGTTTCAGGTAAAGAATTTGTGATCTATAGTGATGCTTCCTACATAGGTTTAGGTTGCGTTTTAATGCAAGAAAGAAGAGTTGTTGCCTATGCTTCGAGACAGTTGAAGGTACATGAGAAGAACTATCCTACTCATGATATAGAGTTGGTCGTAGTTGTGTTTGCATTGAAGATTTGGCGTCATTACTTGTATGGTGAGAAGTGTATAGTTTGCACCGATCATAAGAGCTTGAAGTATTTGATGACACATAGAGAGTTGAACTTGAGACAAAGAAGATGGCTTGAGTTGTTGAAAGATTATGATTTGACCATAGAGTACCATTCGGGTAAGGCAAATCTAGTAGCCGATGATTTGAGTAGAAAAGTTGCAGTTGAGTTGAGAGCTATGTTTGCTAGATTGAGTGTGTCCGATGATGGTGGTTTGATCACAGAGTTGCAAGTGAAGCCTTCTTTGATTCAGTTGGTTAGAGAGAAGCAGTTGCAAGATGTATCTTTAGTTCCTCATGTTCAGGACATAGCCGAAGGTAGACCGACCAAGTATAGTTTCAGTGGAGAGAATGTGTTGTGTTTCAGAGACAGATTTGTAGTAACGGAAGATGTTGAGTTGAGACGTTTGATTCTAAGTGAAGCACATTCGAGTCCTTTTTCTATGCATCTGAGTAGTACCAAGATGTACCGTGACTTGAAGAATGATTATTTCTGGGTTGGTTTGAAGAAGGATGTAGCCGAGTATGTGAGTCGTTGTATGGTTTGTCAGAGAGTGAAGGAAGAACATCAAGTTCCTTCAGGTTTCTTACAGCCTTTGAAGATTCCGGAATGGAAGTGGGAGAGGATCATCATGGACTTTGTGTCGGGGTTACCGTTGTCCCCTTCAAAGAAGAATTCTGTTTGGGTGATTGTGGATAGATTCACTTAGTGTGCTCACTTCTTAGCAGTGAACACTACAGATTCTTTAGACAAGTTGGTGAACTTGTATATCCGTGAGATTGTGAGACTTCATGGAGTTCCGAAGTCTATTGTTTCAGATAGAGATATGAGATTCACTTCGAGGTTCTTGGGTTGTTTGCATAGTTCTCTAGGTAGCCATTTGCATTTCAGTACTTCTTATCATCCGCAGTCCGATGGACAGTCAGAGCGAGTAATACAGATTCTAGAGGACATGCTTCGTTGTTGTGTGATTGACTTCCAGGGTTCTTGGGAGAAGCACTTGCCCTTAGTTGAGTTTGCTTACAACAACAGTTATCAGGCTAGTATTCAGATGGCTCCCTATGAGGCTTTGTATGGTAGACGATGTAGGACTCCAATTTGTTGGGCTGAAACGGGTCAGAGATTGTTACCTATGCCGGATTTGCTTAAGGGAACTACAGAAAAAGTGAAATTGATTTGTGACCGTTTGAAAGCAGCTTCCGATCATCAGAAGTCTTATGCAGATTTGAAGAGAAAAGGGATTGAGTTCTCCGTGGGTGAGAAAGTGTTTATGAAGGTGTCTCCGTGGAAGAAGGTGATGAGATTTGGCCGGGAAGGCATGTTGAGTCCAAGGTTTATTGGTCCGTATGAGATTGTTGAGCGGATTGGGCCAGTAGCTTACCGTTTGAGATTGCCTTTTGAGTTAGAGAAGATCCATGATGTCTTTCATGCGTCGATGCTTAGGAGTTATAGATCAGATCCTTCTTATGTTATGTCTGTTGAAGAGATAGAGTTGAATCCGGATTTGTCTTGTAATAAAGAACCTGTTGAGATACTTGCTTCTGATAGCAAGGTGTTGTGTGGCAAGACCATAGAATTGGTCAAGGTGTAGTGGAGACATATAGGTGTGGAAGAGGCCACGTGGGAGAGGAAAGCTGATATGCTTGAGCTGTTTCCATACTTGTTTCCGTCAGGTAATTTCGGGGACGAAATTCCTTAAGTGGAGGAGAGTTGTAACACCTGAGTTTAGGGGTCGGGTGAAAATAATATTTAAATAATATTTTGAGTTTCGGTTTTCTAATTAAAATAATAATAAAATAATTTGAGGCTTCATATTTTCAAAGCAAACCTATCGTGTTGAACCAAATTGATTTGGAAGTCAAATTCCATGGATCTTAATTGTAAATGAGATTGTCATCTCATTAATGGCAATCCTGTAAATAAACCAACTTTAAAATTAAATACCCTTTATGATTAAAAGAGATTTTTGTCATCTCATTCCTCACTTCCCCTTTCTCCATTTTGACGTGAAAAACCCCACTCTCTTTCAAGTTACTATTCTATTTCCTTGTTTCTTCATTTTGGCTCGGTTTTGAAAGGTAATCACTTTCCCATCTTGCTCTCATCTTCCTCTCTTTGAAAGTACAAATAGTTTTCATTTTCATCCATGTTTTAGGAATTTGTGATTTTGGGAGTTTTGAATAAAAATGCTACCTTTATTGTTTTTAACTTAAGGTTTTGATTTAATAATGTTAGATATGTTGTTTATGAACCTTGAAGTCCAACATATGTGAATTCCAAAGTGTTTTAACATGATTTTCGTATTTGGGTTTTCATGGGGTGTTTGAAGGGTTTTGGAATGGATTTTGGGGTTGTTTTATGTTGGAAATGGAAGGCTAATGTTAGTATGTTAGTTAAGGGTTGTTTTGGAATCATTTGGGAGTGTTAAAAGTATTGAAATCAAAGGTTGTGGAATGTACTTTGCGGCTGGTCGAGTTTGATGATTTTGGGGGTTGTTCATGGCTTGAATTCATGTGTTTATTTCTTGAATAGTGTTCCGGGTTGCTACATTGAGGTATGGACTGATTCGAGATTATTTTGACTGTGTTGGGATGATTAGAGGCAATAGTTTGTGTTGGTGAAGCATCGGGAGTGAATCCGGAAGCTTGAAGTTGTTGGTTGCTTGGTTGTTGAGCTTGGAAGTGAAGGTGAGTGGTTTAATGTTTTTAAAATGGTTTTGAGTATTTGGTTCAAGCATGTGGACTAGGTTGGGCTTGGTAGACACACATAGAGTTGGGATTAGAGTGGTAGCCTAATCCCAAACTATAGTTAGAGACAATGGTTGATCTTTGAATGTGTATGCCTCATGTTTAAATGTGATTATGTTGGCTATGTATATGATGTTATACATGTATGTTGAGGCTTGGATTGATGCATTGTTATATGCATGTGGATTGTGCATGATGTTAATCATGGTGAGTACGTGCTAAGCACGGAAGTGATGTGAAATGATATTTAGGATTGTGTGTAATGTTGGCACTAGTATGCTTGGGTACAAATGATCGATCATTAGGATGTTAGTGTGCACACGTGAGTCAAATGCGCATGTGGACTTGATGATGGCAGTCATCAAGATGGAGTACGGGTTCGCCCGGAAAACCTTCTTATATATTAGTCGGTGATGAGTGTAATCCCATTGATGGGGCATGAGGATGAGTGGAATCCCCTCCGCGTGAACGATGATGAGTGTAATCCCACCGTAAGGTAATGGTTATGTTGGATGTGAGTTCCAACGTGGTTATCCACGTATTCGAGACATAGCTAGGTGCCAATATGAGTTGATACGTGTATCAATATGATATGAAATGTGATTCCTATATGGATTGATATATGTACTTACATATGGTGTGGTTATGGCTTGTTGAGCATGGCATATTACGAATTTATGTTCATGCATCATTGACATTTTGGCTCATGTGGATCGAAGGTAAGAACATGCATTTACCTTGGTTGTGCTCGTGCTTGGGCCCTGCATTGTCGAGGTTTCTTTTAATGAGCTTACCTTCACTAAGCTTTATGCTTACGCTCTCTTTTGTTCGACAATGCAGATCCTTAGTTCGTGGGTTGCTAGTGCAAGAAGGGGGCCTCCAAGTGTGCTAGTTGGGCTTTTGAATCTTTCAAGTATGGATTTTATATTATGTGATGTTATGGTCAAGCAATGGGACATGTATATGTTGTTTGAGCCTTTTGAAGTATGTTGATGTTGGTTGTTTAGGAGCATGTTAGACTCCTTTAATTGCCATGTTGTTTTGGCTTTTGGATGCCATGTTGGTTTGTAAACCATGTTTAAACTACCCACCTTAAATGCTTGGTGTTGACCTTGTGCAAGCATGTTGTCTTGAATGCTTAAGTGTGTGCCTTGAATGATCTTTTGAATGGATGCCTATCGTATATCTTTATGAATCTTAAGTATGTTTGCATTAGGGTGCATGCCTCTATAGTGTGTTCGTATGTTATGTTTGCTTCATGGGCTCGTTAAGGACGTTTGGGATCATTTGGAGGTGTTTAAAACTGATTTTGGGAATTCACAAACAGCATGTGTTTCGAAACGGGTAGCCCTGTTTAAACTACCTACCTTAAATGCTTGGTGTTGACCTTGTGCAAGCATGTTGTCTTGAATGCTTAAGTGTATGTCTTGAATGACCTTTTGAATGGATGCCTATCGTATATCTTTATGAATCTTGAGTATGTTTGCATTAGGGTGCCTGCCTCTAGAGTGTGTTCGTATGTTATGTTTGCTTCTTGGGGTCGTTAAGGACGTTTGGGATCATTTGGAGGTGTTTAAAACTGATTTTGGAAATTCACAGACAACATGTTTTTCGAAACGGGTAGCCATGTTTCGAAACGGGTGTGGTTCCAGGGCCCCGTATCGAAACGTGTTTTGATCCGTTTTGGCTACTGTGAGCCCCTGTTTCAAAACCAGTTTCGAAATATTTTTGCTACTGGAATTGCCTGTTTCGAAATGGGTATCGAAACGGCTAGGAAAAATGAGACTCTGTTCCGAAACGGGGTGGATGCGTTTCGAAACGGGTGTCTGGCTTTTAAAACTGGAGCTTGTGTTTCGAAACGGGCTTTGACTGTTTCGAAACACATGCATGTAATTGGGCTTTTTGACATCACCAAAGGGTTTCAAAGGTTGGGGCTAAGCCCTGTTTGTTGTTGGGCTTCTCGTGAGCCTTGTTTCCGTTGTCGTTTCACGCTCAGGTTTAATCAACGCATCTAGATAAGATAATAAATGAAAAAGTTTTTCCTAGGGTCGGTAACCGAAGTGGAGCCTTAACGGGTTTCATCTCGGTTATCCCCGTGTAGCCCACTCGGATCGGTTAAGCATCCGGACCGGGAGAGGGGGTTACAGTCGTATACTGATATGTACCGTTGATCATATGGACTAATATACATTATTAATTATTTTAATAACTTTTGATATCATGAGGATCTAAAACGTAATTATGCCTTTTTTTGAATAAATATGTTAAATCAGTTTTTGCACAACTACTTTTTTTAGATTTTTTATATTTTTGTCCCCTTTTTATTTAAACAACTTTATTATTTTTGAATTAAAAATAAAAATCTAAAAATTGCCTAAAATGTTTTTGACATATTTTATTCTTAGAAAGGAATAATCACGTTTTACTTCCTCACAATTTCAAAATTTATTCAAATAATTAATGGTAGATATCAGTGCATATGACTATTAATACATATTGGTACATGGTGTTTACTCTAGACTCATCCTATACACACACACTTTATGATTTGTCCAAATTTATACCGTAAACAAAATTAACGAATTTAACAACTTTATAGCAAATAATTAATAGGTGATTTTAGAATAAACGGCATGTACCACTAACTATTTTAATTACTTTTAAAATCATAAGGCTGAAAGTATTATTATCCCCTTTTAGAATAAAATCTAAAAAATAGTTTTATATTATTTTCAGATATTTTTCTTTTTTTAATTCAAAAATAGTAAAAGTTTATTACTATAATAATCACTACATTTACTTTAGTTTAAATTTCATTAGAAAAAATTATTAAATGGACATAATTTTTATTAGAAGATAGTAAAAAATTAGATGTGATTCGAGAATTATTTTTAAATTTAGATATCAATTTTTGGTATAAAAAATTTAATACCTACTTGAAAATTATTTTCAAATTTAATACCCATTTGTACGATAAACTTAAATGGTTAAATACTAAAACCTCTCGAGAATTATACAAAAGGATCAGAATGGACATTTCGTCGTTTTGTTTGAGATAGTTTACATGTCAGATAAAAGTTATACCAATTTAATATTTTTTTTCTTATAAAACTTAAATTAAAGTAGATGTTGGAATTATTATAGTAATAAAACTTTATTATTATTTAATTAAAAAGGGAAAAAACTAAAAAAGTAATATAAAATTGTTTTAGATTTTATTTTAAAAGGGATAATAACGCTTTCGATCCCTATAATTTTAAAAGTAATTAAAATAGTTAATGATACATTGCGGTACACATAATTAATTATACATAATAACATGACATTTATTGTAGAATCATCCATAATTCAAATATATTATCATTTACTATTTTACTGATTTTTAAAATACATTATAATGTTTACATAACAATTACATATGATCCACGTCAAATAATTAACTGATAATATAAAAGTAAAAGGGAAATTATCCATTCATACTTAATGGAATATTTTATTCTAAAAATGATAGTTTTATTTAAAACAGGCTAATTAAAAAATAATTTTATTGTATTATAGATTTGTAGAACCTATGTAGACTTAAAAAAAAATCTGCATAAACTCAAGCTAAATTCTATGTAGTATCATTCGTATGAAAAGGAAAAGGAAATGCTTTAGTTGTACCATATTATAAATTTTCAGGTGAGGTTTTCGCACGGCTTAACCGTCAATAAGTGCCTAAATTATATCTTCTTTTTTTTAGATATGTGCCTAACTATATTTTAGGCCAAATAAGGTAAAGGAAAAAGAAATGCCTAACATTTCACTCAGTGACCCATTTAAAATTTTTCTGTGACAGACATTTTTTCTATTATCCAATGAAATTCGAACACGTGGCATGAATTTATCGTTTTCTGAAATTAAAATCAAAAAATAGAAAAATGTAATAGTTAACCCAAAAATCTTTAATATCACTAAAAAAACCCAACTCTAACCCTAAAACTCCAAATTCCTCCACTCCGGCCACCAATTCAACTATCACCAGCACCCTTACCTTCATCGAACCCTCTCTACTGAAAGCCCCATCATCTCGTCGTCAAAAATTGACGAATGAACCGTCGGTTTTCACCATCGACGAACACCCAACAATGAAGAAAAAAGAGGTCGATTGGATTCCGATCAACAACTAGATGGTGGGGAATGTTGAACGGTGACGTATCAACACTTTGGTGGTGAACGGTGAACCACCGAAGTGTGGGGGGTGTCAGACGATAAAGAAAATGTGATTTGGGGGTTTGATTGAAAAGAAATTAAAACTTAGGGATTTTAAAAAAATTCAGATTTCTAAAAAAATTCAGAAATAAAAAGGCAGGCCACATGTCATGTTTTGATTGAATGGCCAAAAAAATTTTAACATCGTTGACGGAGAAATTTTAAATAGATCACGGAAAAATTTTAGGTTAAGCTTTTCGTACCGTTTGTAATGTTTCATCATTCATTAATTTTGCAAAGAAATAATTATTAATGAAATTTGAAAATATTTTATTACACATGAAAATATATACATTGTAATAAGCTCATGCATTAATTCATTTAAAGGAATCACGTTGACACTATAAATTCAACCATCTAAAAGTACAATCTTAATAAAATAATTTTATTAAAAGATGCAAACAATAACTTCGTCAACTCATTATTATACCCTAATAAAGTAATTATTATTTTTTGTCAACTCTACATTTGAATTTGATAGGACAATAAATAAATGAGAGTTAATTCTGCAAATTCTATATGTTTAGTTGTGTTATAAATGGAGAGGGTTGGAGGTTTTAATTTATTTCATTCAAAAACTACATTATACATATATTAAAGAATATATACCTATATGGATAATTTTACAGTAAATGTCATATACCACAATGTACTATTTATATGTACCGCAGTGTACCATTAATTGTTTTAATTAATTTTAAAATTCTAGAAACCGAAAGTGTTATTATCTCCTTTTTAGAATAAAATCTTAAAAAATATTTTTTTATATTACTTTGTAATATTTTCTTTTATTTTTTAATTCAAAAAATAATTAAACTTTTATTACTATGATAATCCCTACATTCACTTTAATTTAAGGGTAAAGTTCATTTCACTAAACTTTAATCAATTATACAATTTAGTAACTAAACTTTCAATTGCTTCAATGATACCATTAAACTTTTAGGTTTGTTTCAATTTGGCCACTGACCCGTTAACAACAGTTAAAAGAGTGATGTGGCTGTTAAAATATTTTGTATAATAACACATTTAGTCATCCATGTTTACATATTCAAACAATTTAGTCCTAATTCGAAAGAAATAATAAATTTAATTGTTATTATTTCAATTTGACCCTATTTTTAATTAGAGAAAAATTAACATTTTATTTTGTTCCCTTAGTTATAACTAATGTTATCTTGTCCCTGCAAATCTCAACCATACCCAATCCAATCCGTACACAAAGTTAATCAATTATAACACAAAGAGTGGTATGCTTATGTTTAAAGGAGTAGAATTTGTTCCTACACTTGCTATCTCTGGTTTGGTTCAATTTTCTAATTCTTTTTAGGCTTAATACACTCCCCCTTAAACTTTACATATTTTCTCAACTTGCCCCCTAAAGTTTATTTTGACCACTTTTGCCTCCTAACGTTTTCGTCGTTACCCATATTGTCCCCTACAGTTAAAAATAACTCATCCTGACCAATTAGAACGCACCACGTCACCTAATTATTTTGTTTTCTTAATTTTCAATTTAATTAATTAAAATATTTCTTAAATTAGTTTTATTTTACTAAAATACCTCGTCTCTTTTCCCAAAACCCACCCTCATCCTCTTTCCCCATCCCCACCTCCGATGGCCATGCAATCCTCCCCCTCCTTCACGACTCTCCGCTTACCGCCGGTCTCTTGTACAAAAATTCATCCCCTCATAGGATAAGCCTCAAGTCCTTCAACAATCTAGATTTCCCAAACCCTTTCTTGTCCTTGAATAATAAAAAATCCATCTTTTTCCCCTTTGAATTGAAAGCTATATCATTACCAGATTATTTTTTGTTGAGTGGATCGTTTAATCGATAAATGCTAAGAGGGGGTGAATTGGATTTTTAAAATGTTTGGAAGTGAAGTGGTAAAATAAAAATTGAAGACAAAGGCACTTATAGTGGTTCAAGCTCCCAATGAACTCTACATCCACTCCCTTAGCTCCCACTAAGGATTTTCAAACAACTCGACTAGTTGATCTTCCCCTTTTCTAGGCTTAGGAGGAAACCTTTACACAAATGGTTAATTTTCTACCCAAAATTGACCAAACCCTTTCACAAGGTTACAAAGAAGATTTTGGCAATTACAAAGTATCTCTCAATACAAAATGTTGCCTAAATTACAAGCACTCAACCCAATTGAATCTGAAAGATGGGAAATACAAAGAATGACAATTGGTGTTTTACAAAGAATATTGAAATTAAGCACTTGAGCTTGGATTTGAGGTTGAAATGTTTGTCTTAGGATCAATAGTTGTTGCTGGTTGTTTTTGGACTCTCTTTTATACATTCTCATTCGATTCTAGCCGTTGGGGTTGTTGCCATCATAAATATAGCCGTTTGGAATGCAATCTTCTCACCATATATGCTTTTGCAACTACCCGTTTCGAAACACTTGTATCTGTTTCGAAACAGACCAAAATAGAAATAGACGTTGGGGTGTAATTAAGAGACTATATCGAAACAACTATGATCGTTTCGATACTGCTAAGAGCCCGTTCCGAAATGTGTTTGAAGTCATTTCAAAACATTTTGACATTGTCAAAACCTGTATGAAAACGTGCTAAATCGTTTCGATACACCTTAACCGTTTTCTGAAAATCAGTTATAAAATTGCAACGGTCATATTTTTGAATGCAAGTTTAAATATCGTTTCGAAACGTTTGAGATCGTTTGAATACTGTTGTATCAAAACGGGTCTGCCTGTTCTATTGTTCTTCATCCGTTTCGAAGCATAGGGTCCTATTTCGATACTACCGTATTGAAATGGGAAGGCTTGTTCCAAAACACATGTTAACAGTTTCAAAACGTTTCGAAACGCCTAATGGCTGTTTCGAAACGGTGACTCGAAAATCAATGTTTTCACTTCGAAAACACTTAGAAAAATGTGTATACTCATTTGGTTTTGACTTGACCATTTTACTTAAAAGTTTTGGGAAGTTTTGAGGACTTAAAATTTTATTTTCTATTTTCAATTTAGTCTTTAAATCTTTTGTTATATCAAAATCAATTCTTTGGTTTTACAATCTCCCCCTTTTTGATATAACAAAACCAAGTATAAATTTTTAAGTATTTTGAAATTTTTGAAAAACTTTTAACTCCCCCTCAATTTAAGATAGGTTTTAATGTTTTGAAAAGTTGAGATTTTAAAGCACTTGAAACTTAAAAGCACTTAGGTTCTTAGGAATTACTTCTCTCCCTTTTTGTTAGCTCAAAATATATAAGCAAGGCTAAATGAGAATAAAATAGACATAAAGCATAAACCAAACAACATAATAGCATTAAGTTCATGAAACAACATCAATAACATATTATCAAGCTGTAACACCTGGGTTTAGGGGTCGGGTGAAAATAATATTTTAATATTATTTCGGGTCCGGTTTTATAATTAAAATGATCTTTGGGCCTCGTATCTTAAAACAAATGATTTTATGTTGGGCTTATTTTAAACCAAGCCCAAAAAGTCATGGATGTCATGATATTGATATTTTTCCCTTTTCATTAAGGGTAAATGGGTCTTTTGGGTTTAAAACAAAAGAATTAAAATACCAAAAAAATTCACTCATCTTCTCCCTCTCTCAATCAAACTCACGACAAACCCTTCCTCCTTGAGTTAATATTCCATTCCATAGCTCACTCATTCTTAAAGATTTTTCAAAGGTAAGGTCGTTTTTGACTTGCTCTCATCTTCCTCTCTATGGAAGTACCACTATTTTTCATTTTTACCCATGTTTTTGGAATATGTGTTTTTGGGAGTTTTGATTTAAAAATGGTACCTTTATTGTTCTTGACTAAATATTTTAATTGGTTAATGTTAGATATGTTGTTTAGGAAGCATATGGCCCAACTTATATGATTTTTAAAGTATTTTGTAAAATTTCCCGGATTTGAGTTTTGGGGAGCTTTTGGGAGGTTTTAAGTTGAGTTATGGGGGTGTTTATTGGGGAAATATGAGGGCTGATGGATGGACTATATGTAAGGGTTGTTTTGGAGGTTTCAAGGAGTAATCTGAGGGTTGGAATCATTGGTTTTAGAGTGTGCTTAGGGGCTGCTCGGGAATATGGATTTTGGGTTTGATTTTAGTTGGAATTGGGTGTCTTGTGCTTGGTTTATGATCCGGGTTAACTACATTGGAATGTGGACTGATTTGAGATTGTTTAGATTGTGTTAGATTGATTAGAGGCAAGAAATTTGGTTGGTGAAGCTTCGGGGATGAATCCGGAGATTTCAAAGTCTTGAGCTTGGTCTTCGACCTTCACTTGGGTAACAACGGTGAGTAGATTTGTTAGTCTTTGAATTGGGCACAATATGGAACCTTTGGGGTTTGGGTGGGACCTCGAGGGTTCACCTAAACCTGAGTGTAAGCCTCTCTACTTGTAACACCCCAATTTTGGGCTTAGAAGTTTAGGGTCTAAACCGGGCCAGTCTGATTTTCGGTTCGAATATAAAAGGTGGTTTTAGGGAAAGCCTAGTTCGGGATGCTTTAAAAATATGGAAAAATATCTAAATTTATCTTTTAATATATATAAGAGAGTGGTGAAATCAATTTTACAAAATAAGGTTTGGAAGTGCGACATTTTGAAATAGTGACTAAAATGCGATTTTTGAAAAGTTCAGTGGTGACTGTTTTGTAAGGATTGTAACTTAGAATATTTAAGGAGCTAATTTACCCAAGAAGAATTTCTCCAGATTTTTCTTAGATTTTAATGATTTAATTAATGTTTAATTAATTAAATGGAAAGTGGAAAACCATATTTTAGATTTTCTTAACTAACTTTTCTTAAAACTTTCTCATCTCATTTTCTCTCAAAATTCTCTCAACCAAACACTATTTTCCAGCATCTTTTCCATTGGTTTTCAATTCAATTGGTGAGGATTTAATCCACAATCAATTCCTAATCCTTTCTACATCAAATCCTCTTGATTTGCTTATTGGATTTTCAAGAAATTTGGCTTTAATCAAGGAGAAATCTACATTTAGAGGTAAGGTTGTTCTTCTCATGTAAATACTCAGTTCTTTATTGAAATTCCCAAGTTATAAATCTTTAATTTAAGTTTTCTAAATGGCTTTAATGATATGAACTTGATTTTGGTTTAAAACTCAAGATTTGGAAGAAATTTTGAAGAAATTCGTGGTGATTTTTTGGGCTCTGTTTTGAGATGATTATTGAATGTATTTTGGATGTTTAATGATGTGTAAATGTGGTTTAATTAATGCAATCTCGAATAGGTTGAGTTTCCTACGTTTTTGCTTATGAAAATGGTAGTTTTTGGGGTGATCTTGGTGTTCTGTAATAGCTGGAGGTATAAGGACGGGTTTAGGTTCATTTTGGATGTTAATTGATGTTTAGAAATGGTTAGGAGTGATGGATCTTGGCTGAGTTATGTTTTGGAAGTGTTTGGAGGTGATTTCGGTTGTGTTTGGTAGCCGAAATGATAGATTTGGTTAGAGCAGCGAGTTTAGGTGTGATGGCTGAAGATTTTAATGCATGATGATGCATTAATCCTCTGCTTTGATGTGTTTAAAACAGGGGAGACATCTTCGGACACTTGTGGTGTTGATCCGGAAGCTTGATCGGCGTTTCGGCAAGCTTGCGAAACGGAATTGGTGAGTGAAGTTGGATTACCAGCTTTGTAACGAATGTTTGAAGGTGTGGGAGCTTAGTTTAAGTCTAAGCAACTTAACTAAGCTCAAGAGTAAGTTTTCGGGAAAAACTCTCTTGAATGAGCCATGGAGTGGTTCGATACATTGTTGATAAATTGCATGTTTAAATTCTGTTTTGAAAGCATGTTTTAGCATGGTTAATGCTGGTTTTGAAAGCCATATGTTGAATGATGCTCAAGGTAAGAGATCCTTGGTTTGATATGTTGAAAATGTGGATTTGATGCATAGTGATGCATGATGTTTAATGGCTTTGATTAAATGCTTTAAAACAGTGAATTGTTGTTGGTAGATGATGTGTATTGGCAAGTGTTGTGTTGGTTTTAAAGTACTTGAATCGGATATAGTTAGCCGGCTATAGGATTGGGTGCACCGTGAATAAAGTCGCCTTGGACGTTGAGGGGTTGTAATTGTACCGTAAACTCCATCCAACTACACTAACGAGATGATTAAGATCACAACGGTGGTTAAAAGTCCATGTGTAGATCTTGTGTTGAGTGTCCCGTGTTCTCGTTAGTGATGTTATACAACTACCGATGAGTGATGTTGAGGGGTTGTGATTGTACCATTAAACTCCATCACGGGTGTTGAGGGGTTGTGATTGTACCGGTAAACTCCACCTTGTGTGTTCGGTAGTGTGTATGAAGCGTATGGGACAACGCTTGTAATTCGCGTATCCGATTGTGTTTTATGTTGCAAATGGTTATGGATTATCACTTGAAAGCCAATATGACATGTTGATTTTATTGAAGCATGAGATGCTTGATATGAATGCAAGGTTGCATGAATAATGATGATTATGTGATGGAAGGTTTATTTAAAAGTGTTTTATAAAATGCATTATTGTGTTGTTTCTTTAGAGCATGCCTCACTAAGCAATTGTGCTTACGCTCTCTCTCTCTTGAACCAATAATGCGGATAATTGAAGTGTTTGAAGGCAACAAGGAGGCTAAGAATCCAAGGGAAAGCTAAACTCATGTATGGTGATGTTTCCACAACACTATTAGTTTTTGATACTTGGCAACGAGAACCTAGGATGTTGATTTTGGAGATGTTATGGACTCCCTAGTTGTGGCATGATGCCTTAATTGATTTGGATTTGTAATTGGCCATTTTGATGCTTGTTTTGGTGTATTGTTGGTTGATTGGTTTTGGATACTAGGATGCATGCCTATAGGCTTGTGGATTTTCTTGATTGGTGACATGAATGTGTTTTGATGTTGCAAACATGTACCTTATATGTATGTTGACTTGTTGGAATGATTAGGAAATCATTAGGATGTCTTTGAGTGGTTAAATGCATGTTAAACCAGCAAAATCTGCACTTTCTGGGTAACCCGTATCGATACACTCATAGGCGTTTCGAAACGGGGGCTTGTAATGGTCTTGGTGTGTCGAAACGGCTGGTGACCGTATCGAAACGGATTGGCCACTGGAAGGCCCTATTTCGAAACAAGTCTCGAAACGAACCCGTGTTTCGGAACGGTCAACCCCGTTTCAAAATAGGTGACCGTTGGGCACTGATTTGAATGGTTTTAAGGTTTGCCAGCTTTACGTTTTAGTCCTGAAAATTGTTTTTGCAATTGCATGAGTTCGAGGTGTTCGTTTAAGGTGAAATTTGGCAGGGAAGCATGTAATATGATTAATTTGATATTGGTAACTTAAAATTCAGTTAAGACCTTCAAATTTCCAGAATTTACAATTTGGTCCCTAACATTTGTATTTTGTGCAATTGAGTCCCTTAAAGTAATTCGATTGCTGTGCTTTTCACGTATGTGTTTCTCAAGAGTGCGCTTAAGGTTAATGTGCATCTAGATAAGACTAAAAAGTAAAAAAAGGGTCGTTAATCAAGGTTGACCTTCAGGTTGACTTTGGTTTTCCCCGTGTAATCTTCGTTGTTCGGGTCAACCGTCTAAGCCGGGCTAAGGGGGTTACATTTGGTGGTATCAGAGCTGAGTTCTCGTGTAAATGGGAAAGGTTTTGTGGGTGAAGTATGTATGATTACATGATATTCCTTTAAAATGAAATTGTGATGTATGAATTGTAAAGTATGTTGCGATTGTGATGTGATGCTATGTTGAAGCATGTTAGAGGAACCCATTGCCATATCAAAACTAATGAAAGGAATTGTTTTCGGAAAATGAGCTTGAGTACTTGGATTACTTACCTTGTTGAGCCTAATTATGTTTATTGCATTGTGTCAGTGCATTGTTTTAGTGAATGGGACCTCGTAGAGAGACGAGAATTAATACGCGAGCTATGGCTCAGAACGAGAATGAGGACAATGTTGAGAATGTTGTGGACATACCTCCTCCCCCTGGTGGTTTACCGCCCGGTGGTGGTGGTCCTGGAGGTGATGGTGATGGTGATGGTACTGGGGTCGCTGGACCTAGTGGTGTGCAAGGGCAAGCTGCTCCTGACATGACTGTTTTGATACAGGCTATTGCTGGAGCCTTCCAGGCGGCAGTAGCTGGAGCTCACGGAGCTGTGCATCAGGGTGATGCTGGTGTGAGATTACCTTTGGAACATCTTCGAAGTCTGGGAGGGACTGAGTTCAGAGGTTTATCTCTGAAGGTTCTGAATCTTGGTTGGAAAGTACCAAGCGGATATTGGGACAAATGAACTGCAATGATGTGCAGAAGTTAGGATGTGTGGTATCGCTGTTACATGATGATGCGTATACATGGTGGACGACCACAGTCTCCGAGATGGAGGAAGTTGATGTGACTTGGACGTTCTTTCTGAACGTGTTCAAGCGAAAGTATCTAGGTGTGCGATACCTAGATGAGAAGAAAAGAGAATTCATGTCCCTTACGCAAGGAAGCATGACGGTGGCAGAGTACGAGATCCAGTTTGTCCGCCTTAGCCAGTACGCACTTGAGCTTATTCCTGATGAGCGAGAGAGGTGTGAACGGTTCCGATATGGTTTGGTGACGGACGTGAAGACCTTTATGCTTGCAGCTGAGTACACATATTTTGATGTGCTGGTGAGTAGGGCAAAGGACATTGAGCAGAACCTGGGTTTGTCTTTTAGAGGTGTTGGTTCTAGCTCGGGAAAAAGAGCTGCTGAGTATAGTTCTGGTGGTGGACAGAACAAGAGAGGACGAGATAAGAGGTATCAGTCTTCTTCTAGGCGTGGTAATGGAGGGCATGGTGCGCTTGTTCAGGGAGACAGGATGAGAGCTGATCAGAACACGTGCAGGACGTGTGGATCGCGTGGTCATTTGAGGCGTGATTGTCCTCGAGCAGCAAGGAAGGTTCAGGCTCCTATGGCAGTGACTGGTAATTCGTGCTGGAATTGTGGTTCGGCATACCACATGAGGAGGGAGTGTCCTTTGTTGGCCGGTGGTGGTAAAGGACGTGCTCCTAGAGTTGTTGCACCACAGAGAGGTCGTGGGCGCGGCCGTGGTAACTTCCAGCGCAGAGATGAAGGTGGGAGGAATATGACACATGTGGTGGCTGTCCAACCTGAGGGTGGTGGCCAGGCTCGAGTGTATGCTCAGCGAGAGGGGAGAAATGACACGGATGTGATCGCATGTACCTTTACTTTGCAATCCTTGTCATTACTTTCCTTGATTGATTCTGGATCTACACACTCATACATATTGCGTGAACATGCTCAATTGCTTGGTTTGCCTGTTGAGTCTTTGGATGTTGGTTTGCGTGTAACTAGTTCCTTTGTTGAGACCGTTGTGACACGGAAGTTGTATAGAAGATGTCCCTTGGTTGTGCAAAATCTTGTTTTTCATGTTGATCTCATGGAATTGCCATTCTATGGTTTTGTTGTAATCCTTGGTATGGATTGGCTTGTTGAACATCGAGTTGTGGTGGATTTTGAGAACAAGCGAGTTTCGTTGAAGCTTGCGGATGATTATGAGGTAGTGGTGGTTGGTGAGAATGTGAAGTTTCTTGCCAAGGTGTCTACATTGGAAGCAAGCTGAGTGCTGAGGCAAGGTTGTGAAGCCTACCTAGCCTTTGTAAGGGGTTGCGAGTACAAGATATCAGAACGGTGCGAGAGTTTCCTAGTGTATTTCCGGAGGAGTTACCTGGATTGCCTCCTAATCGAGAGGTGGAGTTTGGAATTGAGTTGTATGAAAACACAACTCTAGTCTCCATTACTCCTTATCGAATGGCACCTAAGGAGTTGAAGGAGCTGAAAACGTAACTTCAGGAGTTGCTTGATCGTGGTTTCATTCGGCCGAGTGTGTCACCTTGGGGTGCACCGGTCTTGTTTGTGAAGAAAAAGGATGACACTATGAGAATGTGTATCGATTATCGTCGGCTGAACAAGTTGACTATCAAGAATCGGTATCCATTGCCGAGGATTGATGATCTCTTTGATCAATTTCGGGGAGCAGCTGTGTTCTCTAAGATTGACTTAAGGTCAGGTTATTACCAGCTCAAGGTGAAGGATGTGGATGTGCCAAAGACAGCCTTCAGAACGAGGTATGGGCATTATGAGTTCCTTGTGATGCCGTTTGGTTTGACGAATGCTCCTACAACTTTTATGGACATGATGAATAGAGTGTTCCGTGAGTATTTGGACCTGTTTGTTGTGGTGTTCATTTATGATATCCTTATGTACTCTCGTACTGAGGAGGAGCATGAGGGGATTTTGAGGATTGTGTTGCAAGCTTTGTTGGAGAATCAGCTTTATGCTAAGCTGAGTAAGTGTGAATTCTGGCTTAGAGAAATTGTGTTCCTTAGTCATGTGGTTTCAGCTGAGGGGATTCGTGTTGATCCTCAGAAGATTGAGGCAGTGATAAAATGGAAGCCTCCTAAGTCTATTCATGAAGTTCGTAGTTTCCTTGGTTTGGCGGGATACTATCGGAGGTTCGTGGATGGATTTTCAAAGATTGATGCACCTTTGACGAAGTTGTTGTAGAAGGATGTCAAGTATGAGTGGACAGAGGCGAGACAACAGGCTTTTGAGAAGCTTAAGGCAGCCTTGACGCAAGCTCCTATCTTAGTTCAACTTGAATCAGGGAAAGAGTTTGTGGTGTACAGTGACGCATCCTATGTTGGTTTGGGGTGTGTGTTGATGCAAGAGGATAAGGTGGTGGCTTATGCATCGCGCCAGTTGAAGGTGCATGAGCGCAATTATCCTACGCATGATATTGAGTTAGCTGCGGTGGTCTTTGCTTTGAAAATTTGGAGACATTATCTATATGGTGAGAAGTGTACTATGTACACGGATCACAAGAGTTTGAAGTATCTGATGTCACAGAAGGAGTTAAATCTTAGGCAGCGACGTTGGTTGGAGTTGCTTAAAGATTACGATCTGACGATCGAGTACCATCCGGGAAAGGCTAATGTTGTAGCGGATGCCTTGAGTAGGAAGGTGGCAGTGGAGTTGAGGGCTATGTTTGCCAACTTGAGCATTTCGCGAGATGGGGGTCTTGTGGATGAATTGCAAGTGAAACCATCTTTGGTTCAGTTGATAAAGGATAAGCAGTTGTTGGATGATTCTTTGGTGCCACATGTTCAGGATATTGCTGAGGATAGGCCATCGGATTTCTGTTTCAATGATGATGGAGTTTTATGTTTTGGGAGTCGGATAGTAGTGCCCAATGATGCTGAGTTGAGGCGTGCTATTCTGGCTGAAGCTCATAGTAGTCCTTTTGCTATGCACCCTGGTAGTACTAAGATGTATCGTGATCTTAAGGATGAGTACTATTGGGTGAGTTTGAAGAAAGATGTTGCTGAGTATGTGAGTAAGTGCATGGTTTGTCAGCAAGTTAAGGTTGAGCATCAGTTTCCTTCTGGGTTGTTGCAACCGTTGAGGATTCCTGAGTGGAAGTGGGAAAGGATTACCATGAACTTTTTGTCTGGTTTGCCTTTGTCGCCATCGAAGAAGAATTCGGCGTGGGTGATTGTGGATCACCTTACGAAGTGTGTGCATTTCTTACCTGTGCATACTACGTATACTTTGGACAAGCTTACAGAGTTGTACATTGATGAGATTGTGTGGCTGCATGGTGTGCCAAAGTCCATTGTGTCAGATAGAGATCCGAGGTTTACATCGCGTTTCTGGGAGTGTTTGCATCAAGCTTTGGGTACACGGCTGAATTTCAGTACTTCTTATCATCCACAGTCGGATGGACAGTCTGAGCGTGTTATGCAAGTGCTGGAAGATATGTTGAGGTGCTGTGTGATTGAGTTTCAAGGCTCTTGGGAGAAGCATTTGCCTTTGGTGGAGTTTGCTTACAACAATAGCTACCAGGCAAGTATTCAAATGGCACCTTATGAAGCTTTGTACGAGAGGAAGTGCAGAACTCCTCTTTGTTGGGCTGAAATAGGTTAGAAGTTGGTTTCAATGCCAGCTTTGTTGAAAGGAACCACCGAGAAGGTGAAGCTCATTTGTGAGCGATTGAAGGCAACTTCTGATCGACAGAAGTCTTACGCGGATTTAAAACGTAAGGAGATTGAGTATGCGGTAGGTGACCGTGTATTTTTGAAGGTTTCGCCTTAGAAAAAGGTGATGAGGTTTGGTCGAAAGGGTAAGTTGAGCCCTAGGTACATTGGACCATACGAGGTGATTGAACGTGTGGGTCCTGTTGCGTACAAGCTGAGATTGCTGCAAGAGTTGGAAAAGATTCATAATGTGTTTCATGTATCTATGCTTCGGAGGTATAGATCGGATTCTTCGCATGTTATGCCTGTGGAGGAAGTGGAGTTGAATCCAGACTTGACCTCTGATGAGGAGCCGGTGGAAATTCTGGATTCAGACAGTAAGGTTCTTTGAGGCAAAACCATTGATTTGGTAAAGGTGTTGTGGAAGCATCGAGGTGTCGAAAAGCCACGTGGGAAAGAAAGGATGACATGAAGAAGCAGTTTCCGTATCTCTTTCCTCCAGGTAAATTTCGAGGACGAAATTTCTTAAGGGGGGGAGGAGAGTTGTAACACCCCAATTTTGGGCTTAGAAGTTTAGGGTCTGAACCGGGCCGGTCTGATTTTCGGTTCGAATATAAAAGGTGGTTTTAGGGAAAGCCTAGTTCGGGATGTTTTAAAAATATGGAAAAATATCTAAAAATTCTCTTTTAATATATATAAGAGACTGGTGAAATCAATTTTACAAAATAAGGTTTGGAAGTGCGACATTTAGAAATAATGACTAAAATGCGATTTTTGAAAAGTTCAGTGGTGACTGTTTTGTAAGGATTGAAACTTAGAATCTTTAAGGAGCTAATTTACCCAAGAAGGATTTCTCCATATTTTTCTTAGATTTAAATGATTTAATTAATGTTTAATTAATTAAATGGAAAGTGGAAAACCATATTTTAAATTTTCTTAACTAACTTTTCTTAAAACTTTCTTATCTCGTTTTCTCTCAAAATTATCTCAACCAAACACTATTTTCCAGCATCTTTTCCATTGGTTTTCAATTCAATTGGTGAGGATTTAATCCACAATCAATTCCTAATCCTTTCTACATCAAATCCTCTTGATTTGCTTATTGGATTTTCAAGAAATTTGGCTTTAATCAAGGAGAAATCTACATTTAGAGGTAAAGTTCTTCTTCTCCTCTAAATACTCAGTTCTTTACTGAAATTCCCAAGTTATCAATCCTTAATTTAAGTTTTCTAAATGGCTTTAATGATATGAACTTGATTTTGGCTTAAAACTCAAGATTTGGAAGAAATCTTGAAGAAATTCGTGGTGATTGTTTGGGCTCTGTTTTGAGATGATTATTAAATTTATTTTGGATGTTTAATGATGTGTAAATGTGGTTTAATTAATGCAATCCCGAATAGGTTGAGTTTCCTTAGTTTTTGCTTATGAAAATGGTGGTTTTTGGGGTGATCTTGGTGTTCTGTTATAATTGGAGGTATAAGGACGGGTTTAGGTTCATTTTGGATGTTAATTGATGTTTAGAAATGGTTAGGAGTGATGGATCTTGGCTGAGTTATGTTTTGGAAGTGTTTGGAGGTGATTTCGGTTGTGTTTGGTAGCCGAAATGATAGATTTGGTTAGAGCAGCGAGTTTAGGTGTGATGGCTGAAGATTTTAATGCATGGTGATGCATTAATCCTCTTCTTTGATGTGTTTAAAACAGGGGAGACATCTTCGGACACTTGTTGTGTTGATCCGGAGGCTTGATCGGCGTTTCGGCAAGCTTGCGAAACGGAATTGGTGAGTGAAGTTGGATTATCAGCTTTGTAACGAATGTTTGAAGGTGTGGGAGCTTAGTTTAAGTCTAAGCAACTTAACTAAGCTCAAGAGTAAGTTTTCGGGAAAAACTCTCTTGAATGAGCCATGGAGTGGTTTGATGCATTGTTGATAAATTGCATGTTTAAATTCTATTTTGAAAGCATGTTTTAGCATGGTTAATGCTGGTTTTGAAAGCCATATGTTGAAGGATGCTCAAGGTAAGAGATCCTTGGTTTGATATGTTGAAAATGTGGATTTGATGCATAGTGATGCATGTTGTTTAATGGCTTTAATTAAATGCTTTAAAACGGTGAATTGTTGTTGGTAAATGATATATATTGGCAAGTGTGGTGTTGTTTTTAAAGTACTTGAATCCGATATAGTTAGCCGGCTATAGGATTGGGTGCACCGTGAATAAAGTCTCCTTTGATGTTGAGGGGTTGTAATTGTACCGTAAACTCCATCCAAGTACACTAACGAGATGGTTAAGATCACAATGGTGGTTAAAAGTCCATGTGTAGATCTTGTGTTGAGTGTCCCGTGTTCTCGTTAGTGATGTTATACAACTACCGATGAGTGATGTTGAGGGGTTGTGATTGTACCGTTAAACTCCATCACGGGTGTTGAAGGGTTGTGATTGTACCGGTAAACTCCACCTTGTGTGTTCGGTAGTGTGTATGAAGCGTATGGGACAACTCTTGTAATCCGCGTATCCGATTGTGTTTTATGTTGCAAATGGTTATGGATTATCACTTGAAAGCCAATATGACATGTTGATTTTATTGAAGCATGAGATGCTTGATATGAATGCAAGGTTGCATGAATAATGATGATTATGTGATGGAAGGTTTATTTAAAAGTGTTTTATAAAATGCATTATTGTGTTGTTTCTTTAGAGCATGCCTCACTAAGCAATTGTGCTTACGCTCTCTCTCTTGAACCAATAATGCAGATAATTGAAGTGTTTGAAGGCAACAAGGAGGTTAAGAATCCAAGGGAAAGCTAAGCTCATGTATGGTGATGTTTTCACAACACTATTAGTTTTTGATACTTGGCAATGGGAACCTAGGATGTTGATTTGGGAGATATTATGGACTCCCTAGTTGTGGCATGATGCCTTAATTGATTTGGATTTGTAATTGGCCATTTTGATGCTTGTTTTGGTTTATTGTTGGTTGATTGCTTTTGGATACTAGGATGCATGCCTATAGACTTGTGGATTTT
The DNA here is from genome assembly GCA_958450335.1 of Hibiscus tridactylites. Taxonomy (NCBI): domain Eukaryota; kingdom Viridiplantae; phylum Streptophyta; class Magnoliopsida; order Malvales; family Malvaceae; genus Hibiscus; species Hibiscus tridactylites. The sequence continues at coordinate 34,744,516 of OY288272.1, read as the reverse complement.
CTTGATTGATGACATGAATGTGTTTTGATGTTGCAAACATGTACCTTATTTGTATGTTGACTTGTTGGCATGATTAAGAAGTCATTAGGATATGTTTGAGTGGTTAAATGCATGTTAAACCAGCAAAATCTGCACTTTCTGGGCAACCCGTATCGATACACTCATAGGCGTTTCGAAATGGGGGCTTGTAATGGTCTTGGTGTTCCGAAACGGCTGGTGACCGTATCGAAACAGATTAGCCACTGGAAGGCCCTATTTCGAAACAAGTCTCGAAACGAACCCGTGTTTCGGAACGGTCAACCCCGTTTCGAAACAGGTGACCGTTGGGCACTGATTTGAATGGTTTTAAGGTTTGCCAGCTTTACGTTTTAGTCCTGAAAATTGTTTTTGCAATTGCATGAGTTTGAGGTGTTCGTTTAAGGTGAAATTTGGCAGGGAAGTATGTAATATGATTAATTTGATATTGGTAACTTAAAAATTAGTTAAGACCTTCAAATTTCCAGAATTTACAATTTGGTCCCTAACATTTGTATTTTGTGCAATTGAGTCCCTTAATGTAATTCGATTGCTGTGCTTTTCACGTATGTGTTTCTCAAGAGTGCGCTTAAGGTTAATGTCCATCTAGATAAGACTAAAAAGTAAAAAAGGGTCGTTAATCAAGGTCGTTTTTTACTTGCTCTCATTTTCCTCTCCTTGGAAGTACCACTATTTTTCATTTTTACCCATGTTTTGGAATATGAGTTTTTGAGAGTTTTGATTTAAAAATGGTGCCTTTATTGTTCTTGACTAAATATTTTAATTGATTAACTTTAGATATGTTGTTTAGGAAGCATAGGGCCCAACTTATATGATTTTTAAAGTGTTTTGTAAAATTTCCCGGATTTGAGTTTTGGGGAGCTTTTTGGGAGGTTTTAAGTTGAGTTATGGGGGTGTTTATTGGGGAAATATGAGGGCTGATGGATAGACTATATGTAAGGGTTGTTTTGGAGGTTTCAAAGAGTAATTTGAGGGTTGGAATCATTGGTTTTTGGGTGTGCTTAGGGGCTGCTCGGGAATATGGATATTTTGTTTGATTTTAGTTGGAATTGGGTGTCTTTTGCTTGGTTTATGATCCGGGTTAACTACATTGGAATGTGGACAGATTTGAGATTGTTTAAGTTGTGTTGGATTGATTAGAGGCAAGAAATTTGGTTGGTGATGCTTCGGGGACGAATCTGGAGATTTCGGAGTCTTGAGCTTGGTCTTCGGCCTTCACTTGGGTAACAACGGTGAGTAGATTTGTTAATCTTTGAATTGGGCACAATATGGAACCTTTGGGGTTTGGGTGGGACCTCGAGGGTTCACCTAAACCCGAGTGTAAGCCTCTCTACTCCTATGTTTGTTGTGATAGGATGAACGATTATGTGTTATGATTATCATGTACATTTTAAGTTGTTAATGTGTAGTCGAGTGGAAGTCGTGCCTCACGTGATGGTAGTCTAAACTACGGTGATGTGTAGTCCCACCGGTAGTGACTAGTAGGAAAGTACTTTGATGTGTAGTCCTATTGGAAATCTACTAGTCGAAACGGTGATGTGTAGTCCCACCGTGTGTGTATGTTGGTTGTGCTTGCGCAAACCATGCTTGTTGAGACAGTCATTCGTGCATCCATTGTTTTACTTACACATGAGAAGTGTTTTGAAAACTGCATGTTGTGGATTTGTAGAGCTTCTCTCACTAACCCATTAGCTTACACTCTCTTTGTTTCCAACATGCAAATCGTTAGAGTTCGGGAGGCAAGCGGGCAAGGGAAGAGCTTTGGAGTTCTCGAGCTAGCACAAGTATGAATTGTGTTTTGTAATAATGCCTAAACAATGGGGTATAGAGTTGTAGGAGTTGGTGTCAAACTCTTTAGGTGATTTATGTTAATTTGAGCATGTTAAAATTATGGATGTGTATACTTTTCTTTCATGGATTGAGGGCCATGCTTGTCTTGTTGCTTAATCGTATGTGCCTATGTGTGCATGACCTTGGCCTATGAATGCTCTATGTTTGGTTGTCTTGCGTAGGATGCCTTGTGATTGCTAGCATGCCATCATTGTGGAATTGCATGAAATCCTTGACTTGTATGGTCCTTGTTAGATTCAATGCCTCGTATGCTAATTCTTGGTTGTAGATTTGATGTGTGTATGCTTAAATGAGTCAAGGGAAGTCTCATCTTATGCCTTGTGTGTTTGAGCATGTCTTGCCTTAGAACCCATGCCTCTAGTTCATGCTTGGATGTGTTGTGTGTTTCTTGGGGTCGTTTAGGGCCTTTGGTGTGGTTGGGAATTGTCTAAGGCTGGTTTTCGAGGTTTGAAGATAGCCCGTGTTTCGAAACGGGCTGAGCCGTTTTGGTACGGGAAAGGCTTCAGGGACCCCGTATCGAAACGAGTTTCGATACGGTTTTGCCACTGTGAACCCCTGTTCTGAAATGAATTTCAGAACACTTTGGCTACTGGAAATCTGAGAAATTACCGATATGAAGGGGTTTCGAAACGGGTTTAGGGGTTTCGAATCGGTCAATATCTCGTTGACCACAAGAAGTTGACCGTTGAGGGGGTTTCGGAACGGTTGACCTCCGTTCCGATACAGCCTCCTCGTGTGGACTTGGGGCAGTTGACCAAGTCAAGGCTTTCGATACGCCTCAAGGGTGTTTCGGAACGGCCTTCCTAATGAATTAAAAATTGGACTGTTTAACTGCCGTTTTGTGTCCAGATGCTTGTCTTCCTCATTTATTCCGCTGTTGTGATCATATAGGATTTAAATGTGCCTCTAAAGAAGATTAATTTAAAAAGAAATTTTTAGGGTTGCTAACCGAAGGGGAATCTTAACGGGTTTCACTTCTGTTTTCCCCGTGTGGCCTACTCGGACCAGTCATCCAGCCAGACCGGGACGAGGGGGTTACACAAGCTCAATCCTAAAAATAGAAAATCAAAGCATAAGTCTTAAAAACAAAAACAAAGATAGATGCAAACTCAATCCTAATATGACAAAATATGATGATATGCAATAAGCCTAGGGTGCCTCATCATCGTCATCACCTCTAATGTCATCCAAGAAATCATCCTTGTCCTTCTCTTGAGCATTGCGAAAACGCCTCCAATCACCATAGAAGTTGGTGAAGGAGAGATCTATGGATGATTGTTGGTTTTCAAGGGTGGTAAGATGATTCTCGTTGCCAAGAACACGATCCTCTAAGGATTTTAAATGAGTGTTGATAGCAGCAAATCCTGAAGCCATGTTTGTGTCAATCGTGTTGAACCTTTCGGTAAGGAAGGCCATGAAAGCATCATTGTTAGGAGACACAATGGGAGCTTGAGCTTGAGGTTGAAGCTCTACTTGAGGTGCTTGAGCTCTTCGATCAGCACGAATCCATTCACCAAGTGTGTAACGAAATATGGATCTTACAAGAGAAGACTCACCAAGCTTTTGCTTTTGTGGTTCCAAAAAATCGTATGAGACATCAAGACCAATGAGAACAAAGATGTAGCTCAAAATTGTCCCATAGGTGAAGGAGGTGATGGAGTCGAATAGACGATTCCTTACTTGATGGACCATCTCGGCAAACATGATCTTCACTAAGTTAGGTTGTTGTGCTTGGTGGAAACACTCGAGCCAAAAAGTATCAACTTTGCGGATGTGGGCAAATTTTCCTCCGGATGGGCAAAAGAACCATGAAATGATAAGGATGTTCACTAAGATGTTCACTAAGATGGATGGATCAATCCGAAACTTCTTGCCCAATATGTAAGACTCAATCGCAATGACTTCAGAACGATCTTCATTGTTTATAAGAATGGCATTGGAGTAGAAACGACCAAGTCAAGGCGAAACCAAGATGCTTGTCTTCGAAACTTCTTGCCCAAACATGAACTTCTTTCCCAAGATGGACGGATCAATCCGAAACTAAGATGGACTTGGGGTAGTTGACCAAGTCAAAGCGTTTCGATACGCCTCAATGGTGTTTCGAAACAGCCTGCCTAATGAATTAAAAATTGGACTGTTTAACTGTCGTTTTGTGTCTAGATGCTTGTCTTTCTCATTTATTCCGATGTTGTGATCATATAGGATTTAAATGTACCTCTAGAGAATATTAATTTAAAAAGAAATTTTTAGGGTTGCTAACCGAGGGGGAATCTTAATGGGTTTCACTTCGGTTTTCCCCATGTGACCTACTCAGACCGGTCATCAGCCAGATCGAGACGAGGGGGTTACATTTGTTGGTATCAGAGCCTGAGGTTTCCGAGACCTCGGGTAGGCAAGTGAGGTGAGTTAAGGTATTATGGGTGTTTTGCCATGTATGTCTAAATTTTGTTACTAGCACGGTGTATGATTACATGCTGTGATGTCTCTATTGATGCTTGAGAATAAGTCCAAAGTCCCCATTGTTAGGCGTTGTTGTAAAAAAATAAAAAGAGAAATTGTTTTGGTTTAGTGAGCTTGAGAACCGGAGTCCTTGCCCTTTTTCTAACCTAATGTTTCCTTTGTTGTTGTGTGTTTGCTGTTTTAGATTATTATAACAGCTATGGTGAGACCGAGGGGACGGCCTAGAGCGGGTGACCAGGCACCCGAGAATGCGCCTCCTGCTCTTCATGCTCCCGATGGTAATAGGGAAAAAGTTGGAGGCGATGGTAATGGGCCTCAGGCTGAGGCTAATGTGGGAGGTAATGGGGCTCATGCGGGACAAGGTTAGGCGGGCCCGGATGTGGCTCATTTGATTCAGACTATAGCCAGAGCTTTTCAGACAGCTTTGGCCGGTATGCAAGCTGCAGCACCACCTCAAGGTGCGGGGACAAGATTACCCCTAGAAAGGCTTCGTAACTTAGGGGCAGTTGAGTTTCGAGGACTGTCTCCAGAAGGTTCGGAAGAATGGCTCGAGAGTACTACTCGCATCTTGGGTCAGATGGAGTGTTCAGATGCTCGTAAGTTGGGATGCATCATCTCTTTGCTTCAGGGAGACACCTATACTTGGTGGACCACTATTATTTCCGGTATGGCCGAGGCGGATGTCACATGGGAGTTCTTCAGAAATGCCTTCAAGAGGAAGTACCTTGGAGTTCGGTACTTGGATGAAAAGAAAAGAGAGTCCATGGCTTTGGTTCAAGGAAATAGGACCGTTTCTGAGTATGAGGTCTAGTTTGTGAGGTTGAGCCAGTATGCGCCAGAGTTGGTCCCAGATGAGAAGGAACGATGTGAGCGTTTCGGATATGGGTTGACTACAGATGTGAAGACCTACATGCTAGCCTCCGACTACACCGAGTTCGATGTCTTGGTCTCTAGGGCTAAGGATATAGAGCAGAACCTAAGCTCTAGGGCACGTGCCAGTGGGTCTGACTCCGGAAAGAGACATGCGAACTGGGACAGAGATCATGCCAAGAGGCATAGAGATAGGAGGTATCAGCCGGATACGAGACCTAGGGGTGGTAACCATGGTCAGGGCCTTCAGGGCCAGGGAGCTGTTGGGCACATTCCGGAATGCACTAGGTGCGTGAGACGCCACCCATGAGAGTGTATGGGTATGTTTGGGGCGTGTTGGAACTGTAGCTCCCGAGACCATTTGAGGCGTGATTGTCCACACCCAGTTAGGGGCGGACCGGCTTCAGCTAGGGGCTTTGAGCATCAGAGAGGCCGTGGGCGCGGTCGTGGGAACTTTCAGCCAAGGAATGAGGGTCAGAGGAACTTGGCTCATATAGTAGCAGTCCAGCCCGAGGGAGGAGGACCGGCTAGGGTGTACGCTCAGCGAGAGGCTGGGAATGACACGGATGTAATTGCAGGTAATTTCACATTACAGTCTTTGAGTTTGCTTTCTTTGATAGATTTGGGGTTAACACATTCATATATTTTGGGTGAACATGCAAGATCATTAGGGTTACCATGTGATTGGTTAGAGATAGGTGTAAATGTCACTAGCTCTTTTGGTGATACTGTGGTAGTTAGGAAAGTGTATAGGAGGTGTCCTTTGATGGTTCAGGGCCACGTATTTCTGGTCGATATGATGGAGTTACCCTTCTATGGCTTTGATGTAATTTTGGGCATGGATTGGCTTGTAGAGCATAGAGCTAGGGTTGACTTTGAGACCAAGAGAGTCTCCTTAAGACTTACCGATGACTTTGAGGTTGTGGTAGTTGGGGAGAATGTCAAGTTCTTGTCCAACGTAGTTTCGGCTTTGAAGGCTCAGAGGTTGTTAAGTTCAGGGTGTCAGACTTACTTGGCTTATGTAATGAACCCGGACGTGAGTGAGGTGAGACCTCAAGACATCAGAACAGTGTGTGATTTTTCGAGTGTTTTTCCGGAAGAGCTACCGGGTTTGCCTCCAGACAGAGCAGTTGAGTTTGCTATTGAGACGTATTCTGATTCTGCACCGATGTTGATTGCTCCATATAGAATGGCACCGAAAGAGTTGAAGGAGTTGAAGACACAGCTTCAGGAGTTGATAGATAGAGGCTTCATTAGGCCTAGTGTATCCCCGTGGGGTGCTCCAGTCTTGTTTGTGAAAAAGAAGGATGGTAGCATGAGAATGTGTATAGATTATAGGCAGTAGAATAAGGTAACGGTGAAAAACAAATATCCCTTGCCTAGGATAGATGACTTGCTAGACCAGTTGAGGGGTGCTTCTGTATTTTCAAAGATTGATTTGAGGTCCGGATACTATCAATTGAAGGTAAAGGATGTGGACATACCGAAGACAACCTTTCGTACACGTTATGGACATTATGAGTTTTTGGTAATGCCATTTGGATTGACCAACGCTCCAGCAGCCTTCATGGATATGATGAACCGAGTGTTTCATAAGTTCTTGGACAGGTTTGTGGTAGTGTTTATTGATGACATCCTAGTGTACTCTAGGACCGAAGAGGAGCACAATGAGCATTTAAGGTTAGTGCTTCAGACCCTACTTGAGAATCAGTTGTATGCCAAGCTAAGTAAGTGTGTGTTTTGGATTAGGGAGATGGTCTTCCTAGGTCACGTGATCTCGGCTAGTGGGATTAGTGTAGATCCCAAGAAGATAGAAGCTATTATGAATTGGAAACAACCGAAGTCAGTGACAGAAATCGGCAGCTTCCTAGGTTTGGCGGGATACTATAGAAGGTTTGTTGAGGGGTTCTCGAGCATAGCGGCTCCGTTGACCAAGTTGCTACAGAAGAATGTTCCGTATGAATGGTCAGATGCAAGACAAGAAGCGTTTGAGAAATTGAAGAAAGCTTTGACTGAAGCTCCTATTTTGATTCAGCCTGAGCCGAGGAGAGAGTTTGTGATTTATAGTGATGCGTCCTACGTAGGGCTAGGTTATGTTCTTATGCAAGAAGGTAAGGTAGAAGCGTATGCTTCGCAACAGTTGAAAGTCCATGAGAAGAATTATCCCACACATGACATAGAGTTGGCTGTAGTGGTGATCGCGTTGAAAATTTGGAGACACCATCTTTATGGTGAGAAGTGCACCGTGTACACCGACCACAAGAGTTTGAAGTATTTGATGTCTCGGAGGGAGTTGAACCTCAGACAGCGAAGGTGGTTAGAGCTTCTTAAGGATTATGACCTTATCATAGAGTACCATCCAGGCAAGGCAAATGTGGTGGCCGATGCCTTGAGTAGGAAGGTGGTCGTTGAGTTGTGAGCAATGTTTGCAAGGTTGAGTGTGTCTACGAATGGTGGATTGATAGCCGAGCTTCAGGTTAAGCCATCATTGGTTCAGTTGATTCGTGAGAAGCAGTTGCGAGACAGGTCTTTGGCACCTCACGTGCAAGACATAGCCGAAGATAGGCCTACCGAGTATTGTTTTGGAGAGAATGGGATCCTGTGTTTCAAGGATAGAATAGTGGTTCTGGAGGATGCCGAGTTGAAGCGTACGATCTTGAGTGAGGCTCACAATAGTTTTTTTGCTATACATCCGGGTAGCACGAAGATGTATCGAGGATTGAAGAAAGAGTATTATTGGGTTGGTTTGAAAAAGGACGTAGCCGAATTTGTAAGTAGATGTATGGTTTGTCAGAGAGTCAAGGCTGAGCACCAGTTTCCCTCAGGATTATTGCAACCATTGAAAATTCTAAAATGAAAGTGGGAGCGTATCACTATGGACTTTGTGTCAGGACTTCCGTTGACTCCTTCGAAGAAAAATTCAGTGTGGGTGATTGTGGATAGATTTACTAAGTGTGCCCACTTCATACCGGTTCATACTACCTATACATTAGACAAGTTGGTCGATTTGTATATCTGTGAGATAGTGAGACTACATGGGGTACCGAAGTCGATTGTGTCAGACCAAGCTCCGAGATTTACCTCTAGATTTTGGGAGTGTTTGCATCGAGCCTTGGGTACATGGTTGAACTTCAGCACTTCGTATCATCCGCAGTCAGATGGTCAGTCTGAGAGAGTGATTCAGATATTGGAGGATATGTTGAGGTGTTGTATCATTGATTTTCAGGTGTCATGGGAGAAACACCTACCGTTAGTGGAGTTCGCGTATAACAACAGCTTTCAGTCGAGTATTCAGATGGCTCCCTATGAGGCCTTGTATAGTAGGAAGTGTAGAACCCCGATTTGTTGGGCCGAGGCCGGACAGAAACTTGTACCAATGCCCGAATTGCTTAAGGGAACCACCGAGAAGGTGAAGTTGATATGTGATCGCTTGAAAGCAGCTTCAGATCGACAAAAGTCCTATGCCGACTTGAAGAGGAAGGAGGTAGAGTACTCCGTGGGGGATAAATTGTTTTTGAAAGTCTCACCTTGGAAGAAAGTGATGAGGTTTGGGAGGAAGGGCAAGTTAAGCCCAAGATTCATAGGGCCTTATAAGATAGTTGAGAGAATTGGTCCGGTTGCGTATAGATTGAGGCTTTCGACTGAGCTGGAGAAGATTCATGATGTATTTCATGTGTCGATGCTTAGGAGGTATAGATCGGATCCGTCCCATGTTATGCTAGTGGAGGAAATAGAGTTGAATCCGGACTTGTCGTACAATGAGGAACCAGTGGAGGTACTTGCTTCTGATAGCAAGGTGTTGCGTGGCAAGACCATAGAGTTGGTCAAGGTATTATAGAGACACAGAGGTGTGGAAGAGGCCACGTGGGAAAGGAAAGCTAATATGCTTGAGCAGTTCTCGTACTTGTTTCCGTCAGGTAATTTCGGGGACGAAATTCCTTAAGTAGGGGAGAGTTGTAACACCCGGGTTTAGGGGTCGGGTGAAAATAATATTTTAATATTATTTCGGGTCCAATTTTATAATTAAAATGATCCTTGGGCCTCGTATCTTCAAACAAATGATTTTATGTTGGGCTTATTTTAAATCAAGCCCAAAAAGTCATGGATCTCATGTTATTGATATTTTCCCTTTTCATTAAGGGTAAATGGGTCTTTTGGGTTTGAAACAAAAGAATTAAAATACCAAAAAAATTCACTCATCTTCTCCCTCTCTCAATCAAACTCACGACAAACCCCCCTCCTTGAGTTACTATTCCATTCCATAGCTCACTCATTCTTGAAGATTTTTCAAAGGTAAGGTCGTTTTTTACTTGCTCTCATCTTCCTCTCTTTGGAAGTACCACTATTTTTCATTTTTACACATGTTTTTGGAATATGAGTTTTTGGGAGTTTTGATTTAAAAATGGTGCATTTATTGTTCTTGACTAAATATTTTAATTAATTAATGTTAGATATGTTGTTTAGGAAGCATAGGGCCCAACTTATATGATTTTTAAAGTGTTTTGTAAAATTTCCCGGATTTGAGTTTTTGGGAGGTTTTAAGTTGAGTTATGGGGGTGTTTATTGGGGAAATATGAGGGCTGATGGATAGACTATATGTAAGGGTTATTTTGGAGGTTTCAAGGAGTAATTTTAGGGTTGGAATCATTTATTTTATGGTGTGCTTAGGGCTGCTCGGGAATATGGATTTTGGGTTTGATTTTAGTTGGAATTGGGTGTCTTGTGCTTGGTTTATGATTCGGGTTAACTACATTGGAATGTGGACAGATTTGAGATTGTTTAAATTGTGTTGGATTGATTAGAGGCAAGAAATTTGGTTGGTGAAGCTTCGGGGACGAATCCGGAGATTTCGGAGTCTTGAGCTTGGTCTTCGGCCTTCACTTGGGAAACAACGGTGAGTAGATTTGTTAATCTTTTAATTGGGCACAATATGGAACCTTTGGGGTTTGGGTGGGACCTCGAGGGTTCACCTAAACCCGAGTGTAAGCATCTCTACTCCTATGTTTGTTGTGATAGGATGAATGATTATGTGTTATGATTATCATGTACATTTTAAGTTGTTAATATGTAGTCGAGATGAAGTCGTGCCTCACGTGATGGTAGTCTAAACTACGGTGATGTTTAGTCCCACCGGTAGTGACTAGTAGGAAAGTACTTTGATGTGTAGTCCCATTGGAAATCTACTAGTCGAAACGGTGATGTGTAGTACCACCGTGTGTGTATGTTGGTTGTGCTTGCGCAAACCATGCTTGTTGAGATAGTTATTCGTGCATCCATTGTTTTACTTACATATGAAAAGTGTTTTGAAAACTGCATGTTGTGGATTTGTAGAGCTTCTCTCACTAAGCCATTAACTTACGCTCTCTTTGTTTCCAACATGCAGATCGTTAGAGTTTGGGAGGCAAGCGGACAAGAGAAGAGCTTTGGAGTTCTCGAGCTAGCACAAGTATGAATTGTGTTTTGTAATAATGCCTAAACAATGGGGTATAGAGTTGTAGGAGTTGGTTTCAAACTCCTTAGGTGATTTATGTTAATTTGAGCATGTTAAAATTATGGAAGTGTATGCTTTTGTTTCATGGATTGAGGGCGATGCTTGTCTTGTTGCTTAATCGTATATGCCTATGTGTGCATGACCTTGGCCTATGAATGCTCTATGTTTGGTTGTCTTGTGTAGGATACCTTGTGATTGCTAGCATGCCATCATTGTGGAATTGCATGAAATCCTTGACCTGTATGGTCCTTGTTAGATTCAATGCCTCGTATGCTAATTCTTAGTTGTAGATTTGATGTGTGTATGCTTGAATGAGTCAAGGGAAGTCTCATCTTATGCCTTGTATGTTTGAGCATGTCTTGCCTTAGGACCCATGCCTCTAGTTCATGCTTGGATGTGTTGTGTGTTTCTTGGGGTCGTTTAGGGCCTTTGGTGTGGGTGGGAATCATCTAAGGCTGGTTTTCGAGGTTTGCAAACAGCCCGTGTTTTGAAACGGGCTGAGCCGTTTCGGTACAGGAAAGGCTTCAGGGACCCCGTATCAGAACTCGTTTCGATACGGTTTGGCCACTGTGAACCCCTGTTCCGAAACGAGTTTTGGAACACTTTGGCTACTGGAAATCTGAGAAATTGCCGATATGAAGGGGTTTCGAAACGGGTTTAGGGGTTTCGAAACGGTCAATATCTCGTTGACCACGAGAAGTTGACCGTTGAGGGGGTTTCGGAACGGTTGACCTCCGTTCCGATACAACCTCCTCGTGTGGACTTGGGGCAGTTGACCAAGTCAAGGCGTATCGGTACGCCTCAAGGGTGTTTCGAAACGGCCTGCCTAATGAATTAAAAATTGGACTGTTTAACTGCCGTTTTGTGTTCAGATGCTTGTCTTCCTCATTTATTCCGCTGTTGTGATCATATAGGATTTAAATGTGCCTCTAGAGAAGATTAATTTAAAAAGAAATTTTTAGGGTTGCTAACCGAGGGGGAATCTTAACGGGTTTCGCTTCGGTTTTCCCCGTGTGGCCTACTCAGACCGGTCATCCAGCCAGACCGGGACGAGGGGGTTACACAAGCTGAATCCTAAAAATAGAAAATCAAAGCATCAGTCTTAAAAACAAAAACAAAGATAGATGCAAACTCAATCCTAATATGACAAAATATGATGATATGCAATAAGCCTAGGGTGCCTCATCATCCTCATCACCTCCAATGTCATCCTAGAAATCATCCTTGTCCTTCTCTTGAGCATTGCAAAAACGCCTCCAATCACCATAGAAGTTGGTGAAGGAGAGATCTATGGATGATTGTTGGTTTTCAAGGGTGGTAAGATGATTCTCGTTGCCAAGAACACGATCCTCCAAGGATTTTAAATGAGTGTTGATAGCAGCAAATCCTGAAGCCATTTTTGTGTCAATCGTGTTGAACCTTTCGGTAAGGAAGGCCATGAAAGCATCATTGTTAGGAGCCACAATGGGAGCTTGAGCTTGAGGTTGAGGCTCTACTTGAGGTGCTTGAGCTCTTCGATCAGCACGAATCCATTCACCAAGTGTGTAACGAAATATGGATCTTACAAGAGAAGACTCACCAAGATTTTGCTTTTGTGGTTCCAAAAAATCGTATGAGACATCAAGACCAATGAGAACAAAGATGTAGCTCAAAACTGTCCCATATGTGAAGGAGGTGATGGAGTCGAATAGACGATTCCTTACTTGATGGACCATCTCGGCAAACATGATCTTCACCAAGTTAGGTTGTTGTGCTTGGTGGAAACACTCGAGCCAAAAAGTATCAACTTGGCGGATGTTGGCAAATTTTCCTCCGGATGGGCAAAAGAACCATGAAATGATAAGGATGTTCACTAAGATGGATGGATGAATCCGAAACTTCTTTCCCAATATGTAAGACTCAATCGCAATGACTTCGGAACGATCTTCATTGTTTATAAGAATGACATTGGAGTAGAAAAGCAAAACCATATTTTTGTAGATGATGTCGGGAATGTACATGAAGCTTATGAAACTCCATTGTGTCAAAAAAGGTATGTACTTGAAGTCGAAGCGCTCACTGTCAAGGAATGTCATGTCTACAACATGCTCTCTTCGAACAACGACATCTTGAAGAATTTTAAAACAATTCTTAGCGTCTTGATTTTTAAGACTCTTGGATTAGAGAAGGGTAAGGTTTGGACGAATATTGTCACCAGGGTTCGAACCTTCACCCATTTCAATCTTTATTTTCTTAGAATCCATTAAAAACACCTAAAAACAAAAGCAAGCAAGAAAATTTAAGTGTATGCATTTAAATCCTAATTCGGTCCAATAAGAATCCCATAAAGGTTTCAAAATCACTTTGAAAGTATATACATAATAAAAAATTGATGAAAACAAATTTGAAAGTAGTGTTAAAAAATACGAGTAAAATAAAATATATTCGAACCAAAAAAATTGAGATTTTGAAACTTTTTTACAAGATTTTGAAAACCCATAATATAAAACAAGTATACCATGCAAAACTATGATTTATTAACATAGCATTCGAATGAAATCAAAAGAAAAAGAAAAAAGATAGAAAATACCTTAAATATGGGATTTTTGAAGAATTGGTGGATGAAATTGTGCCAAATTGATGAAGCTTGCTTAGATTTACGTTTAAAAGCAAAAGCCCTCAAGTGTGGATGAAAAACAAAGAGATTTGGAGGGTTTTTATAGAGGAAATTCGATTTAGGGTTTGAGGGTTTTTGTGTTTTAAGTAAAAGATTCTTTTAGCATTTAAAATCCTGTAAATTAAGCTTTCCCGGATACGCGTTTCGAAACAAGAGAGATCATTTCGAAACAGACGTACCGAAATGCTTTCGAACGTTCCGAAACATGCTGACCATTTCGATACATGTTTGACTGCATCGAAGCCTAAGAGGTTGCCCGTATCGAAACGCACATGAGTCGTTTCGATACATGTTTTAACAAAACGAAAACGTTTCGAAACCCTTTGGGGCGTTTCGAAATATCTTGGTCCATTTGTGTTCTTAAGAGGCAACCCGTATCGAAACATGGTGACCCATTTCGATACCAATATCCCTAGAAGTGCAGATGAGGCTCTAAAATGCAAAAAAAAAATTCTAACTTTGATCGAACCTAGATGCATAAATGAGATGGATGGCCAAGTTTAACATATCAAAACATAAACATACTCCCCCTAACTATAAGCATAGATGCAATTAAGATCAAAATCACATAAGCGTGAGATTTAACAAGAATTCAAGCAATTTTAAGCACAAAGGTCCTAAAAGGTCAAGATAGGCTAGTTAGACCTAACTCTCTCCTAAGGGAGCAAAAACGCTCTTTATCTATAGATTTAGTAAAGATGTCCGCTAATTGATTTAAGGTGTCTACATACTATAAAACAACAGCTTCCTTAAGCACATGATCTCTAATGAAATGATCTCTTATTTCTATGTGTTTGGTTCTAGAGTGTTGGATGGGATTTTTGGTAAGACATATGGCATTAGTCTTATCACACTTAAGGAGTATGGTGTCTACTTCTATTCCTATGAGTTGTTGTTTCATCCAAAGAACTTGAGCACAACAACTCCCTAAGGATATGTACTCCGCTTTGGTGGTAGATAAAGCTACACTATTTTGTTTCTTAGTCAACCAAAATATGAGCATACTACCTAGGAACTGACAAGTGTCGGAAGTACTTTTCCTATCTATGTAACGCCCTGGTTTTGGGCCTAGATGTTTTAGAAATCGAATCGGACCGATAGGGAACGGTTCGAATCATGGTTGGTGATTTAAGGAAATCAAGGATCGGGATAGGATAAAAATATGGTAAAATTTTCTAAAATCCTCCAAAATCATGTTTTACGGTTTAGTCAAATCGATTTTACAAAAAGAGTTTCGGAAGTGGTATATTTTGGGTAGTGACCAAAATGTAAAGTTTCAAAACTGTGGAAAATGTAATTTTAAAAGAGGTGCCAAAATCTTAGAATCTTTAGGGAGCTTTATGGCAATTTAGCCTTTCCTTAATATGACATGTGTTTTAAAAGGATTTTAAAGTGATTAAATAAAAGGATTTTTTTAATTAAAATTAATAAAATAATAAAAGTGAGATTTCATTTGACGTAACTACCTTTCTCTTCTCATTTTCAGCCAAACACCATTTTAACTCATTTTCTCCAGAATTCTTTTCTCCCAAACACTCTCTCATTAATTTCCAAATCAATTTCAAGATTTCTCTTCAAGATTTTCAAGTTTTGAGAAGCTAAAACTTGTCATTCATTGAGGAAAGCAAGGATTGGAGGTAAATCTCGTTCTCAACCTTCAATCTAGGTTCTTTATTAAAATTCCCAAGATCTTTGGCTTCTAATTAATGTTTTTGGTTAAGTTTTCATTATAGTTTTGATTTGAGATCAAAATATTACAAAAATATGATTAAAATCTTGATTTTCGGATTTGTTTTGATAGGCTCTGTTTTGGATTGATTTTAATTAGTTTATGTTGATTAATATGTTTTAAAGAGGTTTTGTTGATATAGATCCCGAAATCCTTGAGATCCTTAAATTTTTTGATACTATTTGTTGGGTTTTTGAGATGAAATGATGTAGTAATGCTTGCTGGAGGTATAAGGATGGGTTTAGGATATCTTTAGAAGTGTTTTGATGGTTATAAATGGTTGAAAGTGATGTATGTTGGCTGGGCTTGGTTTAGGAAGCAATCGATTGAGTTTTCGGTTGTTTCAGATGGGTAAATTGGTGTAGTTTAGGTGAGCAACGAGTTTGTGTTTAGTTGCTGGTGTTGAAATGCATTTTAATGCATTTAGATCTCTGTTTTGATGATAAAAAACAGGGGATCTTGATCCGGGAGAAAACAAGACATTTTTGGAGGCTCCGGAAGAGTGATTTTCGTGTCGGCGAGTAAGGTTTCGCGTATCGGTGAGTGGGAATGGATTTCCAGCTTTTTAACGCTTTGAGCGTGGTCTTGAGAGCTTAGTGTAAGTTTGAAACACTTAGCTAAGCTCAAGAGTAAGTGATTCGAAAGTCTCTCTCGGAATGTGCTATGTTTTTGTTGGAAAATGCACTTGATGTAAATGTGGTTTTATTTACTGTTTTAAAGCATGTTTTGAACTTTGATAGTGCTGGTGTTTAATTCCATGTTGTTAAGGATGCATTTGGTAG
Source organism: Hibiscus tridactylites (assembly GCA_958450335.1). NCBI lineage: Eukaryota > Viridiplantae > Streptophyta > Magnoliopsida > Malvales > Malvaceae > Hibiscus > Hibiscus tridactylites. The sequence continues at coordinate 34,728,641 of OY288272.1, read as the reverse complement.
AAGATCCTTGGATTTGAGAAATGTATGTATTTGAGATTAAGCATGTATATGCTTGTGAATATGGCATTGCGTTTATGCTTGTAAAACAATGGAATATTGATGTTAATGATTATATTGGCAAGTGATGGAAATTGTTTTAGGTTACTTTAATCGGATATAGTTAGCCGGCTATAGGATTGGGTGCACCGTGAATAAAGTCACCTTGGATGTCGAGGGGTTGTAATTGTACCGTATACTCCATCCAAGTATGTAGAACTAATGTTTTGATATAATATTTGGAAAATGTTTTGGACTAAATTGAAAAGAATTAAAAATATGTTTTTAGTCAAAAACAACTTGAAAATATGTTTAAGGGTTTTTAAAGGCTTTGGAATGTTTTATAAAGTACATTTAAAGTAGTCAAAACTAGCCTTTTTAAGTGCCCGTGCCGATACGGTCTTGGACCGTACCGATACGCCTTAGGGTTTCAACTACCTGATTTTTACAGTAGCCAAAACTCGTACCGATACGCTTAGTAGTATCGATACGGTGTGTTTTGAAATAGCCCAACGGCTAGTCGCGTACCGATACAGATGTATCGCGTGCCGATACGCCTAACTACCCCAACGGTCATTTTCCCAACGGTCTTTTAAATTGCAGGACCATACCGATACGCTAGGTAAGCGTATCGATACGCATCAGCTAATGAAGCCCAACGGCTAATTCCTCATTGAAACCATATCGATACGGTTTGACGAGTACCGATACGCCCAGCTGCAGAACTGCATTTATGGTGCGAAATAAAGGCTCCAACGGCTCCAATTCAATCCCAACGGCTAGTAACAGCTACAAACTCATCAAGGAGTATAAAAGGGACCTCCAAGCATCTTGTAATGGTTAATGCTTCAATTGTTACAACATTATGATGTCAAAATTTGTCTAGAGCTTAAATTGTAAATTCCTTGCTTAGGCAACACTTGTGAGCTTACATTGTTATATTTGCTCAAGTGTTAGGTTTTGGGTGAGTGCTTAGAATTGCAAACAAACACCTATTAGAGGGATTTCTAGTTTGCTAAGTCTTTCTTTGTACAAGAGAGTGTTTGATCAAGCTTTGGGTAGAAAGCTTGATCGTTGTAACGGTATCCTCCTAAGCCGAGAAAAGGGGACGAAATTCTTAGTGAATTTGTTTGGAAATCCTTAGTAGGGAGCTAAGGTAGTGGATGTAGACCTTGGTTAGAAGGTTGAACCACTATAAATACTTGTGTCAATTTGCCAATTTTTCACCTCCCACTAAAACACCCAATTATCCAACTTCTCCACACTTGGCGAGCAAGAACGGTTGATCGAATTGAGCCCCTAAAATCTCAACAATTTGTATCAGAGCTTGGCTCAATCGAAGGGGATTCACATGCTATTGAGAAGATCCGGCAAGCTCGATCAATATTTCACCAACCGGCTCAAATGGCGCAATCCATCGACAAACCACCTTTCTTCGACGGAAATCACTATGCTCATTGGAAGACTAAGATGAAATTCTTCTTGAAGTCAAGAGACTACAAGCTATGGGACATAGTTGAAGATGGTCCGTTCATGCCTCAAGGAAGCAAAGTGGAATGGAGTGCTGACGATCGCAAGAAGATGAAGCTTAATTGCAAAGCCTTGCACATGCTCTTTTGTGCATTTGGCCCAACCATCTATGAGAAGATGTCTTCTTGTGAGAGTGCCAAGGAGGTATGGGACAAGCATGAAGTCACATACGAGGGAACCGATGAAGTCAAGGAGACCAAGATTGGGCTTCTAACCTTAGAGTATGAGAACTTCAAGATGGATCCGGAAGAGAACATTGAGAAGATGTTTGATAGGTTCTCCATTATCACCAATGGTCTTAAATGTTATGGAGAAGCCATCTCGGAAGAGAAGCTTGTCTGAAAGCTCATCTACTCCCTTCCCGAGTCATGGGACTCAAAGAGGACCGCCATCATCGAAGCCAAGAATCTAAAAACCTTGAAGCTTGATTAACTCACGGGGTCACTTCTCACTCACCAAATAATGAAGAAAAACAAAGAAGATGAGAAGAAGAAGGAAGAGATTAGAGCGATGGGGAAGAAGAAGATCATGGAGCTAGGCATCAATGCATGTGTCGTTGCTCTAAAATCCTCCACATGCCATCATGTAGATTCAAGTGAGAAGGAAAGTGAAGATGAAGAGATGTCCTATCTCTTCAACAAATTTGCCCGGTTCATGAAGAGCAAAATGGAAAAATCCAAGCATGAATCGATGAAGAAGATGAAGGACTCCCACAAATCCAAAAAGAAGGGATCATCTTCAAAACAAGCATATGTGGCCACATGGAGTGATGAAGACTTCACCGATGATGAAGTAGCCCACCTATGCTTGATGGCCCTCAATGAGAGGGAGGTAACTTCTAACTCATCTATTTCAAATTCTTATACATTTGATGAGTTACAAGATGCCTATGATGATTTGCTTTTGGAATTCAAGGCATCATTTTCCAAGAACAAAAAGTTGATTTCAAAAATAAAAATTGAAAATGATTTGCTTTCCGAAACAAATATTTAACTTGAAGCAAAATTGAAAGATTTTGAACAAAAATGTTTTGATTTACAAAATTTGCTTCTTAAAGTTCAAAAAGAAAAAGATTTGAATTCCAATGAACTTGAAAAGAAAAATAATTTTGGAAAATCAAATTTTTATGTAAGATAATCTAGTGCCCCTAGATTTGTGAATGGAAATGTTTTAGAAGTGTTTGGGTCCCAAAAGAACTAACCCCTTCAACTAAAAAGGATGAAATTGAAAAATGGATTCCTAAGGGGACTAAATTTTGTGCTACTAATGTCTATGGATCCAAAGCAATTTGGATACCAAAAATTACTTGATTGTCTTATGCTAGGTTTGATGGAGAGTGATCAACAAGTCAAAAATTGAGGGGGAGCTCCATGCACACAAAGGAAGAACACTTGAAGAAGGAAGGCTTCACATCCTCCCTTGAGTTCAAGTGTCGTAAAATCTAGTTGTTTTTGTTTCTATTTGATTTATTTTCATTTATGTCAACTAGATAATCATATATGTTGAACTAACATTCTTATGATGCTTTGAGTAAGGGGGCCATTTTAAACCAAAATTTTAAGTGTGTCAATTTTTTTTGCCTCCTATGTTATTTTGAGCTCAATGTCATTTTAAATTCTTTTTGATGTAACAAAAAGGGGGAGAAATGGTTTGAAAAATTGAATTTTCAAATGAATAAGGGGGAGCTTTATTTTGATTTCATATCTTTAATGTCTTGTTCACAATTTTAAAGTTAAAAGGGAGAATCCCTAACAATTTTTCAAGTTGGTTTTATTATATCAAAAAGGGGGAGATTGTAGAACTAATGTTTTGATATAATATTTGGAAAAATGTTTTGGACTAAATTGAAAAGAATTTAAAATATGTTTAAGGGTTTTTAAAGGCTTTGGAATGTTTTTAAAAGTACATTTAAAGTAGTCAAAACCAGCCTATTTAAGTGCCCGTACCGATACGGTCTTGGACCGTACCGATACGCCTTAGGGTTTCAACTATCTGATTTTTCCAGTAGCCAAAACCCGTACTGATACGCTTAGCCATATCGATACAGTATGTTTTGAAACAGCCCAACGACTAGTCGCGTACTGATACGGGTGTATCGCGTACCAATACGCCTAACTACCCCAACAGTCATTTTCCCAACGGTCTTTTAAATTGCAGGACCGTACCGATACGCTAGGTAAGCGTATCAATACGCATCAGCTAAAGAAGCCCAACGGCTAATTCCTCATTGAGACCGTATCGATGCAGTTTGACGAGTATCGATACGCCCAGCTGCAGAACTGCATTTATGGTGGGAAATAAAGGCTTCAACGGCTCCAATTCAATCCCAACGGCTAGTAACGGCTACAAACTCATCAAGGAGTATAAAAGGGACCTCCAAGCATCTTGTAATGGTTAATGCTTCAATTGTTACAACATTATGATGTCAAAATTTGTCTAGAGCTTAAATTGTAAATTCTTTGCTTAGACAACACTTGTGAGCTTACATTGTTATATTTGCTCAAGTGTTTAGGTTTTGGGTGAGTGCTTAGAATTGCAAACAAGCACCTATTAGAGGGATTTCTAGTTTGCTAAGTCTTTCTTTGTACAAGAGAGTGTTTGATCAAGCTTTGGATAGAAAGCTTGATCGTTGTAACAGTTTCCTCCTAAGCCGAGAAAAGGGGACGAAATTGTTAGTGGATTTGTTTGGAAATCCTTAGTGGGGAGCTAAGGTAGTGGATGTAGACCTTGGTTAGAAGGTTGAACCACTATAAATCCTTGTGTCAATTTGCTAATTTTTCACCTCCCACTAAAACACACAATTATCCAACTTCTCCACACTTGGCGAGCAAGAACGGTTGATCGAATCGAGCCCCTAAAATCTCAACAAAGTACCCTAACGATTGAGGCTAAGATCACAACGGTTGATGGTTTAATTCCGTGTGTGGATCTTGTGATATGTGTCTCGTACTCTCGTTAGTGGAATTATACAACTACCGATGAGTGGTGTTGAGGGGTTGTGATTGTACCGTTATACTCAACCACGGGTGTCACGGCGATAGAGGGTTGCTCTCGTGTGTGAGCCATGTGTAGTCCGGTAGTGTATATGAAGCGTGTGGGACAACGCTTGTAATCCGCGTATCCGATTGTGATGAAACTTGACATGCTACCATGTTATATTACTAATTTTGGATTGGTTACTTTAAAACCCGATTAGCCCCTAAAAGACGTTTGTATGCAATTGGACCCCTAATTGAGTTATGTTCCCTGTGTCACTTTCGCTAAATCAAATTACTAATCATATAGGGTAATAATGTGCATCTATAAAAGATAAAAAGAAAAAAGGGTCGTTAATCGAGGTTGACTTTAACGAGTTGACTTTGGTTTTCCTCGTGTAATCTTCTCAGTTCGGGTCGGGCGTCTAGGCCGAGCTAAGGGGGTTACATTGGTTGGTATCAGAGCCAGGTTACGAAAGAATTGGGAATGATGGGTGCCCATTGCCTTATTACACTAATTAAATGTTTTTGTGAACTTGGATCCTTGCTTGAGGTTGGCCTAAATGGTTTGTTTTGTTTTATTGTTATGCCTTGTTAAAAATAGCACTATGGGTCCGAGGAGAGAGCTAAGGTCGAACACAGTAGTGCATGTGGCTGAGCAAGGCGACCAGGGAAATCAAGGGGCTAATGTCCCTCATGGTGGAAATTTACCTCCTCCGCCACCACCTGGAGGTGGGGAGCAAGAGCAACAAGGACATGTTGGTCCGGGTTTGGGTGATCTAACGCTGTTGGTTCAGGCGATCATCGGGACGTTTCAGGTTGCAGTAGCGGGAGCGCAGGTACAGGCCCCTGCAGCTGGGCAGGCGGGTTTACCCTTGGAGAGGTTGAAGAGTCTAGAAGCTGTCGAGTTCTATGGTATGTCTTCTGAGGCGTCGGAAGCCTGGTTGGCTAGCCCGATCCGTATCATGGATCAGATGAGCTGTAATGATGTGCGCAAGCTGGGGTGCAATATTTCTCTTCTCCAGGGTGATGCGTATAGTTGGTGGACGACTACCACTGCGGGAATAGAACCCAATGAAGTAGATTGGGGGTTTTTCAAGGGTGCCTTTAAAAGGAAGTATCTGAGAGTGAGATACTTAGATGAGAAGAAGAACGAGTTCATGTCGCTAGTTCAGGGAAACCTTTCTGTGGCTGAGTACGAGGTCCAGTTTGTACGTCGGGGCCAGTATGCCCCTAATATGATACCTAGTGAGAGGCATCGTTGTGATCTCTTCCGGTACGGTCTGGTACAGAAAGTCAAGACATACAAGTTGGCTGCGGATTACACTGATTTCGGTGTGTTTGTGTGTCAAGCCAAAGACATTGAATAGAACTTGGGTCTAGCATCCCGAGGAGTTGGTTATAGTTCTGGGAAGAGAGCAACTGAGTCTAGTTCCGGTGGTGGACGGAACAAGAGAGGCCGAGATAGGAGATATTAGCCATCTAGGCGAGGCAATGCTGGACATGGTGCACCAGTTTAGGGAGATCGGATGAGAGCGAAATAGAACACGTGCTGGACGTGTGGATCTCGGGATCATCTGAGGCGAAATTATCCTCGAGCGGCTAGGGAGGTTCAGGCCCCTGTGGTGGCGACAGGGAATTCGTGCTAGAACTGTGGTTCAGCAGATCACATGAGGCGAGAGTGTCATTTGTTAGCTGGTGGAGGCCAAGGACGTGCACCTGTTGTGGCTGCACCGCAGAGAGGCCGTGGACGCGGCCGAGGGAACTTTCAGAGGAGATATGAGGGGCAGTGGGGGCATTGCTCATGTTGTAGCAGTTTGACCAGAGGGAGGTGGTCCTGCGAGGGTCTATGCTCAGCGCGAGGAGCGCAATGATACTGATGTCATCGCAGGTACCTTTGCTCTTCGGTCTTTATCATTGCTGGCTTTGATTGATTTGGATCCATGCATTCTTATATCTTGAGTGAGCATGCACATTTTCTTGATATACATGTTGAGTTGCTCGAAATAGGAATGCAAGTGACTAGTTCTTTGGGTGAGACTGTAGTCACTAGGAATTGTATAGGAGATGCCCTTTATCAGTGCAAGGTCATGTTTTTCTTGTGGACTTGATGGAGTTACCCTTTTACGCTTTCGATGTGATCCTTGATATGGATTGGTTGACTGAGCATAGAGCGGTGGTTGATTTTGATGTTAAGCGGGTCACTTTAAAACTTGCTGATGATTATGAAGTGGTGGTGGTAGGCAAAAATGTGAAATTCTTTTCGAATGTGATTTCGGAGGTGAATAGTTGGGTAAAACCAGCAAATTGGGAAATTGCATGGAAAGGCGTTTTGGAACGCTCTTACCTGTTTGGGAACGATGGCCTGGAATGGTCATGGTGTTTCGAAATGGGTAGGCACGTTTCAGAACATTTTGCCACTGTAATGCATGGTTTCGAAACGGGTTTCAGAACGCACCCGCGTATCGAAACGGTCAACCTGGTTTCGAAACGGCCGTTTTGATACGGGGTCTTGTGTTTCGAAACACTTGACCGTTGGATGTTGAATTTGAATTGTTTTAGGTTTCTGTTTCTTACATTCTTGTCCCCAAATGTTGAATGCTTAATTAAATGAGTTTGGATGATCCGTTTGTGATGAAACTTGACATGCTGGCATGTTATATGACTAATTTTGGATTGGTAACTTTAAAACCCGATTAGTCCTTATAATTTTATAAATTTACAATTTAGTCCCTAAAAGACGTTTGTATGCAATTGGACCCCTAATTGAGTTCTGTTCGCTATGTCACTTTTGCTAAATCAAATTACTAATCATTTAGGGTAATAATGTGCATGTAGAAAAGATAAAAAGAAAAAAAAGGTCATAAATCGAGGTTAACTTTAACGAGTTGACATTAGTTTTCCCCGTGTAATCTTCTCAGTTCGGGTCAGGCATCTAGGCCGGGCTAAGGGGGTTATAATCTATCTTACAACCCCCATAATCCGCATCCGAATAAGCATGAAGGTTAAAGGTTGAGTCTCTAGGATACCAAGGACCTGAACAAGGAGTATCTCTAAGGTACATAAAGATCCTTTTAACAACTATAAGGTGTGACTCTCTAGGACTAGATTGAAACCTAGCAGACAAGCAAACACTAAATAATATATCTGGTCTACTTGCGGTAAGGTAGAGCAAAGACCCAATCATAGAACGATAAAGCTTAGAGTCAACATACTTACCACATTCATCTTTGTCAAGCTTTGTAGATGAGCTCATTGGTGTAGCTTGAGGCTTTGCTTGCTCCAAGCCGAACTTCTTGAGCATATCTTTGATGTACTTAGCTTGATTGATGAAGATATCATCCTTCATTTGTTTGATTTGGAGTCCCAAGAAGTATGAGAGCTCCCTCATCATGCTCATTTAAAATTCACCTTGCATCAACTTAGAAAAATCTTGACAAAGCAACTCATTAGTAGAACCAAAAATTATATCATCAACATAAATTTGAACTACTAAGATATCTTTGCCATTGTTTTTAATAAATAGTGTTGTGTCCACCTTTCCCTTTTCAAAACCTTTTCCAACTAGAAAGCTTGATAATATTTCATACCAAGCTCTAGGAGCTTATTTTAAACCATGTAAAGCTTTTGACAATTTGAAAACATGGTTTGGAAAAATAGGATCTTCAAAACTCGGTGGTTGTTCCACAAACACTTCTTTATTTATAAAACCATTTAAAACGGACTCTTGACATCCATATGAAAAAGCTTGAAGTCATGATAACATGCAAATACAAGTAACATCCTAATTTCTTCCATTCTAGCTACGGGTGCATATGTTTCATCAAAATCAATTCCCTCTTCTTGAGTGTAACCTTAAGCAAAAAGCCTAGCCTTGTTCCTCACTATGTTACCACTCTCATCTAGTTTGTTTCTAAACACCCATTTAGTTCTTATAGTAGATTTATTTCTAGGTCTATCAACTAATGTCCACACTTTACTTCTCTCAAATTGGTTTAACTCATCCTGCATGACCATAATCCAAAAGTCATCTTTCAATGATTCTTTAGCGTTCTTAGGCTCAATGAATGAGATAAAAGAAACATTATTAAGCATTTTAAGAGAACGAGTAGTTACCCCCTTGGATGGATCACCCAAGATCTCACCACCCTTGACATAGTTGTACTCCCTTGGGTAGCTCACTTCCTTTTCCTCAAGAGACATGTCTTGTAATGCTTCTAAAGGCCGTTCTTGCGCTTCTTCCTTTTTGGTTAGAATCTCATTCACCTTTCATGATTCTCCACCATCCTTGGCTTCCATGATCCTACATCATCATTATCACAAGAATCCTTCCTCGGAAGGAGGTTATCATCTAAAACCACATGAATAGATTCCTCTACAACTAAAGTTCTTTTTTTAAACACACGATATGCTTTAGAGTTTAAAGAGTAACATAGAAAAATAGCTCCATCACTTTTTGCATAAAATACCTAAATTATCTTTTCCATTGTTTAAAACAAAACACTTGCAACCAAAAGGATGAAAATAGCTAATGTTAGGCTTTTTAGATTTTAAAATTTCATAAGGAATTTTCTTCAAAATAGGCCTAATCATTACTCGGTTTATAATATAGCAAGCGTTGTTAGTGGCTTCCGCCCAAAAATACTTAGGTAAATTATTTTCAGAAAGCATAGTCCTAGCCATTTCTTATAAAGTTCTATTTTTCCTCTCAACTACCCCATTTTGTTGAGGAGTGTGAGGAGCCGAAAAATTATGGCTAATCCCATTTTCATTACAAAAATCATCAAAACCCATATTTTGAAATTCGGTTCCATGATCACTTCTAATATGTGAAATTTTAAGTTCAAGATCATTTTGGGTTATTTTTGAAAATTTGGTGAAGTTTTGTAAAGCCTCATCTTTGGTGCTTAAAAAGAGAACCCAAATATACCTAGAGTAATCATCAACAAGCACAAATGCATATGATTTTCTACCCAAGCTAGTAGTCCTAATTGGCCCAAAGAGATCCATATGGAATAATTGCAAACATCTACTTGCAGAAACATCATTAATGGACTTGAAAGAGGCTCTATGTTGTTTACCTTTAGCACATGCATCACAAATTTTATCTAATGAGAACTTGAGCTTAGGTAGGCCTTGAACTAGATTAAGGGAAACTAATTTTTCTAAAACGCTAATGCTAGCATGTCCTTGTTTCATATGCCATAACCATACATCATTTTCATTTTGCACAACTAAGCATGCATGGGATGTATGAATGTCATCTAGATGTACCATATAAATATTGCCTATGCGATGACCAATGAGCATTGTTTTGTTAGATTTAATGTCAACTATTCTACACCCATTTACATCAAACATGACATTAAACCCTCTATCACATAGTTGACTAATGCTCAATAAATTGTGTTTTAGACCACTGACATACAAGACATTTTCAATGAGTATAGAAGAGAGATTACCTATGGAGCCAATACCTTCAATGTGGCCTTTGAAGTTGTCACCAAATGTTACTACTCCTCCACTTTTTGGCTTTAATTCCATGAATCGACTCTTGTCTCTGGTCATGTGTCTCGAGCATCCACTATCAAGGTACCATTAATTTTGACTTTGCGTTTTGGCCTTGTAGCAATGCTCCCCCTACAAACAAAGAGTTTAAACTTTGATTTTTGGTACCCAAATCATTTTGGGTCCATGAGTGGTAGCTCCCAAAAGCTTGGTTCCCTTAGGAATCCAAGGTGACATGGCATTAACATTATTAGATTCTACAAGTTCCTTAGGAACCCATACACTTCTAATATTTTTAGTTTTAGAATGCCATTAGGAGTCACTTTGTTTGTAGTTAAAATTCTTTCTTTTTATAAAGTTGGGTTTTGAAGATTCACCCTTTTCAAGCTTTGAAGAACCAACATTTTTGAAAGAATTTTTGAGCTCATTAAGCTCATTCACCATTTTTTGGTGTTCATCATTACATTGAGAAAGAAGGTTCTTCAAATCAATATTTTCTTGTTCAAAGAACTTTAAATCATCTTGCAAGATTAAAACTTTTTTTCTCAAAATCCGAGTTAGTTTTAGAGAGTAAATCGTTTTGAGCTTTCAAATCCAAAATGATCTTTCTGTTTTTCAAAATGGACTCCTTATATTTCTCTACTAACTCATCATATACCTCTTGTAACTTATCATATGCATCATGCAATTCATCAAATGTAAAATCAAAGCAAGATGAGTTAGAGGTTACCATAGTATCCTCCTCAAGTGCCATGAGCTAAAGGTTGGCCACTTCATGTTCCTCATCCTCGGATGACTCCTCATCACTCCAAGTAGCAATCTTGGCTTTGAGTTTCTTCTTCTTCTCAAAGCCCTTCTTCTTGAGTTGAGGACAATCGGAACGAATGTGACCCGACTTCTTGCACTCAAAGAAAATGATGGGATCCTTTTCTTCTTCTTTGCCTTTGTTCTTGAAGCATCTCTTTCTTTGAAATTTCCTCCCTCGATTAGACTTCATGAACCCTGAGAAGCGTTTGACTATCATTGCCAACTCCTCAAAATCTTCCTCTTTACTAGAAGAGCTCTCCTCTTGTAGAGAGGCTTTGAGAGCAACTCCTAGCTTCTTCTTCTTGTCCACCTCTTGCTTCTCTATTCTCCTTTCTTCTTTCTTCTTTTCCTCTTCTCTTCCTTGCTTCATAATCTCATGAGTAAGGGGAGAACCAACTAGCTCATCAAACTTTAAGGTCTTCAAATTATTAGCTTCGATGATGGTGTAGAACTAATGTTTTGATATAATAATTGGAAAATGTTTTGGAATAAGTTAAAAAGAATTCAAAACTATTTCCAAAGTCCAAACTACTTGAAACTATGTTTAGGGGATGCTTTCAAAGGTTTTTACATGTTTTCAAAGCCAAACTAAACAAAACCTTCCAGGTGTTTCGAAACACCCCTAGGTGTTTCGATACGGGGTCTTCCAGTGTCAAAACGTTTCGAAACGGGTTTCAAAACGAGTCTTTTCTGGATAAGGATTTTGCCAAGCATCTCGATACGGGCTATGCCGTTTCGATACGCCTACATGGCATCGACCACAATGGTCATAAACCCCAACGGCTATTTCCCAACTAACATTTAAATGCAGATCGTTTCAATACGGGACTAGGCGTTTCGATACGGGCGTTTTGATACGGCCAACGGTGTTTCGATACGAGTGCTGCATCAGACTGCAACAGCTCTTTCTACTTGAAGAGCATATCGAAATGTGTTCGAGCGTTTCAATACGGGTAGCTACAGAACTGCATTTATGGTGGGAAATTATGTCTCCAACGGCTCCAATTCAACCCCAACGGCTAGTAACGGCTACAAACTCATTAAGGAGTATAAAAGGGACCTCCAAGCATCAAGATATGGTTAATGCTTCAATTGTCAATCAATAAATGATCAAGAATATTTTGTGTACTTAAATTGTCATTTCTTTGTATAGACAAACACTAGTGAGCCAAAATTGTTAAATCTGCTCAAGTGTTTTAGGTTTTGGGTGAGAGCTTAATTGTGCAAACAAACACCTATTAGAGGGATTTGTGTTTGCTAATCTCTTCTCTTATAAAGAGGGTTTGATCAAGGCTTTGGATAGAAAACTTGATCAGTATATAAGGGTTTCCTCCTAAGCCTAGAAAAGGGGACGAATCAATAGTGGATTGATTGGAAATCCTTAGTGGGAAGCTAAGGTAGTGGATGTAGACCTTGGTTAGAAGGTTGAACCACAATAAATCATTGTGTCTTTATTCTTTTTAGCTTCCACACCACATCCACCCAAAATTCCACTTCACCACGTGGTGAGCAATAACGGTTGAAGGAATCGAGCACCTTAAAACCCAACAATTGGTATCAGAGCTTAGCTCAAAGGAAGAGGATTAACATCCTATTGAGAAGATCCGACAAGCTCGATCATCTTTTCACACAACCGGCTCAATGGCGCAATCCATCGACAAATCTCCCTTCTTCGACGGAACTCACTATGCCCATTGGAAGACAAAGATGAAGTTCTTCATTAAGTCAAGAGACTACAAACTATGGGACATAGTTGAAGATGGTTCGTTCGTGCCTCAACGAAGCAAAGCAGAGTGGAGTGCTGATGATCGCAAGAAGATAGAGCTAAATTGCAAAGCCTTGCACATTCTCTTTTGTACATTTGGCCCAACCATCTATGAGAAGATTTCTTCTTGTGAGAGTGCCAAGGAGGTATGGGACAAGCTTGAAGTCACATACGAGGGAACCAACGAAGTTAAGGAGACCAAGATTGGACTCCTCACCTTAGAGTATGAGAACTTCAAGATGGATCCGGAAGAAAACGTCGAGAAAATGTTTGATAGGTTCTCCACTATCACTAATGGTCTCAAAGGCTATGGAGAAGCCATCCCGGAGGAAAAGCTTATCCGAAAGCTCATCTACTCACTTCCCGAGTCATGGGACTCAAAGAGGACCGCCATCATCGAAGCTAAGAATTTGAAGAGCTTGAAGCTTGATGAACTCATGGGGCCACTTCTCACTCATCAAATCATGAAGAAGAACAAAGAAGAGGAGAAGAAGAGGGAAGAAATTAGAGCTATGGGGGAGAAGAAGCTCAAGGTGCTTGGCATAAAATCCTCCACATACCATCATGTTGATTCAAGTGAAGAGGAGGATGAAGAAGAAGAAGAGATAGTTCATCTCTTCAAGAAGTGTGCCCCGTTCATGAAGAAAGCTTTGAGAGAGCTTGAACGAGAATCCATGAAGAACAAGAGGGTAAGCACTTCAAGCCATAAGAAGAAGGCATATGTGGCTACTTGGAGTGATGAGGACTCCACCGACAATGAACAAGCCAACCTTTGCCTTATGGCCATCAAAGAAGATTCAAGGGTAACTTCTAATTCATTTACTTCATGTTCTTACTCTTTTGATGAATTACAAGATGCTTATGACGATTTGGTTTTAGAGTTAAAAAAAACATTTTGAAAAACAATAAAATGATTTCAAAGTTGAAAATTCAAAATGATTTGATTTCTAAAACCAAACTTGAACTTGAAGCAAAACTCAAGGAGTTTGAACAAAAATGTTTTAATTTACAAAATTTGATTCAAAAAGTTCAAGAAGAAAAAGATTTGATTTCCAAAGAGCTTGAAAAGAAAAATAATTTTGGAAAATCAAACTTTTATGTAAGACAATATAGTGCCCCTAGATTTGTAAAAGGAAAATGTTTTAGAAGTGTTTGGGTCCCAAAAGGTCTAACCACTTCAACTAAAAAGGATGAAATTGAAAAATGGATTCTTAAGGGGACAAGATTTTGTTCTACTAACGTCTATGGATCCAAAGCAATTTGGATACCAAAAATTACTTGATTGTCTTTTGCTAGGTGTGATGGAGAGTGATCAACAAGTTCAATCAATGAGGGGGAGCTCCATGCACACAAGGAAGAACACTTGAAGAAGGAAGGCTTCACATCCTCCCTTGGGTTCAAGTGTGGTAAAAATCTAGTTGTTTTTGCTTTTATTTGATTTATTTTTTTTATTTCAACTAGATGATCATAAATATTGGACTAACATTTTATTGATGCTTTGAGTAAGGGGGAGCCATTTTAAAACCAAAATTCTTAATTTTGTCAATTTTTTATCTCTATTGTTATTTTAAACTTAAAAGTATTTTGAATTCTTTTTTATATAACAAAAAGGGGAGAAATGGTTTGAAAAATTGAATTTTCAAATGAATGAGGAAGAATTTTAATTGATTTCAAATTTTTCATCTCTTATTCACAATTTTAAACTTAAAGGGGGAGAATCCCAAACAATTTTTCAAGTTGGTTTTATTATATCAAAAAGGGGGAGATTGTAGAACTAATATTTTGATATAATAATTGAAAAATGTTTTGGACTAAGTTAAAAAGAATTCAAAACTATTTCCAAAGTCCAAACTACTTGAAACTATGTTTGGGAGATGCTTTCAATGGTTTTTACATGTTTTCAAAGCCAAACTAAACAAAACCTTCAAGGCGTTTCGAAACACCCCTAGGTGTTTCGATACGGGGTCTTCCAGTGTCAAAACGTTTCGAAACGGGTCTTTTCTAGATAAGGATTTTGCCAAGCATTTTGATACGGGCTATGCCGTTTGGATACGCCTACATGGCATCGACCACAACGATTATAAACCCCAACGACTATTTCCCAACTAACATTTAAATGTAGATCATTTCGATACGGGACTAGGCATTTCGATACGGGCGTTTCGATACGGGTGCTGCATCAGACTGAAACGGCTCTTTCTACTTGAAGAGCGTATCGAAACGGGTTCGAGCGTTTCAATACGGGAAGCTGCAAAACTGCATTTATGGTGGGAAATTATGTCTCCAACGGATCCAATTCAACCCCAACGGCTACAGACTCATTAAGGAGTATAAAAGGGACCTCAAAGCATTAAGTTATGGTTAATGCTTCAATTTTCAATCAACAAATGATCAAGAATTTTCTTTGTACTTAAATTGTCTTTTCTTTGTATAGACAAACACTAGTGAGCAAAAATTGTTAAATTTGCTCAAGTGTTTTAGGTTTTGGGTGAGAGCTTAATTGTGCAAACAAACACCTATTAGAGGGATTTGTGTTTTCTAATCTTTTCTCTTGTAAAAAGGGTTTGATCAAGGCTTTGGGTAGAAAGCTTGATTGGTGTATAAGGGTTTCCTCCTAAGCCTAGAAAAGGGGATGAATCAATAATGGATTGATTGGAAATCCTTAGTGGGAAGCTAAGGTAGTGGATGTAGACCTTGGTTAGAAGGTTGAACCACTATAAATCATTGTGACTTTATTCTTTTTAGCTTCCACACCACATCCACCCAAAATTCCACTTCTCCACCACGTGGTGAGCAATAACGGTTGAAGGAATCGAGCACCTTAAAACCCTACAGATGGTCGTTCTTTTGCCATCCCAAGATTCTAGAGAGAATATGGAAGCTTCCTTACTAGCTTGTCTTCGGGAATCACTTCACCGTATCCTTTATGACCATTGACGATGATTGAAAAACGATCAAACATCTTGGAGACACTCTCATCGAGGTCCATCTTGAAATTTTCAAAACTCAAATTTAGTAGCCCGATCTTCGTCTCCTTCACGTCACTAGTTCCTTCATACGTTATCTCAAGAGTGTCCCACACTTCTTTTGCACTCTCGATTGAAGAAACCTTAGAATAGATGTCCGAACTAAATGCACAAAAGTTGATGTGCAATGATTTGTCGTTGACTTGCATCCTTCGTCTATCTTCCTCGGTCATCTCCGACTTCACCTTCGAGACAAGTCTTCCTTCATCATTTCTTTTCATTGGAATGTAAAACCCTTCTTCCACTACATCCCAAACCATGTAGTTGATGGATTTGATGAAGAGACGCATCATATTCTTCCAATATGGGTAGTTTTCCCCATTAAAGAATGGTGGTTTAGTGGTGGATTGAGACTCGTAAAGGTTAGAGGTTGAGGTAGATGCCATGGCTTTACTAAAGATTGATCACACTCTTTTAGGATCTCCTCTTGCGATTGTTAATCATTCAAAAGATGTAGGCTCTGATACCAATTGGTGAGTGGATCGTTGAATTGATAAATGCCAAGAGGGGGTGAATTGGATTTTTAAAAAGTTTGGTGGTGAAGTGATAAAATAAAAATTGAAGACAAATGCACTTATAGTGGTTCAAGTTCCAAATGAACTCTACATCCACTAACTTAGCTCCCACTAAGGATTTTCAAACAACCCCACAAGTTGATCTTCCCTTTTTCTAGGCTTAGGAGGAAACCTTTACACAAATGGTAAATTTTCTACCCAAAATTGACCAAACCCTCTCACAAGGTTACAAAGAAGATTTTGGCAAATACAAAGTATCTCTCAATACAAAATGTTGCCCAAATTACAAGCACTCAACCCAATCAAAATCTAAATTTTGGGATATACAAAGAATGACAATTGGGGTTTTACAAAGAATATTGAAATTAAGCACTTGAGCTTGGATTTGATGTTGAAATATTTCTCTTAGGATCAATTGTTGTTGCTAGTTGTTTTTGGACTCTCTTTTATAACTTCTTATTCAATTCTAGCCGTTGGGGTTGTTGCCATCATAAATATAGCCGTTGGGATGCAATCTTCTCACCATAAATGCACTTCTGCAACTACTCGTTTCGAAACACATGTACCTGTTTCGAAACAGACCAAAATAGAAATAGTCGTTGGCGTGTAATTAAGACACCATATCGAAACAACTCTGATCATTTTGATACTGCTTAGAGCCCATTCCGAAACGTGCTTGAAGCCGTTTTAAAACATTTTGACACTGTCAAAACCCATATCGAAATGTGCTAAATCGTTTCGATACACCTTAACCTTTTTCTGAAAATTAGTTATAAAATTGCAACAGTCATATTTCTAAATCCATGTTTAAATATCGTTTCGAAACGTTTGAGGTCGTTTCGATATTGCGTATCGAAACGGATCTTCCCGTTCCGTTGTTCTTCATCCGTTTCGAAACATGAAGGCTTGTTCCAAAAAACATGTTAACAGTTTCAAAACGTTCTAAAATGGCTAAGGTCTGTTTCGAAACGGTGACTCGAAAATCACTATTTTGACTTGGAAAACACTTAGAAAAATTTGTAGACTCATTTGGTTTTGACTTGACCTTTTTACTTAAAAGTTTTGGGAAGTTTTGAGGACTTAAAAAGTTATTTTCTATTTTTAATTTAGTCCTTAAATCTTTTGTTATATCAAGATCAATTCTTTAGTTTTACAGTTTTTGTTATCTAGAAACTAAACCAGTTCAATTTCACACACGAAAGCTTCCACTTTTGCTAAAACAAACAATTTGACATAAACCTATAAAGCTTTTTGTATCTCGGAAACTGAACCAATTCATTTTAGCTGTTAAAAAAATTCATTTTTCTTTCTTTTTTACTCGTTTGAAGTTAAACCTAGATAGCATTTGCTGTCTAACTGAACCCAAATGTGGTAAATTTGCTACTTGTTGTCATTCTCGATTAGTTTTCTTCAAAGTTGCATGAGTTTAGAAGAAGTCAAAAGTGACTATTGGTGCTTCAAATTTTGGGGTGATAAGAAGTTAAACAAGTAACAACCAAAGCTAGCATGGCAATGGCGGCGTTTTACAATCTCTGACATTTCAATTTGTTTAAATTCTCTGTTTCCAAAAGAGATTGAGGTCTAAGTTTTAAAAAAATTAACAAAGTAAATATGTGAAGAAAGAAAGAAGAGAAATCCCATAGTAGCTAAAGGAACATACCAAACAATGGAAAATTTAGCTCCAGCAAATTTCAGAAATCGTGTGGTGAATGGAGAGGATGGGGAAGAAGGTGAGGGGTGGGGTTTGGGGGAAAGATGTGGGGTACTTTCGTTACATAAAACTAATTTAATAAATATTTTAATTAATTAAATTGAAAATTAAGAAAACAAAATAATTAGGTGATGTGGTGCATTTTGATTGGTCAAGATGAATTTTTTAACAGTAGGGGGCAATATAGGTAATGGAGAAAACGTTAGAGGGCAAAAGTGGTCAAAATGAACTTTAGCGGGCAAGATGGAAAAACATGTAAAGTTTAGGGGGAAAAGTATATTAAGCCTTCTTTTTAATTACTACTTCTTCTTTTTTCTTTCTAGATTTAAATTTCTCCTTGGACTCCATCATCGATGTAGGGGTGAGCGTTCAATCGAGTCGAGTCAAAAAATTTTGAGTTATTCGAGTTGACGCGTCATATTTTACAACTCGAACTTTATTTGAAATTTTTTCGATTCGAGCCGAGTTTAAGAAAGTCGAGTTGAGTTTACGAGTTCCTATAAAAATTTAATTATAATTATTTATCATGTTATAGTATGCTTTGATTCCAATTTAAACGACTTTCTCTAATCATATAAGATGTGCATGTATATATTTCTTCATATTTTTTCACACGTGACAATATTTTTTCATATTTTTATATATCGGCATGTATATATCATCAAAAAATTGAGGGACTCGTCTCGATCTTAAAAATAAATCCACTAATTACTAAAATTTTTGAGTTATTCGAGTTATTCGAATTTCCATTTTACAACTCAAACTTTATTTGAAATTTTTTCGAGTCATTCGAGTTTATAAAATTTCGAGTCGAGTCTAGACGAGTCGAGTATTTTTGTCTCGAGTCAAGTTCTTCGATTTTTTCGAGTATAAGGGAATTGTTAAACCCGTTTCCAAAAAAAGAAAGTTTGATGGTGTTTGAAAAATTAGACCATAATTACCCCCCCCCCCCCCCCCTTTACCTTCCATTTGGAAATAAGTATTTCAAGGAATGGTGTATGATGAATTAGAGTTTTTCATTCTCTCTAATCTCTTACTATTTTAGAGACTTCTTTGTTTTGATTCTTTCTGATCTATTTTCTTACGTTAGAGACTTCTTTTTATATATACATGAAATATTATCAATTATCGATTACTTTAAGTGAATGAGGTGTTAAGTTTCTTCAATAATGTTTAAGGCTATATATTGAATCTTGATGTTGGTCCAAATGGTAAGTATTTTGGTATCACTTACGGACTCACCCACCAAAACTAGGTATGCGACGCGGGTCGGTCCAGATTAGTTAGGTCAAAGCCTTTAGAAACCATGAGGGAAACAAAAAAAGAAATAAGTTAGGTTAGGAAAACCACTCTCGTAATATAGACTAATCGACCAATGTGTCAAACATGGGCCGAGCATAAAGTATAAGAAGGGTGAGGGGCATTGGCCTCCCAAGAATTTGAAAAATTCGTAATAAACCCTATAGTTTTTTGAAAATTTTATTTGACCCCTCAAAATTTAGAAATTCATATTAAAATAAAAATTTTAAATATTTTTAATTCAATCCTCTAAAATGTTGATTTGTCCCCTTCATTTTTTAGTCTAATGATAATTTATGTCCTTATAAATTTAAATATTAGATAAATTAAGTCTTATCCTCTAATTTTGAGTTCAAATAATTAACAAGTTCTTTCATTTTTAAAGTTCAGTAATTTAGTCTCTCCCGATATTCGATCATGGCTCCGTCCTTAACGTTAAAGACTAATCGATTAATGGGTAAGATACCAAAAGGTTATACCAAAAATTAAAGGGAAGTATTAATTGTTGTTGGGTCAAGTGAGCAGAAAGTAGTTCAATCAATGCTCATTAAATAATATTTCGAATTAGAAAAACTTTACTAAATTAAAAGTTGAACTTGATTTCGATACAATAGAGACTCGTGCGAATATCACATGGGGAGACATCTTAAAATTTTTAAAACACCCACGATTTGGAAGCTTGGATTCGTAAAAGGAGTTTACAAACAAATTTTCACTTCTAGTTTTTAAAATTGTATTAATATTTCATTAACCAATTAAATATATAAATAGTACTGCGTTAAGGAAGTTTTATCACCGGAGCTCGTATAAGGATGGGGACGAGAATTGTTATATTCGAATTATGGGGATGATCGAACAGTAACTGTATAAATAACCGTGGGGATCTCCGAAAAATATCCACAAGAATCCCGATATTTTAAAAATTTAGAAATATATATATATATATATATTTAACTCCCATTTACCGGTATACTTACATATCTTATCATCAATATTCTAGTCCATCAAGATATTTATGCCTTTTGTTTAACGTTATAAAGTTTGTGTGGATTGGGTATACCTACATAGCCTAAAAATAAGGATGGATTGGGTATGGATGGAACTTGGGAGGGACAAGATAACATTAGTTATAATTGAGGGATCAAAATAAAATATTAAATTATCTCTAACTAAAAATAGAGTCAAATTGAAATAATGAGGGTTAAATTTATTATTTCTTTCGAAATAGGACTATTGTTTAAATGTGTAAACGTGGAGGACTAAACGTGTTATTATATAAAATATTTTAACAGCCATATCACTCTTTTAATAGTTGTTAACAAGTTAGTGGCCAAATTGAAACAAAATTAAAAGTTTAATGATAACATTGAAGCAATTGGAAGTTTAGTTACCAAATTGAATAATTGATCAAAGTTTAGTGACCATTTGTGAACTTTACTGTAACCCCATCGGCCCGACCTAGCCACCAGACCGACCCAAGGTGGTCACACGGGACTAACCGAAGAAAGACCCGAAGATTTCTCTTCGATTAGTAACCCTAAAAGAGGAATAAAGTTTTAAAATTATCTTTTCTAGATGCTCATTTATAACATAGGTGAGGATCACACGCAGCGGATAAAAACACGAAGAAACAAACTTTGAACAAACAAATAAGCATACATGGACCAAAATGTAAATCCAGTATAAATGGGGACCTAATATGAAATTAAGGTTACAACTTGATATTAAGTCAATTTCATGCTCACATGATGAAATGCAGCTCAAAACAACAACTCAAACACCTTCGATTGATAACACATCAACCGAGGACCAAAACCTAAGAAAAACAAACTTAGGAGATGCCTTTAACCAAAAATAACGACCACCATTTCGAAACCAAAGAGCATGTTTCGGAATGAGTCTTCACCAGGATTTTCCAATGAGCAAACGTTTCGGAACAGGAAAGCTCGTTTCGCATCGCCAAAGCAAAAATGCAAGGGAGTTCCAAAATACTGGTGCCCGTATCGAAACACTTACCAGTAGACTGATTTAAATACACATTTTAGACACCTCCAAGCTTGCTAATCTTGACCCAACAGCACACACACAACAAGAAAACATCATAAGCATGCATTTTACAGGAAAAGAAGCTTATCAACAACAAACGAGAGCATTTCGCCACTTGGATTAAACATGAACAAAACATAAGATGATCCACATTTGCATAAAGGTCAAAACACAAAATAAGCATGAAAACAATAAAACCAAACTTCACACAACATTAAAGGGTCATAACAAATTTGTCTCAAACCATACATCCACAAAACATCAAGTCTCCAAACATAAACCATAGCATCCCCATTGCTAATAGTATTATTACAAACTCTAAAATCATACTTGGGCTAAAGTGGAAAAAGGCCTCGCTCCCCTTGCTTGCTTGCTACCTGGAACTCTAACGGTCTGCATTGCTGGAAAAGAGAGCGTAAGCATTTAAGCTTAGTGAGCGGAGCTCAAACCAAACAACAACAATGCAGTTTTTAAAACAATTAGAGCTTTGAAAACCAAAACCTTTACCAAACCAAGAGTACATACAACATCTTACAATAACATAATGACCAACAAGACCATCTTACCATTAAATTATTCTTACAAAACACAACTTACTCTTACAAAGCCTTATCAAACCTTAACCATCTTACCACAATATAAAAAAGGTCATACAAAGGAGAAAAGTAGTATATTGGCATAATTAACAACAATGCCTGGATATACAGATTTCTTACAATCTTACAAGTCTTACAGGACGTCGATGAGAGTAAACTCAACCACCACACCCAAGCTAATCTTACACGTACGAATTTTCTGACACGGCCAAATTTTCTTACACGTACGAATTTTATCTTACACGCATGCGAGTTTTGCCTTACAAGTCTTACATGTGCACATTAATCCTAGTTGATCGATCAATTATATCCGATAAAGATTCTAACTTATGCCAATACTCTAACAAGGGTCAAACATACCAAAACATGCATGGCTATCAAGCCCATCTTACCACATCTTACTCTTAGCAACATTTCCATACGAAACATGCCTTTACCAACACATATCTTACAACAACAACATAAGCATGCTCACCACATAACATATGCATTAAAGGTAGGAAAAACAACAGGCAAATCGATCACAAGTCTTACGACAAATTTGAAGCACATCACACAATATCAAAAACACGGTGAAATGAAAAACCACTTACTCTCGAGTTTAAATTGGCTTATCAAGCCCAATCTAAACCCCCAAATCATCTTTGTACATTTCCAAACGCTTTAATACAATTCCACTCACCGATAAACTCGTTCCGAAAAGCTGAAACCCACAAATAGCTAACGATCACCCGGATTTGCTCCCAAACTAGAATCCCCTGCTTCTAAACAAGTTAAAATATAGTATTAACACTCAAATAAGCTTCCAAACTTGCAGCAACACTAAAATCCAATAATTACTCTCAAATACCCAATAATCCAATACCAAAAATCATCGAAATCACTTCCAAAACGTCTAAAACATAAACCCAGCCATTACCCAACATTTCAACCATCAAAAACTCATCTTTTAACATCAAAATCAACAACTTAAGCATGCCAAAACCACAACTGTCATTAAAACCCCAAAATCAAGCTTAAACTCAAGATTTTTCATACCAAACTCCACTCAAACTTCAAGTTTCAGCTTCCTTATGATCCTTCCTTCATATAAACATCATTTAGACACCAAAACACAATTTAAAAACATTCCAAAACCCAGCCTAAGCCATTTGAACGAAAATCTTCAAAAAATCCATTTTATTTCAAACTTGAACATTCAAATTAAGAGAGGTAAACCATTTGATATTGACAGAAAACTAACAATAACAAGTTTAATTAAAGAAAAGCAAGATGGAATCAAGTTTACCTCCCAAAACCTTTATGGGTAATCCCTTGGATTGAAAATGCTTCAATGGTGGATTGGTTTTAAGAAACTAACATGAAAAAGGAAACGGGGCTGATTCAAAAGCCATTCTTTTTTGTTATGAAACCCTTTTAAAATAAGTTTGGGTTTAATTAAAAACTAAAACCACATTTTTGGCTGATTTTGTAAAATGGCCACCAACTTTTGAAAACTTGCGATTTGGTCACTAGACCGAAATCTCAACCTTTATGAATTTATTTTCCAAAATTGATTGCACACAACTCTTACACATAATAAATAGTAATTTTAGAAATTAATCATAGATATTACCTTTCTTTTTCTCCTTTCAAATAAATTAAAATGATTGAAGTTTTTCCAACTTTTTAGGAATACCCGAAGAAGGTTTTCCCTGGTCTAACCCCGAAAGCCAAACTAACTTATCGAATCTCAAAATTCACATCCGCAACATCTAGCCCCAAAATTGGGGTGTTACATTTACCCTTAAATTAAAGTGAATGTAGGAATTATTATAGTAGTAAAGGTTTAATTATTTTTTGAATTAAAAATAAAAGAAAATTTGACAAAGCAATATAAAAAATATTTTTTAAGATTTTATTCTAAAAAGGGATAATAACACTTTCGGTCCCTAGAATTTCAAAACTAATTAAAATAGTTAATGATACATTGCGGTACATGTCATTTACTATATATATAAAGTTTCTCACTCATAATGTGGATAAACATAAATATTTTAGGTAAAAGATTTATATTTATAGAAATTATTCCAGTGAATTGGATGAGTTGTTAGAGAATTTTATACAAATTTATTGTCTAGTCTTTAATTCTTAAATAGTATTTTGAATTGTTTTATTTAAATATTATACAATAGTATGACAAGGTAAACATATCTTTAAAAAGGTTGATTATGTCCTTGAAATTAAGGGTATTTTAATAATTTCATAACTGAATTAGTTCAAATTAACTTGTGATATCAACTCAATGAACCTTTTTATAGATAGTATGCATAACATTTTCCTTCAACACATTGGAAATAATGAATAAAATCATCAATATAATATGTGTTATTAGTTGATACTCGTCGATGTAAAAACAATTACACTATCATGCCTTTTTTAACTTTAAGTCTAAAGTCTTTCCTTAACCCTAAAACAAAAATTTTTAAAGACTAGTCTAGAACTGACGACGCACATTGCTTATGCAACACACCGCTGGACACTATTAAATTTTTAACGACTCTTAAATTATTATTAAAAATCTCAAGGATTGAACATAAAATTAATTTTTTTTCAAAATAAAATTTGAAATGTGATTTAATAAATGATCACTTATGTTTCCCCAGTACAGAGTTGGTCACCGATTCTGAAAAACAACCAGTAAGGGCACTTACATTTTCGGGGCGTAAAATTTTGGTCACATAGCCATTTGTTGTCGTTAACCTTTGACGGGAGGTTGATCTGAAAAAAGAAAAAAATGATAAATTACCTAGACAGTCCATAAACTATTACTTCACTCCTATTTTGACCACCGAAATAAAAACAATTTGTATAATTACACATTTAATCCTCCACATTCACAGTTTTTTATTTCTTGTTCATCTAACTTAATCTCTAATTTTATACTATATTAATCCTCAATTCACACCGTATCCATCACAGTATATATCCATGTTTCAAATAATGTTTGTAACCCTCAACTCAGAATTTTTAATCTTTCAAAAAATCCTGAAATTTTGGAAATTTTACAAAGCGGTCCTCAAATCCCTAAAATTACCATAACCCAAACCCCCAAATCGTTGCCGCTCCCGCTATCAATCGTTGCCCCTGACTACACCCCTTTGGTCGCTGAGCATGGTGGTCATTTTCCCCAACACGACGTCATCAGAAATGGAGAACGACGTGCAACCGAATGTCGAACGCGAAATCGACGTTTGGCTGGAACGTCAATTACCGTTTCCGGTGATGTCGTATTGGAGAAAATGTATGCCATGCTTCGGCGACCAAAGGGGTGTGGTTAGGGGCGGCGATCGACGAGGAAGCGGTGGTGATTTGGGGGTTTGGGTTTGGGTAATTTTAGGGATTTGAGGTATGTTTTGTAAATTTTCCAAATTTTCCAGATTAAAAATTCTGAGTTTTTTTCATTAGATTGATTTTAAAAAATAAAAATAGTGCCGCATGTCGAGCATTGATCGATTGATAATTTTTTTTAACACCCCTTTAACAGTCTGGCACCTAAAATTATAACGGTTGAAACTTTGGGTACCTATTTTTACAAAAAAATACTTTAGGCACCTAAAGTTAAAGAAAAGGTATACTTTAGGCTCCTATTTTCGTTTAAGCCTTTCGAATATGCTATGTAAACATTGTTGCACGTAAATTAGGCATTATTTTGTACTGAACCGTATTAAGAATTATAAACATTATTTGAAACATGAATATATATGGTGATAGATTATAATATACGGTGTGAATTGAGAATTAATATAATAGAAAATTAAAGATTGAGTTAGTTGAATAAGAATATGGAAGATGGTGTAGGAGAGAAGAAATAAAAAATGTAAATGTAGAGGATTAAATGTGTAATTATAAAAATTATTTTTATTTCGGTGGTCAAAATAAGAGTGAAGTAATAGTTTAGGGATTGTCTAGGTAATTTATCTTTTTTTATTATATCAGATTAGCCTCCCGTTAACATTTAACGGCAACAAACGGCTGAGTGACCAAAAGTTAACGCCCTGAAAACGTAAGTTACCTTACTGGTCGTTTTTCAGAATCGGTGACCAAATCTGTACTGGGGGAAACATAAGTGACCATCCTAGTAATTAACCCTTAATTAAAATAGGGTAAACTACTGCAGAAGTCACTTATGTTTATACTAAGTACAGAGTTAGTCCCCAAATTTGAAAAATGACCAGTAAGGTCCCAAACGTTTTCGGGACGTAAACTTCTAGTCACTCAGCCGTTAAATCTAAATGGAAGGGTGATCTGACACAATAAAAAATGATAAATTACTTAAATAGTCTCTAAACCATTACTTAACTTGTATTTTAATCACTGAAATAAAAATAATTTATATAATTTCACATTTAATCCTCTATATTTATAATTTTTTTATTTCTTTTCCATCCACTACTTCCTCTTGGACCTTTGAGAGAACCTTTAACGGCAATCAGACGAGCCGATATTGCTGTAGTCTATCATGCTGACCTGGTATGAAGAATTGAGCTTGAACTTGGTACTTTCCTAAAGATACTTTTAATTCTTCAACAAAAGTTGTGTATATTTTGCTTGTAATTTTGTAGTCGAACTATGTGAAGAACTTGTCTAAAAAGCTCATGCTTCAAAATCGTGGCAGGTATCGGAACAAAAGGTCAAAGATATCGAGTTAGTGGTTCAAGAAATCAAGGAACCACTTCCTATTTTTTATACCAGAATGGCTCCCTCGTTTTTCTTTGAACCGAGAAATATAAGCACAAAGATGCATTTGGAAGCGTTGCATGACGCAGTCGTATTATGTGTTTCTGCAATTGGTTCTCCTGATGCTTTTGTGCAGACAGTGGAAAAGGTTTTATACTATTTATTTTATGTTATTTCTTTTCCGGTTTAATTGACATGTCATGCATAATGGACCATTATTTCTCTAAACTTGCTGCAGATTGGACCATTATTTGTTGATCGAATCGATTTCAGTGACCATCACTCATTTGAAATTGAGGTAAATTGCTCCTCCCTTATATCCCAGATTTATTTTCTGAGCAATCATGTTCTTATTTCCTTGACATCCTAGGATATTCATATGATAAGAAAGCGGCTTAGACAACTTGAGGACAAGTCTGGTTATAAGCCAATTGTTATAGTTACAGAAAAGGTGAGTTACCAAGAAAGCTGGTTTCGGTACATGCAGAAGATTTCCCTTAAAACGAATCCTTTAATCATGTTGAACTTAATTTTACCAGGACTATGATCGAGACCTCGAGATTCTAAAACATTTGCATCCTTTTCAAGTTCTCGTACTCTGTTCCGAAATGCAGATTATACCTCACAAGGGGTACAACGAGGATAGCTTCAAGTCGTTATTGAAGGGTGGATGTGAGCAAGATAAGTCGTTTGAAGCTTTTAGTGCGGGTAGGGAGTAGTGGAGGGGAAAGAAATAAAAAAAATTGTAAATATAGAGGATTAAATGTGAAATTATATAAATTATTTTTATTTCAGTGGTTAAAATACAAGTTAAGTAATGGTTTAGGGACTATTTAAGTAATTTATCATTTTTTTATTGTGTCAGATCACCCTTCCGTTTAGATTTAACGACTGAGTGACTAGAAGTTTACGTCCCAAAAACGTTTGGGACCTTACTGGTCATTTTTCAAATTTGGGGACTAACTCTGTACTTAGTATAAACATAAATTACTTCTGTAGTAGTTTACCCATTAAAATATTAGAATCAAATCCTCCATCATTTACAAACCCTAGCTTCAACCCCATTTTTTTTTCTTTTAACAGCCGCGACTGGCATTAAATCCATTATTACCGTTGTAGAAACGTAAGCCAGTTCACTACATGAGTTCACCACATTTCTTCGTTTATCATGTAGAAAACCTAAGTTTAATGCACGGTGAAACCTATTTTGTAAACCCTCAAGAATAAAAGCATGAAACATGAAGCAACAACTGCCCATTATTACATCAAAAACCTATTTTTATTTCATATCTAGAAAAATGACCCCCACAAATATTTATTTAGAAAAATTACCCCTAAATCTGCCACGTATGACGAACTCACATTTTAGGGATAGCGAGACACGAACTTGCGGTACGCAGAGAGCGAGTTCTTCATACGTGGCAACACTTTTCAGAATAACGAACTTAACAGAAACTCGCGTTTTGGGAATCGCGAGTTCCCCGAGAATTTGAAGAGGTCGCTGAATTTATCGCGGGAAACTCGCTTTCTACAAAAAGTGAGTTCTTTGCAAATCGGCGTGGCAGACCAAGAGTCGATAAGCATGTTCGAGCAATATTTCAGGCTTATTAATTGTATAATTTTAGTAAACATTCAGTTTGGGTTCGTAGTAATGGAACATGTCTTTCATTTGACACCAATATGGCCAAGTTCCGTCCGTTCTAAACCGACTAAAATTCGCATCGAAAACGGTACCGTAGCTTGTTTTTTGAATGATTTTTTCCTTTAAAAAGGCGCGATAGGCTTGGTTTATTAATCGGATATTAGTTATCCAAAAAAAGTGAAATTAAATATAAAATTTTAAAAAGTATGTAAAAAATTAATAAGGCAAAATAAAATATCCGTAATTACAAAATAAAAAATAATACCTTCCATAAACATAATTAAAACATATATATATGCAACCCCTCGTACTAATGATGTTTATGTCCACCCGTTCTGCAGCGGGGTGCACAACGATCCTGTGGCAGATTCCTCCGAATGTCATGTGCTCCAGGGTCGTTCTCATCATCATCATCATCATAATCATCAACGGCTCCATGAAATTCCTCGAAATGCGGACCACTACTGGGACCAGGGCGGGTAGAGAACAAGCTGCCAGGCGGCGTATGCTCGACAATGTTGTAGTTGAACTGTGATGCCAACGGTGGAACATCGAGCACCGGAGAACCACTCATCGGCATGAAGGGACGATATGTAACGCCCCGTGTTTAGGGTCGAGAGGTATCGGATTAGTTAAACCAGGTCGGGTTAAATTTAAATTGGAGAAAAACTATTTTTAACACACACGTAAAAGTGTTTTAAAGGAAAAATGGGCAAAAATAGATTTTTAATAAAATAAATAAGAAAAAAGAGATTTTTGAAAAGCCATCATCTTCCCTAATTTCTTTTACACGTTCAAAAACCTCTCAAAAACCCTTTTCACTATTCCATTGGTTTCAACACCTCAAACCCTTAACTTAGTTTCATCTTCCTTGAGTCCTAAATGTTAAGATTTTTGCAAAACTCATGGATTTAACTTGTTTTGATTTTTAAAGTTTGGTTTGAAATGAAAGGATGTTTATGGGTTTTTCGTTTGGGTTGGTTATGGCTGAGTTTGGGTGTGTTTTAACTTTGTTTTAACACTAGAATAACATGAAAATGGTGGGTTCTTAAAGAAAACCCGGAATGGGTATTATGGGTCTTTTGGGAGTTAAAAATCTTGAGTTTTTGGATGGGTTTTGGGTATAAATGACAGCTGAAGGTTTGATAGCTTTGGGTTGATGTTTAGGGATGCTAAAAGGTAGATTTTTGATGGAAAATTCGTCGAGTATGACTACAAGTAGTTTGAGACTGAAATTGTTATGTTTCGGGTGAAATTTGGACTTGAATCGATGTGTATTGTTCCAAGATTGTTGAGTTTCGGGTTTTTCTATGTTTGTGAGTGTATTAGTGTTCTAATGTTCAATTTTGGGTTGCTCAAAACAGAGAAATCATATTTGGGCTTTGTGGAATGAAATTTGGGTAGTTCGAAGGCTTGATTCGACATCTTGGACATTGATTGTGTGTTGGTTGGTGAGTGGATTGATTTTAAAAGCCTTAACGTGGTTAAGAGAATGTTTTTGGAGTTTGGATTGAGCTTGAAAAGCCAATCCAAGCTCAAGAGTAAGTTTTAAAGGTTTTATGCAATTAATTCGTGTTTTATGATTCTTGATGAAATGTGAACATATCATGTGAGTACATGCCTTGCATGAAATGTGTTAATTTGCATTGTTACACATGTTGAGACTTATGACTTGTGTTTATACTTGCATTGTGAGTACATGCCTTGCATGGAAGTTTGGACTTGGTAAGTGGTTCAAGCATCGATAATGCTTGTTGTTGTGAATGGGTATATTGACACGTGTTGAGTTGTTACCGGATATAATTGATCGATCAATAGGATTAGAGTGCACTTGAGGTAAAATTCGCGCGTGGCCTAAGTGATATTAGATTCCACTAAGGAGGAGTACGAGGATGTGAGATTCCACCAGAAATTATGTTTTTACTAGACGAGTGAGTACGATGATGTGAGATTCCACCAGAAGTGTCTAGTGGGTTTGAGAACTATCCGCATATCCGAGTAAAAACGATGAGATGCTTTAATTCTCATGTTAAGCATGTTGTTGATTTCTTCCTTTATGCTTACGCATTGTTGTTTACCTTGCGTGCGTTATGAGAATGAGCATGTGGTGAGCCTATGGCTTGTGGTTGCATTCGGTAAATGCACATGAAGGTAAATGCATGTTGTTATGTGTTCAAACATGTGGAAATGATTTGGAAATGGTTTTGATTTTCAAGCAAACTAATGTTTTAAAACTGCATTGTTGTAGCTATCATTTGAGCACCGCTCACTAAGCTTAAACGCTTACGCTCTATTTTCCAACAATGCATGCCCTTAGACCTTCGGAGCAGCTCGGGGAACAAGAGAGAATCCAAGGGAGTTTGGTTTGCTCAAATATGAGTTTAGACTTCAATAATTAGTATTAAGCAATGGGATAGGACCTTTATGTTTGATGTGTTTGTTGGCATGTACCTTTTGCTTATACAAGTTTGCTAGGTTGTGTTTGGCTTGTAATGCCTTTTACCATGATGATTTATGCTTTTGTTTGGCTTTTGGCTATGTTGATGAATGCCAAATATGCATGTTTCCTTTTAAAATCTTATCATGTTGAATGTTGCCTCGTTAAGTGTTTAAAATGCTTTATATGTTTATCCATGGATGCCTTGAGTCGTATGCATGATTGTATGTTGCTTAAATGCTAGTTAAGTGCCTTTGTGTTGAGTCCTTTGTGTTTTTGGACATCAAAAATGAGTTTTGTAGGGCACTGCGTATCGATACGCTCAAGGGCGGTATCGATACGGTCCCTTGTTTTGGGTAAGGTGTACCGGTACGCGGGGTCGTATCGATACCCAAAATGCTCTCTGGAAATCTGAGAAATTGATGAGATTTTGGCATATCGGTACAGGTCCCGAGAGTATCGGTACGGTCTTCGTAGTTGACCAAGGGAAGTTGAGCGTTGAGGGCGTATCGATACTCACCTTGTGGGTATCGATACGATTTCCCTAGGTTTGACTTGGGGTGTTGACCAAGTACAAGCGTATCGGTGCGGTCCTTTAGCGTATCGGTACAACTTGTTGAAAAATTGAAAAGGGTTGTTTTAATTGCTTGTTTTGTATCCATGTGTGTATTCCACTGTGTGTCCTGTCACATAGGATATAATTAATGCATCTAGACAAGATAACTTTAAAAGAAATTTTCTAGGGTTGCGGTCTGGTGGCTAGGCCGGGTCTAGGGGGTTACACGATAGACATCCATGAAGTTGAACTCGGGTGGAGGCCTCATCTGATGAAACGTGGAAGGACCACTCAAATTCTGAAACGTTGTTCCAGACGACGAGGCCCCTGCAGTGTTAGTTCGCGGTCTTGGACCGCACTGCGTCGATTGGCTCTGGCTCTTGCTGGCTCGACGTTGGGGGCGCGGGCGGTTTTTGGGAGGCACCTCAATCTCTCGCTCACACTCCTCGGAAGTGAGTATATGCGGCTTCCCATTTTGCTGGTACCACTGCATATAGTCCAAAGTGACAGACATGACCATATCCATAATGGGTGCGAGAACGGGCGGTCGCTTGCCATATCGTGTCATCCATTGTTGGACCCAGTCAGCGTGATGATGGTCCCAATGAACTTCTGTCTTCCCCTGTCGCATCAACCGATGTAATTCGTCAAAATTAGGTGGTTGTTGCGGAACCCCTTGGATGTAACCAAATTGTCGCAGAACCCGGTCTGTAGGATGCCACTCGACAATGTCGTAGTTGATGAGTGGCATTATTAGCAGCCATATGTGAGAGGTCTCCACAATATCTGTCGGAATAATCTCGTGAATCGCAAGAGAAGTGTACGGAGTCCACACGAACTGGAAAAAATTTAGTTGAACGCGAGTTATATGAAATTAAATTAGAAAAATAAATTTGATGAATTACAAATGATCCAAATTCCTAACCTCGTGTTGTATCTTGTCGATCAAAAGTCCATAGTTTCACTGCGAAATTGGCAGTCCCTGATGGGTGAGTGCACTGCACCAGCTGTCATTAGTGAAAAATAAATAAAATCATGAAAAAAATCATTTTAAAAAACAAATTAAATTAAATAATTTTAATAGTACCTCCGAATAAGTGAGAATAGGTACGAGGTGGGATCTCTAGGCCGCGGGCTTAAAAAGGGCATCCGAAACCATGCCCAAGACTGCAGTTGCAAAAGACATCCTCCGATTGCTTGTCTACCAGGGTTGACGGTTCTGCAAAGCTCCATGAACAGAACGGCCAAGACCACTGCTCCCCAACATTTTCTTCTTGATTCGGCAAAATTACCGAGATGGTATAGCCACATCGCACGCACTTTGTTTCGAGATTTATCATGCATCAAAATCCCTCTAATGATTTGTAGGATATGGGCACGAGAAAACCGCTGCGAAAATAATAAGTCGTGTTATAAAAATACTTAAATTAGTAAATAAAACACAAAATATATAATAAAAAAATTTACCTGCTTTGTTTCGTTATCCACATCGGGGGAGGATTGAAAAATTTTGCTCCAAAAAAGTTAGGTGGATTTTGCCACCGTCGAATTTCTCTGTCATCACTCCCAATAGGTCACCACATAGGGATGGCCAGTAACCGTCGGCAACACCGGTAATAAGCTCACCGTCTATAGGCAACCCAAGATGATATGCAACATCTTCTAGTGTAATTGTCGCCTCGCCACACGAAAGATGAAAGGTGTGCGTCTCTGGCCTCTATCGTTCTATTAAGGCATTAATCAAAGGAAAATTCAACTTCGTACCGCCCACGATAGTAGCGACATGGCCAAAACCAGATTCCTCAATAAATGGCATTATTTCTGGATTCGACGCGACCATGATACGATTAATGTATAATGTTAATGCGTGTTCGTAGTTCTTGAAAAAATAAGAAAATATTAAATAATAAATTAGCAATAAGACACGAAATAAATAAATAAAATCAGGAAAAAATTAATATAAATTTAAAAATATAAAGAATATTACCTCACCAGTCCCCCGCCAATAGTCGAACACGTGTCGCTGGTCTAGCCGCAATAAACCCACCATTTGTATCGTATATAGAAACTATTAGAGAAGAAGAAGAAGAACTCGTGATTTGCGATTTGTGTGTGAGGTAGGGATGTAGGGCCGATAATTTATAGAAGGGATCGCACCCCGTGGAAAGCGATAATAAACAAAACTCACGTTTTACAAGACGCGAGTTTCATTGAAAAGACACGGCATCTGAGCAGACTCGTATACTGAACGGGCAGGAAGGATCTCGCGATAATATAAGTTTATTTATCTTATTTATTATTTATAGTAATATGAATAATATAATTATAAATGATATATTTCCATTTAAAATCGGATTTGAATATTCCTTTTTTACAATTGAAAGGATTTGAGTATTTCTTTACAATTGAAATGATAAAATCACATTTGGAACCAACCAACATTTATTAAATAAGCTGAAACTTGTTCTGACGGCGATGATCATCATGAAGGTGATGCTAATGACTGGTCCTCGTGAATCTTGTCTTGCACCTGATGCCTGTCTTGAATCTTGGAGATCTATTAGATATTGTCACTTGCTTGCCATCCAAAAAGACCTCGAATTTCCCGATATTGTGATTTGTTGTTATCGATCCTCGAGAACAAAAATACCGAATAGTTAACATCTGCTCAACATATATATGCAACTACAAATAACAACAAATCACAATATCGGAAAAAATGGTTTGGGAATAAATTTTCCAGATACGTGATTTGTTGGTAGTAGTAGTTACAATCGAAAACTTCACGCACAGATTGAGAAGGCAATTTTTTTCCCGACTGAGTGTTCCTTCCCTTCCTCGACCAGCTGGGTATTTATAGGAGCAGAAGTCGTTGATGACGTGGCAAACTCGTGCTCTGTGAAACGCGAGTTCTGCAGAAAATCACTCTTCATAAAACGCGAGGTCACTGACACGTCGGGAATTCGATTCCTACCAAAGTCGCTCTTTGCATAAAGCAATTTTCCTTGGGAATCGGCGGATTTTGAAAGACGCGAGTTTGGTCTACATATACTCGAACGTTGTTGACTATTTGCACTTGTATTGATTTGCAAATTTTGAGTATTCGAATGATTAGAAAATCCGTTGGGTAGAAGATATGGCGCAATGTATCATTTGTGTTTTTGCAACATGATCGACAAATCACAATATCGGGCAACTTTTGTTGTTCCAATCTCTGTGTGTGTGTGTGTGTGTGTGCGTGTGTGTGTGTATCTATGTATACCTACATCTAAAACCTCAACAGGGATATCTAACTTCTGTGCATGCTCACTCAAAATGTAGGAATGCATAGAACCCGAATCAACCAAAGAAAGCAAAGACATAGACTGTAACTCGAAATTACCTGCTATCACATCAGTGTCGTTCCCGGCCTCTCTCTGAGCATAGACTCTCGCTGGTCCTCCCGCCTCTGGCTGCACTGCCACAACATGAGCAAGGTTCCTCTGAGCATCTACCCTAGGTGCATCAGCCCTAGGCTGGAAGTAGCCACGACCGCGCCCACGGCCTCTCTGAAAATCATTCGCTCTCGCAGGAGCCTGAGCAATGTTCGGTGCCTGAGCCGCCTGATGCGGACAATCCCTCTTGATGTGGTCCCTCGAACCACAGTTCCAACAAGCATGGAAATTACCCCAACACTCACCAGCATGCTGCCTCCCACAACGGGTACACTCGGGCAAACGCCCTCCTCCTCTATGGCCCTGATGGCCCCTACCATGGTGGCCACCGCCACCTCTATGGTCAAACTGATGTCCGCCACCTCTGTGCCTCTTGGCATCTCTACCATCAAAGTGGTTATGCCTCTTACCAGAACTGGAACCACCAGATCGTTTGGCCGAACCCAAACTATGCTCTAAATCCTTGGCCCTCGCGACCAACACATCAAAGTCTGAGTAGTCAGAAGCTAGCGTGTACCTTTTAATCTCCTCATTCAATCCATAATGGAAACGGTTGCAGCGTTCCACTTCAGTAGGAACCAACTCTGGAGCATACTGACTCAAGCGAATAAAGCGGATCTCATAATCGGTCACAGAAGCATCTCCTTGAGTAAGAGCCATAAACTCTCGCTTCTTCTAATCTAAGTACCTCGGTCCCAAGTACCTCTTCCTGAAAGCGGTCTCAAAGAAGTCCCAATCAATCTCTGTCTCTGGAACCCCGGTAGTAATGGTGACCCACCAGGTGTAGGCATCACCCTGAAGCAACGAGATCACACAACCCAACCTACGTGCGCCCGCACAACCCATCTGAGCCAAGATACGAACTGTCTTCTCCAACCATAACTCCGATCTCTCCGGAGTAGATCCTCTAAACTCCTCGGCCCCCAAGCTACGGAGCCTCTCCAAAGGTAGACTGGCATCGTCACACCTAGGCTGAGCTGCAGCCTGAGCTCCCGCAACTGCGGCCTGAAATGCTCCCGCTATCGCTTGCACTAGCGGAGTCATATCAATTCCAGCTAGACATTGGCCACCTTGGCCACCTTGAGGTCCATCTCCCCCGGCTCCATCCTTGCCCCCAACTCTAGGTGGAAGAGGTGGTGGTGGTGGAGGTGGTGGTGGAGCGCCAGCTCCCGCGGCCACCGGCCCTTCTATGTGAGCCTCCACACCAACTGCCGGCTCAACAGGAGCCGCAACCCGTGGTTCCTGACGAACCACCCTCGGCCTACCTCTCAGTCTCGACATCGCTCTCACAGATATCAACTACAACCACAACAACAAAACATACAAGTTGGGTTAGCAAGGCAAGGCTTCCAAGTGTTCAAGTACGTTCCCTCACTTAAAAATCATTTGTTTTCAATGTAATAGTAGCAATGGGACTCACACACATACTTTTGAATAAACAGTCAATCATACTTGTCAAACAAGCAACCATTCTTACAAGGCAAGCAAACACCGTGCATATTAATCAAAAACTTGAACTTACCTCACTTACCTGCCCAAGGTCTCGGTAACCTTAGGCTCTGATACCAACAAGTGTAACCCCCTCGTCCCGGTCTGGTCAGATGACCGATCCGAGTGGGCCACACGGGGAAAACCGAAGCGAAACCCGTTAAGGTTCCCCCTCGGTTAACGACCCAGAAAATTCCTTTTTACCTTATCTTGTCTATAGACATAATTAAATCCTATGTGAAGCACAGCAGCGGAAAATGCAAACAATTTAACATCGACCAATCAAACTATACAATAAACAGCTCATTTTAGCCCTTTACAGCAGGCCGTATCGAAACGCCCTTAGGGTGTTCCGAAACGCCTTGACTTAGTCAACAGGCCAGGGTCAACCATAGGGCGACCGTTTCGAAATAGGGGTGACCCGTATCGAAACGACCCTAACGGTCAATTTCTCGTGGTCAACGAGATTTGACCGTTTCGAAACATCAAAGGCCCGTTTCGGAACGCCTTTATCTCGCCAATTTCTCAAAATTCCAGTAGCAAAAGTGTTCCGAAACAACCCCTATCCGTTTCGAAATGGCAGGCCAAATGCAAAGGGACCGTATCAAAACAGGGTGGCACGTTTCGAAACGCCCCCTGTCTGCAGACTCGTTTTGGCTGTTTTAAGGCACAAGGGTGCCCCAAAACACCTCCACAATCTCTAACAACCCACTAGCAATAAAACTTAAGGCAACCCAACATACAAGCATGCTTCAACATCAACAAACGAACTAAACACCAAGGCACAACAACACAAATCATGCATACATACAACTCATTTAAGGTATTAAGCATTCAAGGGTCAACACTTAGACAACTTCAAAATAGCAACATGCTAACAAGGTATCAAGCAAGGCATACATCCCAAGTCAAAATAGCCAACACATACGAGGAGTCTAACATGCTCCCAAGCAACATCAACCACAACATAGCCATCAAAATAACACATGTCCCATTGCTTAAACTATTACATGTTTAACATTTAAAAGCTCATACTTGAAGTACTCAAGGCTAACAACCACACTTGGAGGCCCTCCACTTGCTCGAGCAACCCACGAACTAAGGATCTGCAATGTTGAACAAAGAGAGCGTAAGCAATGATGCTTAGTGAGGGTAAGCTCTTAAAACAAACCTCAACATTGCAGGGTCCGAGCACGATCTAGCCAAGGCATTACACAATTATACCAAGGACCCACATGAGCCACAAGATAAAGATGCATGAGCAATATACGATTAAATGCCATGATCAACAAGCTCTAATCCTCAACATATGTAATCACATTCAAGTACCCAATTAAAGATTTTAAACCTCAACACATTGATACACATATCAAACAACATTGGCACCTAGCTATGACCCGAATACACGGATAGACATGTTGGAACTCACATCCAACAACCACATTACCTCAAGGTGGGATTACACTCATCACCGGTCTCGCGGAGGGGATTCCACTCATCCTCACGCCCCGTCGATGGGATTCCACTCATCATCGACTATATTTAAATACAATTTCCGGGCGAACCCGTACTCCTCCTTGGTGACTCAACGCCACCAAGGCCACGCGCGACTTTTGACTCATGTGTACACACTAACATCCTAATGATCGATCATTTGTATTCAAGTATACTAGTGCTAACATTTACTCATTTCACATTACTCATTTCAATCAATTCCGTGCTTAGCACGTACTCACCAACAACCATCATCATGCATGTCTCAAGCATCACAAGTCATATCTCATCTCACATGTATAATACAATATACATAATCATTCATATCACATTTCATACGAGACATACAGAACCACATAAACGAGTTCATCCAAAGGCTCTAGATCAAGCTTAGGATTAGGCTACCACCCTAATCCTAACTCTAGGTGGGTCTACCAAGCCCAACCTAGTCTATATACTCGAACCAACCATTTTAAAACCATTTAAAACAATAAACCACTCACCTAAGCTTCCAAGCTCAAAGACCAAGCAAGCAACCACCTTCAACTCCCCGGATTCACTTCCGATGCTTCACCGATGCCCAAATTCGATTCTAATCAATCCCAAACACAAACAAAACATCCACAATCAATAACTCATCATCGGAACTAACCCGGATTAACATTTTCAAACATCCAACACTCAAAATCAAGCCCAAAATAGAATTCCCGAGCAGCCCCTAAAACCCACTGAAATCTTCCATTTCAAGCATCCAAACAACCATCAAATACACCCAAAGTAACCCTCATATATCATACTAACACCAGCCCTCAACCACCAACATTAAACCACCCCAAAACCACTTTAAAATCCTCCAAAAACCCCCTTGAAACACAATTCCGGAAATCATTATAAAACCTTATAAAAATTAGATATATTGGACCTTTTGAACAACAAATGACTCCTCTATCATCACCAAATCAAAAGCTCAACTTAAAGTTAACAAAGTTAACATTTTTAATTCAAAACTCAAAAACTCCAAAATACAAAAACAAGAGTTTTAATGGAAACTAAGGGTATAGGCATGTAGAGGGAAGTGAGGACAAGCTAGAAACATGTTTACCTTTCCAAAATCACCAAGGATGTGAGTGTATGGTGATGGAATAGTGAACCCCCAAGGAGAGGAGAAGAAGACGTTAGGTTTGAAAGAGGGAGGGGAAGAAGATGAGAAAGGTGGGTGTTTTATTTGCCATGTGATAATTTTAAGGCTCAAAAGACTTGTTTACCCTTAATGAAATGAGATATTTACAAGGAAGGAAAATCCATGACTAATTGGGGTTTAATCTTAAAGCATGGTCAACCCAAATTAATTAATTTGAAAACAAAACCCAAAATATTATTTAAATTATAAAACCGAGCCTAATAATATTAAAATATTATTTTCACCTAACCCCTAAACTCGGGTGTTACAATTTGACTGGTCAAACCTCTAATTTTTGCCCAAACCTCTAATTTTTGCCCAAACCTCTCTTTACCAAAGAGGCCCATAATATTATTACTGAAAACGTATTAATTTATAATTGTTCTAATAGCAAACCATTAATCCGATGGAATACACTGAAAATAATAACTTTTAGATAAACAGTCTTAATCACATATTTTTGAGTTGTAATATTGAAATAAATAAATTAATTAACATGAAAAACCTAGAAATATATTCAAGAAATGTCTTAAAAAATATGTCAACTTTAATTATAACGCTGTATGTTTTGGAAAAAAATCACACTAAATTTTGACCAAATCTAAGTTATCAGTACTTTTTTTATAAAACGCGCGCACACATATATATTAATAAATATTAAAATTATACATAAAATTTGATTAAATATATAGTATGATACATGACGTTTTATTTGTGTAATTATACACATAAAAGTTTGATTTTAGCTTAATCCTATACATAAAATTTTGATTCAAATAAATTATACACATCGTAAAATAAATATATCCATTCATATCATTATACAAAATCAAAGTTTATATATAACATTGCACATTTAAAAAATAACTCCATCTACTATTTTTAATATTTACTCCATATACTATACATTCATTTCAGAAATCTGGGAATTATCTTTTACATGATTTAATGAAAATAGAATTCCAGGTTCTTAATAGTAAATTTGGATATTTCTTATTATATGGGAAAGTGTAATTAAACATTATTATCCAAATTTAAAAAAAGAAATTAAGAGGATTTTTTTTAACAATGAAATAGGTTTTCTTGCCAGTAAATTCCATTAAGGCCACCCACCAACTCTCCTTTATTTCTCTGCAGGTTTTTGTTTGAAATTAATTGTCGGATCATGTGAATAAAAATAAATGTAACTTTTAATATTTAAATTTCCAACTCAAAGTTTAAAATTTACTGTTGGGCATGCACCAAAACAAAATTAATTCCTTTAAACATTTTGATTTATAACTTTTCTTTCTTCTCCTAATTATATACATATTTTACACCACCTATACCTTAAAGTCAGTTAGTATATTATTACAGTTATAATATTATTTTATATAAATATCTGACAATTCTTAAAATAAACATTCAATATTTTATCTAATTAATTAATTAATCTGAATTCAAATATCACATAGATTTTTTATATGAGCGAGCTTATCTTAAGTCAATTAATATATTAATAAGTTTTAATATTATTTTTTATAAATATCTAACAATTTTATTCATTAGTTTTAATTTATTATTGTATAAACATTTTCATTCTGCATAAAACCAATGCTGATAAAAAAAATTACGAAATGTAATATAATTGTAAATGTTCAAACAAAATACAAAATGAATTATTAAATAATATTTAAAACGGAAATAGCAAAAGGTAACCGCATTTTTAGACTATAAAATAAGAATATTGGGTGTCAATGTCACGTTATTAATATAAGACTAACCATATTCAAGTATCTTCTTCAACACTGTTAGCAGTGGCTGTTGACGAATTTATATAGTTCTATGTAAGAATATTGAGTGGAAGTTTTGACCTAATGAAGCATTTAATATTGAGAATCAATTGAATCTCCTATAGAACAATTTCCAAAATTACTATCTGAATTAAAGGTAACTTTCAGTATTTACCCTTTTAATTCCAAGATAATATTTGGCAAATATATGCTCATATTTGAGGAAGAATTGTTTTAAATTTGGGTCAAAATATCTGCAGGCCCATAGAGGACCAGACCGGTTCAGACATTTGCGTTACCCACGTCGTGCACGTCTGCACATTTACAAACCAACAATTGGTTCCACATTTTCTGCAACAACGTTTGAATCAATTTCTCATTCAAAGCTCCAAAATTATCTAATTTTCCAACAACCCCCACATGAATGGAATTGATTGATTTAATCAAAAATATATTGACTCAATGTGGTGATAGATTCTACGATCGATAGCTGCTTAGGATAGGTAGGTGTCCACCCTTGAACCTTCCCTTGTGAAACTAAATTTACTTTACTGGCTGATCAGTAGACGTGATGTCCTTGAGCTGTATGTCGTTTGTGTAAACGATGATATACTTCACACAACTACCTCTCTGACAAAAGTGTTAGTTCTCATGGGTATGTCCATATGGTCGTGGACATCGCCTGGTTCTGTAAGAGTTTTAAAGAACTATGCCCAATAGTCTCATTGAAGAGGCCTCACTTCACTCTCACATAGATGACTTATGTTGCTTAACTTTCCAAAGCACACAGTGGTCATTAAAAACATTCCTTAGCCTAAACCACTTTGATCACTGTTTACATCATATGAATTGACTTGGGGATAAGAACCCCTACAGTAACCGCACAGGTCTATGCAATTAGGTTGTCCCTTTGAACCTAGATCTTAGGATCTCCAGTCAGCTAGGTAGGGTTTTCCTTCACACAGCGCCTTAATTTTTCTGGGCTTTAGTCTCATTCCTTTCGATGTTTTCTCAACTTGATCTCAATTTAAGCCTTTGGTTAATAGATTCACAACGTTATTCTTTGATTTCAAAAAATCAATAGAGATAACTTCATTTGAGATCAGTTGTCTAATGGTATTATGTTAACAACGCATATGTCTCGACTTACCATTATACACAAAGCTCTATGCCTTACCTATTGTGGGCACTGGATTTGGTCGTTCAGGAATATCCTCCAAGAAATTTCTAAAGCCATTCGACTTCTTTTCTAGACTTGTCTAAAACTACAAAATCAGATTCTATTATGGATTTGATTGTAACCATTTTTCTTGAGGATTTCAATGACACTGTTCCTCCTCCCAAAGTGAAGACAAATCCACTTATGCCTTTGATATCTTGAATATCAGATATCCAATCAGCATCGGAGTATCATTCGAAATAGTAGGATCTCTGGAATAATGCAATTCATAATCTTGAGTATATCTAAGATATCTCAATACCCTCACAATTGCTTTCTGGTGATTTTCACCTGAATTGCTTGTGAATCTACTTGAACTGCTCATAGTAGAATCAATATCTGGCCTAGTGTAGTGTTGCGTGTAAAATATTCTATCGCAATTGTAGTGCAAGTATACACGACGCAAGTAGTAAAGTGATACGAAGTATCAAATATCGTCTCCACAGGGATTGGGCTAATGACTTCACCTAAATTCACTGCACAAAGTAAAAGAAATAGTTTGAGAGAATTGTCACGAAAATAATAAGGAAAACGCAAATAAAAGAAGTAAGATATCAAGATAAAGAGAATGGGCTGGTATTGAGTTGCTCGGTAGTGCAGGTATTGAATTGCTTAGGATCTCCAGTTCTGTCGTCGCACCCGTCGCCGACAGCACCTGTTGCGGCGTCTGTCCGTTAGCTGTCGCGGCAGCGAACACTAACTCCGTACTTCAAGCTTGGCAAGAATCCCAGATCTGCCTTGCCCTATCCTTAGGCACAAGTCTGTCGATGATCACGTCTTTGATGATACCTCCCGGCGTGAATCGAAGGATGAACACCGATGTGTATGAATTCTTCCTTAGCCACTTAACCTCGCCCTATCCCTAGGCACGAGATGGTTCAACTATAAACTAGAGAACGCGCTCTTATCTCTTTCGTATACTTAACTCTCCCGATGCTAAGTAAATGGATAACCTCACAATGCTCTCCCGATGCTCTTGTAAGATATTAGAACCAAGATAAAAGAACTTGAAGTTTATTTTATTGAACTTGAAAAATCCTAAAACAAAGCAACCCTTGCAACTACTTTACAAAACAACCCGTAGCCCTAGGGGGAATTTAGAACATGTCGGTGACAGGTAAACGGCAGGGGTTTGATTTCGGTTATGGGGTAATCCGTTTTGCTCCTAGGTTAAATCTATGCCCTTATATAAGCTTTGGGCTCAAGTTATCTAATGTAACAAGGATTACAACTTTAATTAAAAGTAAGATTCTAATAAAGACTAAATCTCTAAAGTCTCCTACTTTACAGCCGCATCCTTATTTTGTGGGAATTCCTTTCCTTGAGCTTTGGCTTGACATATCTTTTGATCCGGAGCTTGGAAAAATATTTGGCTTTCACACGACAGACGAGCAGATTTTTCTCTATCTATCGAGGTCCACTTTACTTTTCCTCTTCATAAAGTTGCTGTCACCTTGTTGTCACGACAGGTCCATGACAGGTTCGTCTTCTTCGGCTGCTTGTCCAGTTCAGCTCTTCTGCTTATCTGTCCTGCGCCTGCCTTCATCGTCAACCATGGCAGATACCTGCAAAATATGCCATCTTTTAGTAGAATCCGTGCCTTTTATATAATTGTGATGTTTTATTGAAAACTAACCTAAATGCAATGCAATGATGCTTGAATGCAGCAGAAATATGGGTTAAAAAAGGTGTAAATAATAGAACTTTTACACACTCAACACACCCCCAAACTCAAGTTTTTGCTTGCCCTCAAGCAATCAAGACTTAAAAGAAAAATGAAAATTTTTGTGTTGGCCTTCAAACAGTGAACTGTCCCTTACCCGTCGCTCATTCTCTGTGGCGGCAGCAACCCGTCGGAAAGATTAGGATCTGTCCGGAATCTCCCTATAGCTCTCGTGCAGTGTGTGCATGCTTGTGAACAGTTATATGCTAAGACTCTCTTAGTTTCACTAGAATATTCAACTCCTTAACTCGAATTTTTATGCCAAAGTTTACTTTCTTGAAGACACATTTTCATGCTTCTTTTTCTATTTTTCAAGCTAAGTTTTACTAGAGCCGGTTTCGGGCACCTCTAGTTTACTAGAGCCGGTTTCGGGCACCTCTAGTTAGCTTCCTAGAGCCGGTTTCGGGCACTTCTAGGTTTTTAAATTTCTTTTGCTAAACTTCTTTCCTAGAGCCAGTGTTAGGCACCTTTAGGGGCTATTCAAGTTCTAAGCATCCTATTCTAGTTTGGCTAAAAGAAATCTAAGCAATATAACAGTCACAAAGGTGTTTAAATTTTCAGAACTATAGAAAGGCTCTAAACTTTTCCTTAACCTGTCCTAAAGATG
This sequence comes from Hibiscus tridactylites, assembly GCA_958450335.1. Lineage (NCBI taxonomy): Eukaryota > Viridiplantae > Streptophyta > Magnoliopsida > Malvales > Malvaceae > Hibiscus > Hibiscus tridactylites. Next base: position 34,684,556 of record OY288272.1, on the reverse strand, counting down.
CTGCCACGACAGAGCCGTCATGACAGGTAAGTTAACTTCACAGTTTTAAGCCAACAGTTTTATATTTTCTGAATTTTTTTTGAGAACTTATTTAAAATAAAAGACACAACAATTAATAAAAAGATGTAGCAAGACTCCATTAATGATGGAGGGTTGCCACCCCCAAACTCGAGGGTTGCATTGCCCTCAATGCAAAATGACAGAAAAATTAAAGGCAGGTACATCACAAAATATAAATTAAGCAGGCAGCAAGAAAGGAAAATAAAGACTTAGATTTGCAGTCGCTGTCCTCGCTGCTGCTACTGACGCGGATCTGATGGCGGTGTCTGCGCTGTGGAGGGGGCTGGGCAGGTTCAGGAGCAGGTTGAGGGGCAGGTTGCTCCACTAGCTGGACGTCGGAACTGCTGCCGCTGTCCCATGTGCTAATGGTGGTGGTGCTAGCCTTGGGCAGCCGTTTCTTGTCTGCCATGTGCTTTATCCGCTTGACCGGCGTGAATTCCCTCTCCAAATTCCGCCCGATCAGAGGGCTGTCATCGGAGGCCGGTCGCTTCGTTCCTCTGGCAGGGGTGTCGGCCGGTTGACTGCCTGCTGCCGTCGGGGCAGGTGATGGGGTGGAGGCGGCAGAATGTGTATGGGGAGAGGCAGGTGGTGTAGGTGTAGGGGATGGGATATGGAAATAGTGGACAGGGAAGGTGGGGAAGATGACATCAGAATAATGTAAAGTATCGGTAATGAAAGTTACCGTTGCGTTGGTGAAATCGCGGATGAAAGTCATCAATCCCATTTGCCGCTCCTCTACTCGTTGGATTGCAGCAAGGATGTAAGCAGACTGGTCTGTCAGAGCGGTGGCGGCGGCAGCTTCAGGGGCAGGCTCGGTGGCAGGTTCATCATCGGAATCAGCAGGAGGGGCATTTGGGTCGAAGGCATTGATGGGTGATACGACTATGACCTCCATGAGGCTGGAGATGTTGTTGTCAGTCCAGACGCTGCCCTTTTTGATCTTGTCGGAGGGTTCCTCTGGTACGGCAGCACAGCGGCAGAGGGCGGTGATGGTGAACGGCAGGCAGAGTCGTGAGTCCGAGCGGAAGGCACAATCGAGGATGCTGTCCCGCATGTACCTGCCCACATTGATGGGCCTGTCGTGCATAATCGAGTGAATGAGGGCCAAGCGCTGTCGGTTGACTGTCGTATGGTGGGACGAGGGCAGGATACGCTTTTTGATGAAAGCGTTCCATAGTTTTGCTTCAGGGAGTAGCTGCGCCCTATTGACGGAGTGGGGATTCTTCTTGCTGGTGGTCCATGTCGTCCCAGCCTCTGTCAGCTCCCTCATGACAGCATCATGGGCAGCAGCGTCGAGGGTGTCCCAAAATTGTTGGTGAGCATCATCATTGGGGCCAAAGAAGAGGCCGAACGTGTGGTTGATGCTGTTGGCGGTGAAGGGTACTGCCACTCCTCGGACGGTGACAGATGTCGCCGTTTTGCTGTCGATGGCCTCGTAAAATTCTCAGACCAAAGTATCATTTAACTCCGCCGGCTGCTCGGCAAAGTCCTCCCATAGCTGTGCCGTTATGGCTTTCACAATGAACGGCCGCAGTCCCATATGAGGGGCATCTCTGTTGTATATAAAGCCACGCTCCTCCCATAGCTCCTTTTTGGCGAATGGTGATGCTGCTGCTGAAGAAGAAGCGGCAGCAGCGTTTTGACGGGTTTGTCTTGATGACATTTTGGTTGCAAGGGCTGAAAAAAAGAGAAAATAGATAAAACTAGAGGAGAATAACAAGAGAGAAAAATCAGAAGTGATGAAAAATGAAAATGGGAAGGGGTTTATATAGCGGTCGAGTAGCTGCCCATTTAATGCCGCAACGGCAGGCGGGAATAACGGGGCGGCAGATTGAATGTAGCGTGTCTGACGCGTCTGACATGCATTTATGCGTCTGCTACGCGTCTGCCGCACGCTTCTGCGTCTGCCGTGTCAGTCTGTTGACAGCCTGTCATATCCGTCTGCGGTGGCAGCCGAAACGACAGGTTTCCATAAATGGGCTTTAGTGGGCTGATGGATGGCCGGTGGGCTTGGGTCACTTCTCCTTTTCTTCTTGACTCCTTTATTTCCTAAAAACTGAAATTAGAAAAACAAAACATTATTCGAATAAAATAAACCTAATTTCCTAATAAATAATAATAAATAATAAAATAAATAAAAATAAAAATTAGGTTAAATTAGGGATGCCTTGTGGGGCATCACCTAAAGTAACCACTTCCTGTATTCCTGGGGCTTCAGTCCCCTGATAATGCTTGAGGCGTTGTCCATTGACTTTGAATTGGTGCCCGTCCTTTAATGATTGAATTGTAATGGCACCATGGGGAAAAACTTGAACCACTTGGAACGGGCCAGACCATCTAGATTTGAGCTTCCCTGGAAAGAGTTTCAACCTAGAATTAAACAACAACACAAGCTGCCCTGGACAGAACTGTCGTGGCAGCAGCTTCTTGTCATGCCACTTCTTAGTCTTTTCCTTGTAAATCCTTGCATTGTCGTAGGCCATTGTCCGTATTTCATCGATCTCATTCAAATCTAACAGCCTTTTTTGGCCTGCCTTGTCCAAGTCCATGTTTACTACCTTGATTGCCCAATATGCCTTGTGCTCTATCTCGACAGGCAGGTGACAGGTTTTCCCATAAATCAAACGATATGGAGACATGCCCAATGGAGTCTTGAAAGCTGTTCTGTATGCCCATAATGCATCATTCAGAAGTAAAGACCAATCTTTCCTAGTTGGTTTGACCATCTTTTAAGGAATGTTCTTCACTTCCCTGTTGGAAATCTCGGCCTGTCCATTGGTCTGTGGGTGGTATGCTGTCGCGATCCTGTGCTTGACACCATATTTTTTCAAGGCGGCAGCAGTTACCCTATTGTCAAAATGTCTCCCTTCATCACTGATAATCGCCCTAGGGATGCCAAATCTAGAAAATATGTTTTTGTGCAAAAACTTTTGGACCGTTTTGGCATCATTCTTTTGAGTTGCGATTGCTTCTACCCACTTGGAGACATAATCCACTGCTAGGAGGATGTAAAGATTTCCAAATGAAGATGGAAAAGGTCCCATAAAATCAATCCCCCAAACGTCGAAGATCTCGACTTCTAGGATATTATGCAGTGGCATCTCGTTTCTCCTCGAGATGTTACCTGTCCGCTGGCACCTGTCACAGTTCTTGTAAAAGTCCTGTGCATCTTTATATAGTGTCGGCCAGTAGAACCCTGACTGCAGCACCTTGGCAGCAGTTTTGTTTCCTCCTAAGTGTCCTCCTTATTGTGAAGCATGACAGTGATGGAGAATGTCTTCTTGCTCTTCTTGTGGTACACACCTCCTTATAACCTGATCTGCGCACATTTTGAAAAGAAGAGGTTCGTCCCAATAATAATGCTTAACATCATTTTGGAACCTCTTCCTGGCTTGATAATTAAGATCAGAAGGTAATATTCCGCTAACTATAAAATTAACGAAATCAGCATACCAGGGAAGGTTAGAAGACTTACCTGCCGCCATGGCTGTCGCGACAGCGATTGCGGCAGCAAAGAGCTGCTCATCTGGGAAGGTCTCCAGTATGTGTGTATCATCAATGTGTAGACTCCGTCCCATCTCCAATCTCGACAAGTGGTCTGCCACCTGATTTTCTGTCCCCTTTTTGTCTTTGATTTCAAGGTCGAACTCTTGTAATAGCAAGATCCATCGTATCAACCTAGGCTTCGCATCCTTCTTTGCGAACAAATACTTGAGGGCAGAATGATCTGTGTGCACTATTACTTTCGTCCCAAGTATATAAGAACGAAACTTGTCGATGGAGAACACCACAGCTAACAGCTCCTTTTCTGTGGTGGTATAGTTCACTTGGGCATCATTCAATGTTTTGCTGGCGTAGTATATGACATGAAACAGCCTGTCCTTGTGCTGCCCAAGTGCTGCCCTGACAGCATAGTCACTGGCATCACACATGATCTCAAATGGTTGTGTCCAGTCTGGTGGCTGTACTATGGGGGCTATCACTAGCTTTTCCTTCAGAACCTTGAATGCTTCAGTACATTCTTCATTAAAGTCAAAGGGTCGGTTCTTCTCTAAGAGATGACATAGGGGCTTCGTGATTTTTGAGAAATTCGCGATAAATCTCCTATAAAAACCAGCATGCCCTAGAAAACTCCTAATGCCCTTGACTGTGATTGGCGGCGGCAGCTTCTCAATTACCTCTATTTTGGCCCTGTCGACTTCTATCCCACGGCAGCTAATCTTATGGCCAAGGACTATCCCCTCATCCACCATAAAGTGGCATTTTTCCCAATTTAAAACAAGATTAGCTTTTTCACATCTTTCAAGTACCTTTTGTAAGTTGCCGAGGCAGCTCTCAAAATCGTCTCCAAAGACGGAAAAATCATCCATGAAAATCTCAAGGAAGTCCTCTACCATGTCGGAGAATATGGCCATCATGCACCTTTGGAAGGTGGCAGGTGCATTACAGAGTCCAAACGGCATCCTCCTAAACGCGTATGTACCGTAGGGGCATGTGAACGTCGTTTTCTCTTGATCCTCTGGTGCAATAGCAATTTGATTGTAACCTGAGTAACCATCAAGAAAACAATAGTAAGGCTTACCCGCTAATCTATCAAGCATTTGATCAATAAAGGGTAAAGGAAAGTGATCCTTTCTGGTAGCTTTGTTAAGCTTCCGATAGTCCATACAAACCCTCCAACCGGTCACAGTCCTGGTTGGGATTAACTCATTGTTTTCGTTGGTTATCACGGTCATGCCTCCTTTCTTGGGAACACATTGCACCGGGCTTACCCATTTGCTGTCGGAGATGGCGTAAATAATACCAGCATCTAACCATTTAATGATCTCCTTACGCACTACCTCCTTCATCGCATGGTTTAGCCGCCTTTGGGCATCTATAGTCGGCTTATGATCTTCCTCAAGGAGGATTTTGTGCATGCATAACGCCGGACTAATGCCTTGAATGTCTGCTATCGTCCATCCAATCGCCTTCTTGTGCTGCCTTAACATGTCGATCAGCTGTCGTTCCTGTTCCTGCGGCAGCTTAGCAGAGATGATTACGGGCAGTGTGTCATCACAACCAAGATAAGCATATTTAAGCTGCCCTGGCAGGGGCTTAAGTTCTAAGACAGGTGGTTCAACAGTAGAGGGCTTTTGGATTAAATGGTTATCCGAAGTGTAATTCAAAGGTTCGAATAACTTACCTGGACGATGGTCTAACCAGTCTGCCTCCTCATGACCTTCAGTATCAGATGTATCGGATTCAGAGGAGTCGCTGTCGTCTGTCCTGTCGTCGTCGCTGTCATCATTGCTGTCGTGACAGGCCTGTAGATGGCTGTCGCAGCAGTGACCAAATTTTATATCACGGCAGCCCGACCTGATGCAAGGTTGATCAAAGGTCACCTCAATGATGGCCTTGCATTCCTCATCCACATCAGCATGTTTCATCGCTTGGAGAACATTCAACTTAATTTCTTGATCGTTCACGCGCATTGTGAGTTCTCCTTTCTCCACATCAATCAATGATCTGCCCGTGGCTAAGAAGGGTCGCCCAAGGATGACTGGTGCGTTCTCATCTGCCTCACAATCTAAAATAAGAAAGTCAGCAGGAAATATAAGCTTATCCGCTCTTACCAAAATATCTTCAATTTTTCCCTCGGGGTGAACGTAAGAGCGGTCGGCTAGCTGTAGGGTAACTGTCGTGGGCTGCGCCTTGCCAATACCTAGTTTCTGAAAAACAGATTTGGGCATTAGATTAACACTAGCACCAACATCACATAATGCCTTACCCACAAATCTGTCGCCGATTACGCAAGGTATGATGAAGCTCCCTGGATCCTTCTTTTTCTAGGGTGGCTGCCGATGAAGAATACTCATGCAACCTTCTTGCATCCTTACCGTTTCAAATTCCCCAAGTTTAGATTTTTTCGACATAACATCCTTGAGAAATTTAGCATAACCGGGCATCTCCCTAACATCATCTAACAACGGAATATTAATATGAACCTGTTTAAAGATATCATAAATCTTTTTAAGTTGAGATTCATGCTTAGCTTGCTGTATCCGTTGCGGAAAAGGTGGTGGAGGACGGTAATCAGCAATGCGTCCTTCCCACTGCATGCGAATCTGAGGACGATAATCTTCTTTTTTCTCCTCTGTCGCTTCTGCTGTCGTGACAGACTCATCGGCAGCAGTCTGTTTATCACCTGTCGGGGCAGCTTCCTCGGCAGGTTTATCCAAGGCAGGTTCCTTTTCTGTTTCCGCTTCTTTTTCCGGCCCTGGTAACTTTTTCCCACTCCTAGTGGTAATCGCCTTACATTGCTCATGTGGGGGCGGTCTAGCATTTTCAGTATTGCTAGGGAATCCTCCATTCTGCCGTGGCTTAATATGCTGCGACACCTGACCCATTTGTGTCTCTAGAGATTTCAAGGTAGCCTCATGATTTGTCATTCTCATCTTGGTTTCATCCATAAAGTTTTCCGTCTTCTTGACAAACTGATTAATATTCTCCATATACGTACCAGTCTGAGACATAAAGGTGGCTAGAGTCTGTTCCAATATACTACTCGTGGCAGGTGGTGGCTGCTGTTGTTGCTGAGGTGGCAGGTTCTGCGGCAGATGTTGTCGCGTCAACAATCTAGGACCCCCTGATTCTGATTATGCGCTTGTGGATTCAGGGCGTTGTTGGGGTTACTCCAGGAAAATTTGGGATTCTTCCTCCAATTAGGGTTGTAGTTGTTGGAGTTATAATTCGGCTTGTAATTTCCAACATACTTTCCCTCCTCTATATTTATTGGGCAATCATCCCTACTATGATTTCCCTCACAAGTAGCACAAACTTCCTCGACAGCAAATCCTTGTAATTCATCATCATTCAATAACTTTTTCATTGCTTTAGTAAGGAATGCTACCTGCGATTTCATAGTGCTGTCGGCTTCATAGTCCTTGACAGCAAGTACCCGTTTACCTCCTCTTCTAGCGGTTGGAAACTGCTCCTCATTCTTAGCCAGATGTTTCAAAACTTGCAGGGCCTCGTCCGGATCTTTATCCAATAATAGTCCATTCGCTGCAGAATCAATTCGAATGCGAGTTTGTAAGTTAGCAGCATTATAAAACTTAGTTACCTGATTCCAGACGGGAAATCCATGCATTGGGCAGTTTCGAAGAAGAGTTGTAAATCTGTCCCAGGCCTCGTGCATTGGCTCGTCATCTTCCTGTTGAAAAGTAGCAATTTCGTTACGTAATCGCTCAGCTAAATGTGAAGGATTAAAACGAGACAAAAATTCACGAGTTAAATCTGCCCAGGTCATAATAGAACCCGGTGTAAGTTTATTCCACCAAGTTTTAGCTCTGTCCCTCAATGAATGGGGAAATAACCGAAGCCTCAGTATCTCCGGACTAACTCCTGGTAGTCTAAACGAACCACAGATCTCTTGGAACGTTTTGAGATGCTCTCTAGCATCTTCTGTCGCAGAACCACTGAACTGCCCAGCGTTGTTGATCATACTAAACATGACAGGTTTAAGTTCGAAGTTGTCAACATCAATATCCGGCAGCGTGGTCTCCAGTTCTACATGATCGTTCAGCATGTAGTCACGACATGACCATCGTCCACCTGCCGCGGGCGGGTCACCGACAGGCGGTACACCATCACCAACAGGCTGATTACGGGCCATCTGCTCTAGCTGTTCCTCGAGGTATTCGTTCCGGTCTAAGAGGTGGCGAATCTGTTTCTTGAGATTGAAGGAACGTTCGATTTCCGGATCTAATTTATACTCATGATCTTCGCCTCTTTTAGATCTGCGCATAAACAAGAAAACCTCGTGAAAAGCAAGAGTTTAAAACACAAAAGAAAAATTAAAGAAAATTTAAATAAAAACAAAAAACGAAAATAAAAACAAAAAGTGCAAGAAAAGAAAGGTGTAGTTATGTTGCCAATCCCCGGCAACGGCGCCAAAAACTTGTTGCGTGTAAAATAGTCTATCGCAATTGTAGTGCAAGTATACACGACGCAAGTAGTAAAGTGATACGAAGTATCGGATATCGTCTCCACAGGGATTGGGCTAATGACTTCACCTAAATTCACTGCACAAAGTAAAAGAAATAGTTTGAGAGAATTGTCACGAAAATAATAAGGAAAACGCAAATAAAAGAAGTAAGATATCAAGATAAAGAGAATGGGCTGGTATTGAGTTGCTCGGTAGTGCAGGTATTGAATTGCTTAGGATCTCCAGTTCTGTCGTCGCACCCGTCGCCGACAGCACCAATCGCGGCGTCTGTCCGTTAGCTGTCGCGGCAGCGAACACTAACTCCGTACTTCAAGCTTGGCAAGAATCCCAGATCTGCCTTGCCCTATCCCTAGGCACAAGTCTGTCGATGATCACGTCTTTGATGATACCTCCCGGCGTGAATCGAAGGATGAACACCGATGTGTATGAATTCTTCCTTAGCCACTTAACCTCGCCCTATCCCTAGGCACGAGATGGTTCAACTATAAACTAGAGAACGCGCTCTTATCTCTTTCGTATACTTAACTCTCCCGATGCTAAGTAAATGGATAACCTCACAATGCTCTCCCGATGCTCTTGTAAGATATTAGAACCAAGATAAAAGAACTTGAAGTTTATTTTATTGAACTTGAAAAATCCTAAAACAAAGCAACCCTTGCAACTAATTTACAAAACAACCTGTAGCCCTAGGGGGAATTTAGAACATGTCGGTGACAGGTAAACGGCAGGGGTTTGGTTTCGGTTATGGGGTAATCCGTTCTGCTCCTAGGTTAAATCTATGCTCTTATATAAGCTTTGGGCTCAAGTTATCTAAGGTAACAAGGATTACAACTTTAATTAAAAGTAAGATTCTAATAAAGACTAAATCTCTAAAGTCTCCTACTTTACAGCCGCATCCTTATTTTGTGGGAATTCCTTTCCTTGAGCTTTGGCTTGACATATCTTTTGATCCGGGGCTTGGAAAAATATTTGGCTTTCACACGACAGACGAGCATATTTTTCTCTATCTATCGAGATCCACTTTACTTTTCCTCTTCATAAAGTTGCTGTCACCTTGTTGTCACGACAGGTCCTTGACAGATTCGTCTTCTTCGGCTGCTTGTCCAGTTCAGCTCTTCTGCTTATCTGTCCTGCGCCTGCCTTCATCGTCAACCATGGCAGATACCTGCAAAATATGCCATCTTTTAGTAGAATCCGTGCCTTTTATATAATTGTGATGTTTTATTGAAAACTAACCTAAATGCAATGCAATGATGCTTGAATGCAGCAGAAATATGGGTTAAAAAGGGTGTAAATAATAGAATTTTTACACACTCAACATGTAGCTCATCAGACTGCATATGACTCTTGCATATTCTACTTGGTCAACACTTTGGTTTTTATTCTTGGACAAATGTTGGCATGTATATATTGGAGTTATGGTCATACCAGAAACATCCTTGCCAAACTTCTCTAGTCCACGTAGTGTGACTACGTCAATATGGGACCTTCAAGTGACCGTTTGATTTGGATGCCCAAAATCAAATCCGTTAATCTCATATTTTTCATGTCCATCTTGAATTTGACTAGTCTTTGGTACGTTTACCATTTCATTGTTGCTTCTAACAATGAGTATGTTATCAACATAATATATCCAATGTTAGTAGTTTTTACATATTTGTCACACTCATTTATCTTGAATTCGTTTGTCATCATGACATTATCGAACTTCTCATGTCTTTACTTTAATGCTTGTTTAAGTCAATACAAGGACTTCACCAATATACAGACTTTCCTCTCTTGACTTGTTTAAGTCAATGCTTCGTTTGTCATCATGTATATTTCTTCATCAAGATCTTCATTTAGGAAAACTGTTTTAACATCTATTTGATGTACTTTTAGATTCCGCAAAGCGGCAATTGTAAGTATCATCCTTATGGAGGTTAACCTTGATACAAGAGAGTATGTATCGGAATAGACAAGGCTTTCCTTTTGTCGGTAACCTTTTGTTACCAATCTGGCCTTTGTACTTATCAATTGTTCCATCTACTTTCATTTTTCATTTGAAAATCCATTTAGAACTCAGTGCTTTAGTTCTCGGAGGAAGATCCACTAATTCCCACATATGGTTTTGCATGATAGAATCAATTTCACTCTTAATGGCATCCTTCCATAAGGTGCCTTTAGACGAACGTATAACATCATTATACGTTTGAGATTCAACCTCTAGCATAAAGTTTAGAAAAACTGATCCAAAGGATTTGTAACGCCCCGGTTTTGGGCTTAGAAGTTTTGGGCTTGGACCGGTTCGGTCAAAATGCGGTTCGAATATAAAAGAGTGAAATTAGGAAAACCTAGTTCGGGTTGCATTAAAAATATGGAAAAATGTTCTAAAATCCTCTTTTAATATATATATAAGTGAACTGTGAAATCAATTATACAAAATGAGGTTTGGAAGGATGACATTTTGGCTAGTGACCAAAATGTAATCTTTGAAAACTGCGTGACTGTTTTAAAAAGGATTGAAACTTTGAATCTTTAAGGAGCTATTTACCCAAAGGGAGTTTCTCCAGATTTTTCTAAGATATTAAATGATTTATTAAAGGTTTTGTTGGGCTAGTGACCAAAGTGTAAGGACTCCTCTTTGTTGGGCTGAAACGGGTCAGAGGTTGGTTTCGATGCCGACTTTGTTGAAAGGAACCACCGAGAAGGTGAAGCTCATTTGTGAGCGTTTGAAGACAGCTTTTGATCGGCAAAAGTCTTACGCGGATTTGAAGCGTAAGGAGATAGAGTATGCGGTGGGTGACCGTGTGTTTTTGAAGGTTTCGCCTTGGAAAAAGGTGATGAGGTTTGGCCGGAAGGGTAAGTTGAGCCCTAGGTACATTGGACCATACGAGGTGATTGAGCGTGTGGGTCCTGTTGCGTACAAGTTGAGGCTACCTCAAGAGTTGGAGAAGATTCATGATGTGTTTCATGTTTCTATGCTCCGGAAGTATAGATCAGATCCTTCGCATGTGATGCCTGTGGAGTAAGTGGAATTGAATCCGGATTTGACCTATGATGAGGAACCTGTGAAGATTCTGGATTCGGACAGCAAGGTTCTTCGTGGCAAGACCATTGAATTGGTAAAGGTGTTGTGGAAGCACTGTGGTGTTGAGGAAGCCACGTGGGAACGGAAGGATGATATGCTGAAGTAGTTTCCGTATCTCTTTCCTTCAGGTAAATTTCGAGGACGAAATTTCTTAAGGGGGGGAGAGTTGTAACGCCCCGGTTTTGGGCTTAGAAGTTTTGGGCTTGGACCGGTTCGGTCAAAGTGCGGTTTGAATATAAAAGAGTGAAATTAGGAAAACCTAGTTCGGATTGCATTAAAAATATGGAAAAATGTTCTAAAATCCTCTTTTAATATATATAAGTGAACTGTGAAATCAATTTTACAAAATGAGGTTTGGAAGGATGACATTTTGGCTAGTGACCAAAATGTAATTTTTGAAAACTGCGTGACTGTTTTAAAAAGGATTGAAACTTTGAATCTTTAAGGAGCTATTTACCCAAAGGGAGTTTCTCCAGATTTTTCTAAGATATTAAATGATTTATTAAAGGTTTTTAAATAAAATAAAAAATGGAGGGAAGATATTTTGTCATTTCCAACTAACTTTCCATAATTTCTATTTTCCCTTTTCTCTCATTTTCTCTCAAACCAAACATCTTTCTCCAGAGCTTTTTCCTCTGATTTTGCTACCTAAATACCTCTTTTCAATTCTCTTTTGATTGCTAATCATCTCCTCATCAAAACCTCACCATTTGCTAATTAGATTTCCAAGATTTTGGTTCCAAAAAGGGAGAAAACTCAAGTTTGGAGGTAAGAACGTCCTTCTCCTCTAAACTCTCAGTTCTTTACTGAAATTCCTAAGTTCTCAATCCTTAAATTGTGTTTTATAAAAGGTTTTATAGATGTATTCATGATCTTGGCTTTTAAATGCAAGATTTGCTTGATTTTGATGAAAATTCGTATGATCTGTTTAAGCAGTGATTTGAGGTGTATTTTTGATGTTAAATGAATGTTAATTTGATAAGGAATTGAGGTTTAATTAATGCAATCCCGGATAGGTTGAATTTCCTAAGTTTAGCTTGTGTTTTTTATGGTTTTTGGAGTGATCTTGATGATCTGTTATGGCTGGAGGTATAAGGATGTGTTGAGATCCATTTTGGATGTTAATTGATGTTTAGGAATGTTTAGATTTGATGGATCATGGCTGGGTAATGTTGTGAAGTTGTTTGGATGCATTTTCGGTTGTGTTTGGTAGGCGAAAGTGGAGTGTAGATGAGAGCAGCGGGTTTAGGTGCTTTCATTGAAGCTATTAATGCATGATGATGCATTAATCCTCTGCTTTGATGTGTTAAAAACAGGGGAAGCATCTTTGGATCCAAGTGGTGGTGATCCGGAAGCTTGATTGGTGTTTCGGCAAGAGGCGAAACGGAATCGGTGAGTGGATTTTGGTTTTCATTCTTGAAACTAATGTTTTGAAGGTTTGGGAGCTTAGTTTAAATCTAAGCAACTTAGCTAAGCTCAAGAGTAAGTTTTCGGAAACTCTCTCTTGATGATGAGCCATGGTTTGGTTGTATGCAATGTGGTTGTTTGCATGTTTTAAATCATGTTTTGAAAGCATATTTAGCATGTTTATTTGCTGAGATTATAAGCCATGTGTTGAAGGATGCTCAAGGTAAGAGATCCTTGTTTTTTAACATTGTTTAAATGTGGTTTGATGCTTAAAGATGCATGATGTTTATGGCTTGGTTTAATGCTGTAAAACAGTGGATTAATGTTGTTAATGATGCATATTGGCAAGTGATGTTTAAGGTCACAAAGGTGTTTAAAAGTCCTTGTGTGAGCCTTTTTTATTTAAGAACAACATGGTGGTTAAAAGTCCATGGTTGGTTCTTGGTTAAGATCATCAAGGTGGTTAAAATTCCTTGGATGAGTCTTGTGTATTTAAGGACAATATGGTGTTTAAAAGTCCATGATTGGTCCTTGGTTAAGGTTACAAAGGTGGTTAAAATTCCTTGTGTAAGCCTTGTTATTTAAGAACATCAAGGTGTTTAAAAGTCCTTGGATGGTTCTTGTTAAGGAAACAAAGGTGTTTAAAAGTCCTTGTGTGGTCCTTGCCATGGTGTTTAAAAGTCCATGGGCCATGGTGTTTAAAAGTCCATGGGGTTAAGGACACAATGGTGTTTAAAAGTCCATGTGTGGTCCTTGGAAAGTATAAGATCACAATGGTGTTTAAAAGTCCATGTGTGAGTCTTATGTTGAATGTATCACTTGTTGCCATTATGACATGATATGAACTTGAAGCATGAGTTGCTTGTTTTAAATGCTTATGAGCATGTTTAAATGTTGGATTGAAGTATGATTTATAAAGGTGTTTTATAAATGCATTATTGTGTGGTTTTAATGAGCATACCTCACTAAGCTTTTGCTTACGCTCTCTCTCTTTCTTAAACCAATAATGCAGAGCATTGCAGTGCATTTGAGGGCAGCAAGGTGGTGAAGAATCCAAGTGGTGAACAAAGCTCATGTATGGTAAAGGTTTCTAAAACACTATTAGCTTTTTGGTAATTTGGCAATGGGGGACCTATGTTGTTGTTTTGGGAGATGTTTTAGACTCCCTAAGTTGGATTTATGTTGCTAATAATGTTGGTATTTGTAATTGGCCTTTATGTGGTTTATTTGGAGGTTTGATGCTTGAATGGTTTGCTAGATAGGAAGAATGTCTATGGATTTGGGGCTTTTCATAATTGATGCTATGTTGATGTTTAGTTGATGCAATTATGTTCCATGAATGTTGTGTGACTTGCTGGTAAAGGTTGGTGGCTTTTGGAGCATGTTTGATAGGTGAATTGCATGTTAAACCAGCTGATTTTCTGCAATCTAGGCAGCCTGTTTCGGAACAGGTGCTACCGTATCGGAACGGGGGCCTGAAATGGCCTGGGCGTTCCGAAACGGGAGGCACTGTTTCGGAATAGTTTGGCTACTGCTAGGCCATGTTTCGGAACCCGTTGCGGAACGGTCCCGCGTTTCGAAACAGGTCTTCCCTGTTTCGGAACACTCGACCGTTGGGCTCTGAATTTGATGGTTAAATGTTTTGCAATGTTTGCATTTTGGTCCTAAAACTTGTTTGTGCAATTGTATGAGTTTGGGATGCCCGTTTGAGCTGAAATTTGGCAGAGAAGCATGAAAGATGATTAATTTCAAGTTGGTAACTTTAAATTGGCTTAAGTCCTTATAATTTTCAGAATTTACAATTTGGTCCCCAAAGTTGTAATTTGTGCAATTGAGTCCCTGAATGTTCTCTGTTGGTTATGATCTTTGTATATGATGTTCTTGTGATTATATCTAGGGATAATTTGCATCTAGAGAAGTTTAAAAAGAAAAAAAGGGTCGTTAATCAAGGTTGACTTTGGTTTTCCCCGTGTAATCTTCTTAATTTGGGTCAACCGTCTAGGCCGGGTTAAGGGGGTTACATTTGGTGGTATCAGAGCTGAGTTCTCGAGTAATTGGGAATGTTATGTGAATGATTTAAGCATGTATGCTTTGTATGCTTGTTGAGTGAAAGCATGATGAGTGAATTGTGATTATGTTGCAATTGTCTTGTATGCTGTGGTGAAGCATGTTGTGGGTACCCATTGCCAAATCAAAGCTAATGAAATGATGTTGTTTTTAAGTGAAAATGAGCTTGAGTACTTGGATTGCTTACCTTGCTGGGCCTAACTTTGTTTATTTCCATTGTGATTGCATTGTTAGAGTATGGCTCCTCGCAGAGAGTTAAGGAGTAATGTGCGAGCTGCGGCTCAAAACGAGAATGAAAATGAAGAGAATGTTGAGAGTGCGGTTTTACCTCCTCCACCGGGTGGTGGTGGTGCTGGGGGTGAAGGAGCTGGAGCTGCAGCGGATGCTGGGGTCACTGGACCTGAAGCTGCTGGTCAGGGGCAAGCTGTTCCTGACATGACAGTGTTGATACAAGCTATTGCTGGAGCTTTTCAAGCCGCAGTAGCTGGAGCTCGAGGAGCTGGGCATCAGGGAGATGCTGGAGTTAGACTACCCTTGGAACGTCTGCGCAGTCTGGGAGGGACTGAGTTCAGGGGTTTGTCAGCTGAAGGTTCAGAGTCTTGGTTGGAGAGTACCAAGAGAATCTTGGGTCAGATGAGTTGCACTGATGTGCAAAAGTTGGGCTGTGTGGTATCCTTGCTTCAGGATGATACATATACGTGGTGGACGACCACGATCTCTGGGATGGCTGAGGCTGATGTAACTTGGACATTCTTCCAAAATGTGTTCAAGAGAAGGTATCTAGGTGTGAGGTACCTAGATGAAAAGAAGCGAGAGTTCATGTCTCTTACCCAGGGGAGCATGACTGTGGCTGAGTATGAAGTGCAGTTTGTTCGACTCAGTCAATTCGCACCTGAGCTTGTCCCGGATGAGCGGGAGAGGTGTGAAAGGTTCCGTTATGCTATAGTGACGGAGGTTAAGATGTATGTGCTGGCTACCGAGTATAGTGATTTCGATGTGCTGGTGGGTCGAGCAAAGGATATTGAGATGAACTTGGGTTTATCTGCTAAGAGTGCTGGGTCAAGTGCTGGCAAACGAGCAGCTGAATATAGTTCCGGTGGTGGACGGAACAAGAGGGGACGTGATCAGAAGTATCAGTCCTCAGCTAAGCGAGGTGGTGGTGCGCCTGCTCGGGGAGGTAATGCTAGAGCTGATCCGAGTGCATGTTGGACGTGTGGTTCACGTGGTCACATGAAGCGTGATTGTCCTCGAGCTGTGAGGGAGGTGCAAGCTCCTGTTGCGGCAGCTGGAAATGGGTGCTGGAACTGTGGATCTGCGGATCATTTGAGGCGAGAGTGTCCTATGTTGGCTGGTGGCCAAGTGCGTGCTCCTGTTGTTGCTGCACCACAGAGAGGTCGTGGGCGCGGTCGTGGTAATTTCCAGCGGAGAGAGGAGGGTGGCCGAGGTGTAGCCCATGTTGTGGCTATTCAGCCTGAGGGTGGTGGCCAAGCCATGGTGTATGCTCAGCGGGAGGGAAGGAATGACGCGGATGTGATCGCAGGTACCTTTACTTTGCAATCCTTGTCATTACTTTCCTTGATTGATTCTGGATCTACGCACTCTTACATCTTGCGTGAGCATGCTGAATTGCTTGGTTTGCCTGTTGAGTCTTTGGATGTTGGTGTTCGTGTCACTAGTTCTTTTGGTGAGACTGTTGTGACTCGAAAGCTTTATAGAAGGTGCCCTTTGGTTGTTCAAGATCATGTTTTTCATGTTGATCTTATGGAGTTGCCTTTCTATGGTTTTGATATAATCCTTGGTATGGATTGGCTTGCTGAGCATCGTGCTGTTGTGGATTGTGAAAATAAGCGAGTTTCGTTGAAGCTTGCGGATGATTATGAGGTGGTTGTGGTTGGTGAGAATGTGAAGTTTCTTGCCAATGTAGTATCTACATTGGAGGCGAGCAGGATGCTGAGGCAAGGTTGTGAAGCTTATCTAGCTTTTGTGATGAATCCTAGCTCTAAGGAGTTGCGTGTGCAAGATATCAGGGTTGTGCGAGAGTTCCCTGGTGTGTTCCCTGAGGAGTTGCCTGGTTTACCTCCTAATCGTGAGGTGGAGTTTGGGATTGAGCTGTATGAGAATACAACTCCTGTGTCCATTACCCCTTATAGAATGGCACCTAAAGAGTTGAAGGAGCTTAAGACACAGTTGCAAGAGTTGCTTGATCGTGCGTTCATTCGGCCAAGTGTGTCGCCTTGGGGTGCACCGGTCTTGTTTGTGAAAAAGAAGGATGGCACTATAAGGATGTGCATTGATTACCGTCAGCTGAACAAGTTGACTATCAAGAATCGGTATCCTTTGCCGAGAATTGATGATCTCTTTGATCAATTTCGGGGAGCAGCTGTGTTCTCTAAGATTGACTTGAGGTCAGGGTATTATCAGTTGAAGGTGAAGGATGTGGATGTGCCTAAGACAGCTTTCAGGACGAGGTATGGGCATTATGAGTTCCTTGTGATGCCGTTTGGGTTGACAAATGCTCCTGCAGCTTTCATGGACATGATGAATCGTGTGTTTCATGAATACCTGGACAAGTTTGTTGTGGTGTTCATTGATGATATCCTCGTGTACTCGCGTACTGAGGAGGAGCATGAAGAGCATTTGAGGATTGTGCTGCAAGCTTTGTTGGAGAATCAGCTTTATGCTAAGCTAAGCAAGTGTGAGTTCTGGCTAAGGGAAGTGGTGTTCCTTGGGCATGTGGTTTCTGCTGAGGGGATTCGTGTTGATCCTCAGAAGGTTGAGGCGGTGATGAATTGGAAGGTTCCTAACTCTGTTCATGAGGTTCGTAGTTTCCTTGGTTTGGCGGGATACTACCGGAGGTTTGTGGATGGGTTTTCTAAGATTGCTGCAGCTTTGACGAAGTTGTTGCAGAAAGATGTTAAGTATGAATGGACGGAAGCGAGACAGCAGGCTTTTGAGAAGCTTAAGGCAGCTTTGACGCAAGCTCCTATCTTGGTTCAACCTGAATCAGGGAAAGAGTTTGTGGTCTACAGTGATGCATCCTATGTTGGTTTGGGATGTGTGTTGATGCAAGAGGGTAAGGTTGTGGCTTATGCATCGCGGCAATTGAAGGTGCATGAGCGCAATTATCCTACGCATGACATTGAGTTGGCTGCGGTGGTTTTTGCTTTGAAGATCTGGAGGCATTATCTGTATGGTGAGAAGTGTACTGTGTACACGGATCACAAGAGTTTGAGGTATCTGATGTCTCAGAAGGAGTTGAATCTTAGGCAGCGACGTTGGGTGGAGTTGCTCAAGGATTATGATTTGACGATTGAGTATCACCCTGGGAAAGCTAATGTTGTAGCGGATGCCTTGAGTAGGAAGGTAGCTGTTGAGCTGAGGGCTATGTTTGCCAGTTTGAGTATTTCGCGTGATGGTGGTCTTGTGGCTGAGTTGCAAGTGAAACCATCTTTGGTTCAGTTGATCAAGGAAAAGCAGTTGCTGGATGATTCCTTGGTACCGCATGTTCAGGATATCGCGGAGGGTAGGACTTCGGATTTCTATTTTAATGATGATGGAGTGTTGTGTTTTGGGAGTCGGATAGTAGTGCCTAATGATGCTGAGTTGAGGCGTGCTATTTTGACTGAAGGTCATAGTAGTCCTTTTGCTATGCACCCTAGTAGTACTAAGATGTATCGTGATCTTCGTGATGAGTACTATTGGGTGGGTTGAAGAAGGATGTTGCAGAGTTTGTGAGCAAGTGCATGGTGTGTCAGCGAGTTAAGGCTGAGCATCAGGTTCCTTCAGGGTTGTTGCAACCGTTGAGAATCCCTGAATGGAAGTGGGAAAGGATTACCATGGATTTTGTATCTGGTTTACCCTTGTCACCGTCGAAGAAGAATTCAGTATGGGTGATTGTGGATCGCCTGACGAAGTGTGCGCATTTCTTGCCTGTGCATACTACGTTTTCTTTGGATAAGCTTGCGGAGCTGTACATTGCTGAGATTGTGCGGCTGCATGGTGTGCCTAAGTCGATTGTGTCGGATAGGGATCCGAGGTTTACATCGCGTTTCTGGCAGTGTTTGCACCAAGCTTTGGGTACAAGGTTGAATTTCAGTACATCTTATCATCCTCAGTCGGATGGTCAGTCTGAGCGAGTTATCCAGATTTTGGAAGATATGTTGAGGTGCTGCGTAATTGAGTTTCAAGGCTCTTGGGAGAAACATTTGCCTTTGGTGGAGTTTGCCTATAACAATAGTTATCAAGCAAGTATTCAAATGGCACCTTATGAGGCTTTGCACGGGAGGAAGTGTAGGACTCCTATTTGTTGGGCTGAAACGGGTCAGAGGTTGGTTTCGATGCCGGCTTTGTTGAAAGGAACCACCGAGAAGGTGAAGCTCATTTGTGAGCATTTGAAGACAGCTTCTGATCGGCAAAAGTCTTACGCGGATTTGAAGCGTAAGGAGATAGAGTATGCGGTGGGTGACCGTGTGTTTTTGAAGGTTTCGCCTTGGAAAAAGGTGATGAGGTTTGGCCGGAAGGGTAAGTTGAGCCCTAGGTACATTGGACCATACGAGGTGATTGAGCGTGTGGGTCCTGTTGCGTACAAGTTGAGGCTACCTCAAGAGTTGGAGAAGATTCATGATGTGTTTCATGTTTCTATGCTCCGGAAGTATAGATCAGATCCTTCGCATGTGATGCCTGTGGAGTAAGTGGAATTGAATCCGGATTTGACCTATGATGAGGAACCTGTGAAGATTCTGGATTCGGACAGCAAAGTTCTTCGTGGCAAGACCATTGAATTGGTAAAGGTGTTGTGGAAGCACCGTGGTGTTGAGAAAGCCACGTGGGAACGGAAGGATGATATGCTGAAGCAGTTTCCGTATCTCTTTCCTTCAGGTAAATTTCGAGGACGAAATTTCTTAAGGGGGGGGGAGAGTTGTAACGCCCCGGTTTTGGGCTTAGAAGTTTTGGGCTTGGACCGGTTCGGTCAAAGTGCGGTTCGAATATAAAAGAGTGAAATTAGGAAAACCTAGTTCGGGTTGCATTAAAAATATGGAAAAATGTTCTAAAATCCTCTTTTAATATATATAAGTGAACTGTGAAATCAATTTTACAAAATGAGGTTTGGAAGGATGACATTTTGGCTAGTGACCAAAATATAATTTTTGAAAACTGCGTGACTGTTTTAAAAAGGATTGAAACTTTGAATCTTTAAGGAGCTATTTACTCAAAGGGAGTTTCTCCAGATTTTTCTAAGATATTAAATGATTTATTAAAGGTTTTTAAATAAAATAAAAAGTGGAGGGAAGATATTTTGTCATTTCCAACTAACTTTCCATAATTTCTATTTTCCCTTTTCTCTCATTTTCTCTCAAACCAAACATCTTTCTCCAGAGCTTTTTCCTCTGATTTTGCTACCTAAATACCTCTTTTCAATTCTCTTTTGATTGCTAATCATCTCCTCATCAAAACCTCACCATTTGCTAATTAGATTTCCAAGATTTTGGTTCCAAAAAGGGAGAAAACTCAAGTTTGGAGGTAAGAACGTCCTTCTCCTCTAAACTCTCAGTTCTTTACTGAAATTCCTAAGTTCTCAATCCTTAAATTGTGTTTTATAAAAGGTTTTATAGATGTATTCATGATCTTGGCTTTTAAATGCAAGATTTGCTTGATTTTGATGAAAATTCGTATGATCTGTTTAAGCAGTGATTTGAGGTGTATTTTTGATGTTAAATGAATGTTAATTTGATAAGGAATTGAGGTTTAATTAATGCAATCCCGGATAGGTTGAATTTCCTAAGTTTAGCTTGTGTTTTTGATGGTTTTTGGAGTGATCTTGATGATCTGTTATGGCTGGAGGTATAAGGATGTGTTGAGGTCCATTTTGGATGTTAATTGATGTTTAGGAATGTTTAGATTTGATGGATCATGGCTGGGTAATGTTGTGTAGTTGTTTGGATGCATTTTCGGTTGTGTTTGGTAGCCGAAAGTGGAGTGTAGATGAGAGCAGCGGGTTTAGGTGCTTTCATTGAAGCTATTAATGCATGATGATGCATTAATCCTCTGCTTTGATGTGTTAAAAACAGGGGAAGCATCTTTGGATCCAAGTGGTGGTGATCCGGAAGCTTGATTGGTGTTTCGGCAAGAGGCGAAACGGAATCGGTGAGTGGATTTTGGTTTTCAGTCTTGAAACCAATGTTTTGAAGGTTTGGGAGCTTAGTTTAAGTCTAAGCAACTTAACTAAGCTCAAGAGTAAGTTTTCGGAAACTCTCTCTTGATGATGAGTCATGGTTTGGTTGTATGCAATGTGGTTGTTTGCATGTTTTAAATCCTGTTTTGAAAGCATATTTAGCATGTTTATTTGCTGAGATTATAAGCCATGTGTTGAAGGATGCTCAAGGTAAGAGATCCTTATTTTTTAACATTGTTTAAATGTGGTTTGATGCTTAAAGATGCATGATGTTTATGGCTTGGTTTAATGCTTTAAAACAGTGGATTAATGTTGTTAATGATGCATATTGGCAAGTGATGTTTAAGGTCACAAAGGTGTTTAAAAGTCCTTGTGTGAGCCTTGTTTATTTAAGAACAACATGGTGGTTAAAAGTCCATGGTTGGTTCTTGGTTAAGATCATCAAGGTGGTTAAAATTCCTTGGATGAGTCTTGTGTATTTAAGGACAATATGGTGTTTAAAAGTCCATGATTGGTCCTTGGTTAAGGTTACAAAGGTGGTTAAAATTCCTTGTGTAAGCCTTGTTATTTAAGAACATCAAGGTGTTTAAAAGTCCTTGGATGGTTCTTGTTAAGGACACAAAGGTGTTTAAAAGTCCTTGTGTGGTCCTTGCCATGGTGTTTAAAAGTCCATGGGCCATGGTGTTTAAAAGTCCATGGGGTTAAGGACACAATGGTGTTTAAAAGTCCATGTGTGGTCCTTGGAAAGTATAAGATCACAATGGTGTTTAAAAGTCCATGTGTGAGTCTTATGTTGAATCTATCACTTGTTGCCATTATGACATGATATGAACTTGAAGCATGAGTTGCTTGTTTTAAATGCTTATGAGCATGTTTAAATGTTGGATTGAAGTATGATTTATAAAGGTGTTTTATAAATGCATTATTGTGTGGTTTTAATGAGCATACCTCACTAAGCTTTTCTTACGCTCTCTCTCTTTCTTAAACCAATAATGCAGAGCATTGAAGTGCATTTGAGGGCAGCAAGGTGGTGAAGAATCCAAGTGGTGAACAAAGCTCATGTATGGTAAAGGTTTCTAAAACACTATTAGCTTTTTGGTAATTTGGCAATGGGGGACCTATGTTGTTGTTTTGGGAGATGTTTTAGACTCCCTAAGTTGGATTTATGTTGCTAATAATGTTGGTATTTGTAATTGGCCTTTATGTGGTTTATTTGGAGGTTTGATGCTTGAATGGTTTGCTAGATAGGAAGAATGTCTATGGATTTGGGGCTTTTCATAATTGATGCTATGTTGATGTTTAGTTGATGCAATTATGTTCCATGAATGTTGTGTGACTTGCTGGTAAAGGTTGGTGGCTTTTGGAGCATGTTTGATAGGTGAATTGCATGTTAAACCAGCTGATTTTCTGCAATAGGCAGCCTGTTTCGGAACAGGTGCTACCGTATCGGAACGGGGGCCTGAAATGGCCTGGGCGTTCCGAAATGGGAGGCACTGTTTCGGAACAGTTTGGCTACTGCCAGGCCATGTTTCGGAACCCGTTGCGGAACGGTCCCGCGTTTCGAAACAGGTCTTCCCTGTTTCGGAACACTCGACCGTTGGGCTCTGAATTTGATGGTTAAATGTTTTGCAATGTTTGCATTTTGGTCCTAAAACTTGTTTGTGCAATTGTATGAGTTTGGGATGCCCGTTTGAGCTGAAATTTGGCAGAGAAGCATGAAAGATGATTAATTTCAAGTTGATAACTTTAAATTGGCTTAAGTCCTTATAATTTTCAGAATTTACAATTTGGTCCCCAAAGTTGTAATTTGTGCAATTGAGTCCCTGAATGTTCTCTGTTGGTTATGATCTTTGTATATGATGTTCTTGTGATTATATCTAGGGATAATTTGCATCTAGAGAAGTTTAAAAAGAAAAAAAAGGGTCGTTAATCAAGGTTGACTTTCGGGTTGACTTTGGTTTTCCCCGTGTAATCTTCTTAATTTGGGTCAACCGTCTAGGCCGGGTTAAGGGGGTTATAGGATTTTTCTACCCTTCCTCGTTTACTTCTTTGTGGCTCTATTTCAAGCTCAACCCCTTGTTGATCATTTGAGCTATCTTTATCGATAATCTTCGAAGTTCGTTTCATTGAACTTTGAACAACTTCCCTAGCTTTATAAGGGAATACATTTTCAAAGAAAGAGACATTCTTTGCTTCCATTATCGTATTCTTGTGAATTTCAGGGTTATTCGATTCATACACAAGAAATTGATATACGATGCTATGTTCTGTATAGCCAATGAAAATACAATCCACCATTTTTTGGGATCTATTTTTATCTGCTTCAGTAATGAGGTCATTACCTTTGCAAGACACCCCCACATTTTCAAGTAGCTGTAGGAAGGTTTAATTACCTTTCATAACTTATATGATGTCTTATCTCTTGAATTATGAGGAACCTTATTTAAAAGGTAATTAGTTTATAGAACAACTTCCCCCTACATGTTAGGCATATTACAATACCAACGTTACTCATATAGAGCTTCTCCCCATCTTAACCCTTTAATTAAGTTTGAGTTTCAACATCATGCTCATAGAGAACAATTTTCTCTATAGCTTCATCTTCGCTTTTAAGCAAATGCACATAACATTATTTGTGCTATCATCAATGAAGGTAATAAACGTATTCCTTCAACCAATATGTTGCCATATCAATTGTTATGCCAATAACATTGTCCTCATTTGGAAGTCTATAGCACAAAGACTTGTTCCCCATCTTATGGCAATTGAAGGATTTTTCATAAAATTTTGCTTCTTGAACACACCGTCTAATTTGCGGTTTGAAGTCATTTTTGACTTCCACTACGTTTGCCATGGTAATATTTGTCTTAGCAATATTTACCTTAGTAACATTTGAAGGTGGTAACAATATTTACCTTATCTTCTCTAATCATAGAAGGATCATCCTTCAGATATTTGACCAGGTTTATCATGGTCAATTATGCAAATTTTTTCAATGAATTTTACTGATTTTTCTATTGTGTCACATAGACATAATTCAAAACAATAGTATTATGAATATGTTAAACATCAGGAATTTAGTCAGAGACTAAAACCAGAAATAGAAACATAATTCCTAACTTTTGTTAGACAACGAAGATTTTGTAAACTAAACCCAAAACAAAAGTTCACACGGTCTTAATAGAAAGAACAATAATAAACAATGCACCAAGTAGGTAACTTATGAAAGAGAGGTGGTGCATGAGGCACGCTTAAATACCAGGTCTTTCAAAGAACCAATCCTAGACATGAACTTTCAAATTGTTTTTCAATCATCCGTTTATGGATTCTATTCTTGAAATCATTCCATGTAACCCCCTAGACCCGCCTATGCGTTACAACGGATCCTAGGAAGTTACATTAGGGTCACCGGAGCGACCCACATTAAAATTTCAAATAAACAAATTGTTAACCATTTAAAATCATAAATCAAATTTTGAATTAAAATACAATTCAAGAAAACATTCAGACTACAAAATAAAAAACTATGATACAAATTGCTAAAACAAGTTTTAGACTCGAATGTAAATCAAGATGTGACATACATGCCCCCTAATTACACAGATACCATACTTCGCAAGCAAGCCGAAGAAACTCTCATACCGATGTTGACAGCTGCAACATGGTCGATCTTCTAACCTGTGATGGTAAAAAAAAAACGTGAGCTTCGAAAAGCTCAGTAATACAAACTACCAAGGGATGCTAAAAACACAAGCAGGTATGGCAAGCTTAACACTGTCATGAAGAACTAGGTAACAATAAGCTCAAATTACGATTCGAGATTTCAGAGGAGCATTATACCAGAAGGTAACAAAGTTGATCTTTATTGGATCACCAGAACCTTAAGATGTGAGTCTAAAGTAAAGATTCAAAAGAGATTCAGATTTCAGAAGTTGAATTAAGGAGTTCAGAGTGGTTCATTAAGCGTGAATTGTAAGTTTACCGAGAGTTAAACTTTAATACATTAATTTAGTAGGGTATGCTTAAGAAGAGGTCAGAAAGTTTTATTAACTTACTTAACTACCCTCTAACCAAATCTCCAAAATGCAATTCCACCTGAAATGCATATAAAAGGTCTTACCCTAGGCTTGAGGCGTAGGAGCCTATCTAAGGGGATACCTTAGGTCCAGAAAGACTTACCTTAGGCCCGTGGGCGTAGGATCTTAACAGAAAGGCTTACCCTAGGCCCATTGGGCGTAGGAGCTTAGGTACAGAAGGACTTACCAGCGCTGAGCCTACAGATCGTCATTCATATCCAGATAATATACCACAAATGATTTAAATTTATATTCAGAAGACAATATTGCAGAAAATAAATATCAAATCTAATTTTTATACCAAAAGACATGTATCAAATTTATTTTACTAACATTATTATTATTATTATTATTATTTCATATTCAATGTCATATATCAGATATATTTTTCATAACAGAGGTCAGAAATCGGAGAATTGCTTTCCTTTCGCATTACAGTATCATACTTTTAAATTTTAAGCATATTGTCTTAGTTTAGAACAAAAAGTATTTACAAATACATGGTACGCGCTTTATGGCCTAATTCATTTCTTAGAGGTACTTGATAGATATCAGAAAGATGACATTTGACGATTTTAGACTAATTTCAGAACGAGGTCCATACGAATAGGGGAGCTCAGTAAGACGAATCAAATTAACATCGAAAGTTGATGCATCAGAATCATTGGGATTTTAGATATATCGAGAGTGATTTGATCGCTAAAGCTTATGAGGGTATTGTTGGTCATTCCGGCCTTCTGATGGTAATTTGGTAAACTGAATCAACAAGGAATAAACGGTGATGTACAGAATTTAGGAATTCTAATTGCTCATTAAGCTTCTGAGCCCCTTTGACTAATTGAAACCCATTAACACAGTATTTAATATCTCACCGAATGGTACACCTCAACCATTCATTTCTCAGAATTGACTACCGAGCAAAACAACAATAGTTCGCCTTCACCAATCGTCCATTGAACTTATTACCAGAAATCAAGCATATATTCGAGTGATATTTTCCAAGTGTTCAAACATGTGCATTGTACCTGAACTCATCCCAAATCATCAAATATGCCTTAGGAGAACATATCCCTTTCATTATTAACTATGTACTTTCCCCAAATAAATTGCATATGCATTCACACGGTATTTTCCCTCTATCATCATAGTGTCTGAATCGACCAACTGACATGAGTCGTATTTTACCACTTTTGGAGTCATTACATCTGTTTGTCTTTATTGAGATTTCTAATTCCATGTCTCAGAAGTATTCTCCGACATTCTAGTATTCGAGGGTATTTCAGACATTACGATGCTCGAAAACGTTTTAATTATTCAGAGTTTCTTGGTTCTTCCATCTATTCATTCGTTTCAGACCTCGGGGATATATCACATATGTCTATCGAATGATAATTGATGCCCGAAGAAAAATATCAGTCTCTAGGGTCATTGTGACCCATCTCGGCCTTATCAGTATATCCAATCGTTTTTAGTCATTTAAATAAATTTAATCTTTTTCGCCCCATTGCTCAATTCATACATACGAATATTTTTCCGTACATTTATCTTCATCGAATTATTCAGAATTCTTGCAACTCAAGCAATTTACAATCTCGAGGGTTTAAGTCTTGTTACCGTGACATTTCAATAGTTTAAGGTTTTCAAGTGTATCAGATGTCTTATCGATTCAAGTATAGCTTCTCGGGTTGTGATTATAGTTAGGGGGTATTTTTGTCATTTGTTAATCAGATATGTCCGACATTTATACTTTTAATAAAAGAGATAACTAGACTTAAAGATTTACCGTCTCAATAATCGTATACTAAACTCGAAAGTCTCTTCGATTTATCAAACCACTTATTCGAGTATTTTTGCCTTGGCTATTATTATTCTTATTTCATAATTGATCGATATAGGCAGAGATAATCATATGCTTAAACATGGTCGTGCAAACATAGTCGAATACCAACATGTTTCAAAATCATGCAGAGGGTAGTAATGAATTACCTTAACTCCGAGCTGCATCGGTCGATTCATGATACCACATTCAATTGCACTCGAACTAGAATTCGACGTCCCTCAACATCTCGTATTCAAGAAACCAAGAATACCTTCAATCACACACTATCTCATTTCAGTCCTTATTCATAGAGCTCTTAACTGAATAAATAAATACATAAACAAGTTTGGGTTCAAGGTCAGATTCAGAGGCTTTCGGGTTAAAATTTTGCGAAACGGGCTTTAAATTCGGACACAGGACGTCGAAAAACATAAAATAGGAGTTTTCGGAAAACTTGACTTTTTGGTCAACTGTCAAAGTCAACGCTGACGTCAGCAGTCAACATTGACGTCACTGGTCAACTGGTTTGATCGGCTGAGTCAACTCAGTCGAGTTGACTCGGACGGGTTGGCTCAGTCAACGGGTTAACGGGTCGGGCAGACAAGTCAGATAGACGGGTTGAGGCTCAGATCGAGTTGGGCCGGTTCAGACTGGATTAGACCGGTTTGGACCCGGTTCACTTACCCAAAAATTCAAGCTCGCCGGCGATACACCAGATTTTTCGCCGGCAACTCAAAAACGTCGATTCTGCCGGAAAAAAAGGTAGATCGTTAGACCAATTTCAAACCCAACCACGGACACTCAAAACTAACCGGAAATCACACCAGATTTTACCTAAAATGAACACAAGACGGCCGAAGGCGCACTGCTCTGATGAGGCTTCTCCCAACGTCGAAACGACGATCGATCAGAGGGGTTTTACTCGCCACCGCCCAAGGAGCTTAGATCTGACAGTCGCACGACGAATGGACGATGGAGGTGGCCGGAAATCTCAAAAAACGAAATGCGCCCTTGGCTTCTCTGACAAGGCACGCAATCGGGCCTTCACGGCGAAAGGTGGTTGGTAGCCGCAAGTGGCGGCCAGGGATGAGACCGGCGTGAGGTGGCGATCGCGTCGACCACGACGGTGACGACCATGGCGTGGCGGTGGCCGGGATCGGGGACGACAGACGGAAGGGGTTCGAGAGGATGCTGGAAATTTCTAGATTCTCAAATCCCGAGTGGGATCCAAAAAGGGGTAGCTGAGAAGTCATATCCCTTTTAAAATTTCAATAACCACTAAACATAGTTTAATATTAAATGGGGGTGAGATTTAACCAAATTTACTCACAGCATAAACGATAAGGGCACATGCTCAAAAGCAAGGGGTCTAGAGTTAAAACCCTGATAACACCATTTTCATTTTATTTTTTATAAGCATTCTTTTTAGGGGTGTTACATTCCAAGCATGAGTGATCAATTAAAATCACTACCTTCGATTCGCAACAATTTGGTTCTTCCATTTATGGTCCAATGACCCTCACGATTCTTTAGCCACTTTTAAACATTGCGCACTTCATAGCATGCATCAGAATAGGCTTTAAGTATTTAATTTTGATATAGAGAACCAAGTTCTTCTATGCTTTGATTCGAGACCTCGGTCAGAATCAGCGCTTTGAATTTGGTAACCAATATTACTTTCCGAAATAAATTCACCAATTTATTTCTAAAATAATGAATTTAGTAATTTATTTCCATTATAAATTTGAGTTATTTTTTTCAAAATAAATTCACCAATTTATTTCAAGATTGAATTATTCTAGATTTCCATGAAACTATATCTAACGATTTATTTTCTTTTACAAAATAGAATCATATTTGATTCCGAAGAAATAAATTCAACGATTTATTTCCCCCACAATGTTAGAATCATACAAGATTCTTACAGAAATAAATTCAAAGAATTATTTTCCTTTTCCAAAATTAAAATCAACGCAAGATTCTAATGAAGAAATAAATTTAGTAATTTATTTCCATTATATCTTCTGTTAAACAACAGAGATACCAATCAAACTTAATTCTGTTTAACCAACAGAAATCATAAGGAATAAATCCTTTGATTTTAATTCCATTTTTTGTTTGGAAGATCAAGTAAACCCGTTAAAACGACAAAAAATAAATTCCCGAAACAAATTGTTTACGAGATCTTTTATTTCCAAAACAAATCACGACTTCGCCTGGATATCTTGTTTCTCTCTACAAAATTTCTCAAAAGGAGTTGTTAGTACGTACGAAATAAAATCCACATAGATTCCAAAAAAAATAATACAAGAGAACACATTTAATGCAAAAATAATGGCACATGATAAATCATATTAAAATCCAAAATTTATTAAGGAATACTAAAATTCCCTTAATATCGTGATTTAAGGTATTGAAAATACCATAACTTAAAAAGAATCATATTGATTCTTATTACTCAGAAAGGTAAACTTTTAAAGCACATATAAAGATATTTCAAATTTATGGCTGCAAATATTAGGTAATAATATCATAACAATGTTTCCAACATAATATTATAATTTAAGGATCTACTTTAAATGTATTCTGAGTTTGAAACTTGCCAAAATTTTGACTTGCCACCGCAATCCATCTCCCATATAGAGATCATTTTTTTACATAAATTATTATAGCAACTTTCACAAGAAAACAAGCACGTTAGGAAAAAACTCACATAAAAAGGAACAATATTCTTACATAAAATAAAGTAATTAAATATTCCATGTAAAACATAATGTAATATGTTATCTTAAAATTACATGTACACATGTATTTACATATGATTTTAATATTACCAAAAATAAAGCATGGTTATGGGCGAAATCTTAAATTAAGGATTTACCTTAATTCATGCATTGATATACTTCTTTTTCAAAAAAAATTCATAAAATGTTAATAAGGACAAAAATTACCTTATATGATTTAACCGCTTTGAATAGGGTGAGAGATAGCTGCCATTGCACCATAACTTAGAGTTAGCAGTAATTTAATATCCTCACCTCATTGATGTAAATTTGGCCCTGCTTTACATAAAGAATAAACCATATAAATATGTTAGGAAAAGTATTTCCATATAAGCTTGTACTAATGCAAAACATAAAACTTGAGTCAAGTAAAAGAATAATCCAATTTG
Organism: Hibiscus tridactylites; assembly: GCA_958450335.1. NCBI lineage: Eukaryota > Viridiplantae > Streptophyta > Magnoliopsida > Malvales > Malvaceae > Hibiscus > Hibiscus tridactylites. Next base: position 34,654,723 of record OY288272.1, on the reverse strand, counting down.
AAACCACGTTAGGAACCATAAAGCAAAACTTGTTTCCACATAAGCTTTCGACAGTGAACGAATTGCACACGTACGACACTACAACGTACACGTATGTTGTTCGTCTTAGATTCAACTTAGAACAAATATGTCTTAAGATTGTTAGAAAATTAGCGTTAATCCAAGAATAAGTAATGAGATAAAATATTATTATTTAAGCGAAGAAGAAATAAATTAATAATTTAGATACAACATATCTAAAACCAAAACGATTGGTGAAGAATCCAAGTGGTGAACAAAGCGTTAATCCAGAAATCGGGATGGATGTTTCGGGTGAATTATCGGAATCAGGTTGGAGTTTTGGGTTAGGCTTTAGCTAATGAATTAATTTCGAAAAATAATTTGGGTAATTAAATTGATTTCTGATAAATTTATCATGACGAGTATTTGTGAGAAATATTATAATGAGATCACTAAAGGATGAAATTGAGTTTTGGGGAATTATTAATTGGTATATTTGATATCAATTTAAAAGGTGACCATTTTGTAATATTTACAAGTAATTTTAGGTGGCCATTTTAAAAAAGAACTAAAATGGTGGTTTTATGGTATTATTCGGCACATTTATTAAATAAAGCTTTTTACCCCTATTCCTAAGTAGAAAATGACAGTAGTTATTATTTTTCAAGAAATAAAGCTATGTCTAAATTTATCTCCTTTTTTTCTCTCAAGATTCTTCCAAACACCATTTTAATATTCATTGTTTTTGTTATCCAATTTCTATTCATTTTCTTTCTAAACCAGGGTCGGCTACAAGGGGAGCACCCTGAGCGACCGCTCAGTGCCCCCAATCAGTCTAGGGCCCCCAGTTAGTCTAAGACCCCTAAAATTTAATTATTTATATATTTTTTATTTATTAAATAAATTAATTAATTTAATGGTAAAAAATAATTCTCTTTCCTAAATAAATAAATTAATTAATCTAACAATGAAAATAATATGTTTGAAATATTAAATTAATTGTTCAAAGTAATGAAATGAATAAAAATTCTTCGCCCCTTTTCGGTGCTCATTTCTAGGCCCAACACTAAAAAAATTAAATTAAGCCATAACCCTAACTTTTAAATGCTAAATCCTAAACTCTACCCCCAATACCTTAAATCCTAATCTTAAATCACAATATTAAACCACAACCCTAAATTTTAAACCTATCTTTTGTTGTTGGGAAATAAATAGCGACAATGGATTTCTATTTGTAATGAGATATGCTTTCGTTATATAAGGGTCAATTTTTAGTATTTTCTCAGGGCCCCGAAAATCTCCGAGACGGTCATGTTCTAAACCATTTCTAATCAATAGTCACACAAGAGATTTTGATTTCTCTCTTCTTGTTCAATGGATTTCACGTTGGAAGATTTGATGAACAATCATCATTTTCAATTTCCAATTTATTTGGGTAAACTTTGATTTTCTAATGATCTCCTAATTATTTTGTGTTGATTTTTATATCAAACCTATTGTCTTTTGATGTTAAAATGAATTTTAATGGATTAATTTAGTTGTTGGATGCTAAAGAGTGAATCTTTGTTTGATAGATGAAATCTAAATATTTTAATTGGATTATGAGTTATTCTTGTAGGTTAGATATAATCTAATTTCAATTTTATAAAATTAGTACCGAAATTAATCTAATTGGTTAAGATTAAATTTAAGTTTTTAAATGGGGTGATTGGTAGGATGATAGATTGAATTATTGGATCACATATTAGAGTGCATGGTGAATGTTTTTTTTTGAATATAATGTGGGTCTCATTAAAAATTCCCTCTAATCCTACTAAGGGAAAAGAGTACTCAAATAATGTTATTAAAATGATTCGAAAGTCTTACAAAGTCACACATTAACCATTACTTACACAGATCCAAACATTAACAGTTGCAGTACAACAAAGAAGATTACAGTCTCATTACCACCTCCATACAAAGGCAAAACTGTTATCCCGACACCCAAACAAAATCAGTTAGGCGATGCACACCCTGTTGAGCTAATAGATGTGCGTCAATATTAGCTTCTCTGTAGACAAACACCAGTGTGCAATGTAGATTGGAAAGCAACTAGCTACAATTAGATAGCAAGTCAGAGAACACCCTTGGGGCATCAACAATTCCATTGATCCACTTGGTTGCTTATTCACTATCAAATTCAATGAATATAGATGGGGACTCGTACCAGACTGACGAAAGGAGGAATTTACCAGCTTCGAGTATTGCTTTAATTTCAGCGCTAGTTGGATCTGCAAGCCCGATGCATTTTGAGAATTTTGCAAGGACGCAACCGTTGTGATCACGCAAAATACCCCCTACCCCAGTCTCACCACGACTTCCTTTTACAGCAGCGTCTACGTTGAGTTTAATTGATCCGACAGGAGGGACGATCCACAGATTATTTGACGATCTGGATCTTCTGTTTTTTTCTACATTCACTAAATTCGGGTGAGTTAAAAAATCTGAAATGGAAGTATAAGACAGGGGCCATTTACATTTTGCCCAGAAACCGATTTTGTATAGAGCTAACTCGAAAATCTGCTCCACAGTCCATCGCTTTTTGTTAAATAAGTAATCGTTCCTTGCGAGCCAAATAGTCCAGATTAGGCCGAAAAACGCAAGGCTCTAGATCGGTTTTGCCGAAGATTTAATTGGTTGGCTATCCCAATAAAGGATAAAACTCTTCACTGATTCCGGAAACGTCAAATTTAATCTCCAGAGACGACAATCCAGAAACGCATGGTGAATGTTTGGTGAAATGACGTAAGGAATTTAAGGAATCGAACGGCCCGAAGCAGGGCACTAGCAGGGCATTGTTGCTGCCGCGAATCCCTTCGAATGTTGGTTTGGGGAATGCTGCTACTGCTGCTCTTATGTATTTATGCGTGAAAAAAAATAGAAATTGAAGGGGCAATTGAAATCGCAATGGCGTGCTGCCTTTTTCCGCCTGCCAACACGCATTGCGTGAAAAGAGAGAGAGATAAAATTCGGGAAAATTTAATTGAATGGTTCGACCAGTAGCGGGTTGTTCGGGGGGTTTTAATTGTAACGGCGTTGTTGTAATAAAGTGGTTACTTTGATGCGGTTTAATTTAAATTAATTCCTGTATTTTTTTTAGAAGATGATAAGTGTTCGGACGAGTTTCGATTAGGCATCAAGGTGTTGGCATTGAAGCGTTGGCAAGAAGACGATAGGTAGTTGGTGAGTTCAAATGTGTTTTGGTACTATAAAGAGGTTCGATTTATGGCTTTGGGAGTTTAGCTAAAGCCTAGCAAGCTTAGCTAAGCTCAGAAGTAAGTTTTTCTTATTTCACCTTTTGAATATCGGTTTGATATGATTATTGATTTACATGTTTTGGTTTAAAAGCATGGACTGATTTACTTCCTGTTTTATGCATATTTTAAATGATTTGTTAAATATATGAATGCCTAAGAGCATTGAAAAATAATTTCTACATGGAATGTGGTTGTTGCCTTTGGCAATGTGATTTTGCGTATGTAAATGTTTTGTTAAATTCATAAGAAAAATAATGAGATAACATGGTTAATAATGAATTATATTGGCAAGTGATGTTGTTTTAAATGTTATCGAATATAGTTGGTCGGCCATAGAATTGATAGTGCACTATAATAAGTCGCCTTGAGTGTTGAGGGGTTTATGTGTACCGAATACTCCACCACGAGTACCCTAACGGTCGAGGGGTTATATGATACCGAAAACTCCTGTTAATGGATTATACATCTAACCGATGATTGGGTTGTGATGATACCCGATTGTGCTCGTATTTTAATTCTAGTTGTGATAGTATGAAGTGTTGAGAGGATACTTGTTGAATCCATGTATCCGATGTAATATTTTGTAAAGTGGTACTTGGTTTATGATAACTTAAAAGCCAATATAATTGATAATGTATCATGTTGACGGATTATGTTGTATAATGTGATTAAACATGTGGTGCTCCTTAAGCTTTGCTATTGAAAAAATAAGCATGCGAAGCTTAAGTTGAGGTTTGCATAGTGGTTATGCTAGAAATTCATGATACATGTTTAGCATATGGTTCAGTATGAATGTTTTGGAAAGATAAAAGAAGCATGAGACTTGTGAAAAGTGGTTTGATGCATATGGTTGTTATGCATGATTCGTTTTGGAAACAAACAGAAAAATGCTTTGATTTGATTAGGCATATTTTACATAAACGTCTTGAGAATGAAAGGATTGTTATAAAAGCATGATGTTTATGTTTCTAATAAGCATGTTTTATTTAAATACTTCAGAAATGGTGAATTTGACTTGCGTTAATATGGGTTTTTAATATCGGTTTTGATTTTGAAAATACATTGACGTCTTACCCTTTTGGAGCGCACTCACTAGGCATTATATGCTTACGCTCTCTTTTCTTCCATCAATGCAGCAAATTAAGCAAGTGCGGGGTCGTGGTTCGAGGCAAGGAGTGATTCTAAGACAACCGTATTTAAAGAGTACATTTATGGCAATATTATCATTTGTAACAAGGCAATGTGGGTAAAATATTGGGATGAATTGTTTCATTTAAGATGTGATAACTTGATTGATTTTGTATTACGTTAGTTGATGATTGTATTTAACGGATAAGATGTTGGTATTATTATTTTAATGCTTCGTATACTTGATATTTATGATCTAATGATTTAAATGGTTAAAATAACGATTGGATTGTTAGCTTGTGTTCCAAGAGTACATATGGTCATATGCTTTCGTTTCTTATTTGATCTATTGCCTATGTTGAGGTATTGGCCATTTGATGCTTTTTGGATAATTCTTTATATTGTTGTGAAGCTCTCGATTACTTGTATAAATATAAATTGTGTTGAATAATTGGTATGTAATTATTTGAGCCTATGTGTTTAATGGTGATGTGATATTAGAAGCATAAATAATTTTTTTCGTAAGTAATTGGATAAGTAGAGCTCAGATTCGAATTCTCAAAATGCATAGGGTGCAGCCCGTGTATCGAAATGGCTGGAGGTTAATTCGGTTAATGGATTTTACCTAGTTTGGATTCTTTGCATCAATTGAATAGGTAAATAATGTCTGTTTGACCTGAGGTTTTGCAAGCATGCTTTTAATGTATCAAATTGCTGTATGAAGCTTTTAAGAACATGTTAGTCCCTTTATTTTGGATGTTTTGCGATTTAGTCCTTAAATCGTGTTTTGCTAAATTAGATTCTTATTTGTTATCCGTTGGAGCTAAAATTTGACACACCGCCATAAAATATGACTAATTAATAATTGGTAACCTCAAACCGGTGTAAGTCCTTGTAGTTATTCAGATTTATATTTTGGTCCCTAGAATGCTTATATTTATAATTGAGTGCCTTATCGATGTTCGTTTCGAAAGAAAACTGACCGCTGCTGGAATGAACACCTTAAGTCTTAATAATGCCTCTAGAAAAGTTAAAAGAAAAAAATGGATCGTAATTCGAGTAAGACAGTTCGGGTTTGGTTCGGCAAACCCAATGTGATCTTCTTGGTTCGGGTATATCGTCTAGGTCGGGTCAAGGGGGTTACAATATTGGTACGGGCAGACCTGTAATGCCATTTTCTCTGGTTTTACCACTTTTAAACATTCAAAACTTGCTCCAAACACTCTAACATACACTTTAAACATACATCACATTTAAATCATGCTTCCAAGGCTTATACACCAAATTTCATGCATTTCCTTACATGATTGCATAAACTAGAGGCATGCTACCTAAACTCTCAAAACCAACACACTTACAACCAATTTTCGGCCTACAAACATACAAGCGTAATATCCAACATTCATATATGACATTTAAACCTTGTCCAAACAATTAGAAGCTAACAATAAGCATCCAAGAATAATATGCATATCAAGCAAACTGGTGCATATAGTAATCATAAGCAAACAACCAAATCGCAATATCAACATGCTTAAAGGGTATCAAAATAGAACGATGATAACTCCAAAACAATTCGTGAACATCTCAAAAAAACCCAATTGAATAAGGCGAGACATTGCATTATTTGCCGAAATTCAAAGTAACTGTTTCATACTCAAGTATGTGGTGTCCATGGGATTCCTTTTGCCTCCAAATGCAGCCTCCAAACTTTAATTATCTGCAAGGATGAGATGAGAGCGTAGGAATGCTTTCTTAGTGAGGAATGCTAAAAAATACACTCATCAATGCAACCTAAAATCTTTTGCAAAACATGCTTTCTATACAAATAAGCTTTCCTATAAGCACAATCAAATCATGCTTTCTTTACAAATATTTTTTTCCAATGGCACAATCAACATGTTTTTATTAAATAAAAAAATCTTACTTCATTCTTGCTTTCCATCACATATTCTTATATTGTCATTTATAGTGACCAAGTATAAACATCATTTTGTTCAAAACACAACGGATACACGGATCATGGTGGTGATAATCTTTCAATCACCTTTTAAAAATGGAGGTAATCTTTTTACCCTCAACAACCTAAAATAATGCCTTTAAACTACCCTCAAAGCTGGAGACCTCAAGGACCCGGAATAGTGCCTTTAAACTACCCTCAAAGTCGGAGCACATCGACCCAGAATAGTGCCTTTAAACTATCCTCAAAGTCGACATAAGGACCAATAGACTCTTGCCTTTTTCTCAATCTTTATAGTGATAGTGTTTCACATAGCCAATATAGTTCATACATGCATGAGAACTTACTGTTTTTCAATGCCATAACAAAATAATTCATCATTTATACTCAAGCCATGCTTTTAGCACCTCAACAATGATCATGCATCTTGTGCACTCATTTAACTCAACCTCATGTCCTTGTATAATGGTAAAACACAATCATAATGCAATATAGTAGTAAGTTTCCTCCTCATGCATTTATCAAATCTCATCTCAAAACATTTATTTGCAAATCTATGTCGAAAGCAAGATATTCAAAGTGAAAATCATTTCAACATACTCTTGGACTTAGGAAAGCTTTTCACACTTTCTCTAAGTCCCCAAAACAGAGCCATCAAGCTTTGATGCCCTCATAAATCTATTTTCACTCACTGTTACGCAACCGCTTCACTTGCCGAAGCATCGCGAGCTTCCGAAAAGATCCGATATCGACTATGCAATCCCACCTTTGTCTTCCTCTGCTTCTACAACATACAACCAAGGAATAATGCATTAAAATGCATTTCAATTCCAGCAAACAACAATCCCCTTCATCCTTATCAAACCTCTATAAAATACCAACCGGAAACACTCCCATATTTCTTTAAGAATTACCCATGTACAAGCCTTTGTTTCTAACATCTAATCACCTTCTAATATCATCCAAAATCATGCTCAAATCATCCTTATACCTCCAGCAAACACAAAACACCCCAAAACCCCCTAAACTAACAAAATACCCACCTAAAACTTAAGCGATTAACTAATTTCAGGATTTTTGTCAATAATATTATTCCACATTACACTTATACAATCAAAATGTGAATCAACCCAATTAAAATCTCCAACAATCATCAACTCAACCAATAATTTAGGCAAAATACCCAAAACCATCATTTAACAAGAATATTTTAAATTTAATTGCAAAACCATGTTATAATCAACAACACCAAAGCTAAATACTAGGCAATATCAATAAAGAAACTTTGAATTAAAGAGAGAAGAAGAATTACATTCAAAGTGGATTTCCACCAAAATTGACGTAATTTTTTCTTTCTAAAGAAAATGGAAGAATGAAGAAATCTTGTAAAAATCTTTGTGAGGTTTTGTTAGGAATCAAATGGAGAATCAAATGATATCATCTCCATTAAAAATTAGCAAGAAATTTGTTGGGAAAATGAAAAAAAATCTAAGAGAATTTTTGGGAGAAAATGGTGAGAAAATAGATGTAATGAGAAAAATATAGATTTTAGAAACCAATTAACCGTCAAAAGTATTTGTTAATTAAGGTGGTAACCCTAATTAAGATTTTTAGAAAGTATAGCTCTCTAAGGATTCTTAGTATAGACCCTTTTCAATTTAGTCACTTTAAAACAATTTTGCAAATCTTACATTTTATTCACTAACATCAAAATGCCGATCAATCCAATTGAATTAACCCATAATTTAATTACTAAAACATTTAATAAAATGATAAAACATTTTAGAAACCCAAATCTAATTTTTATATATCGAATTTCCAATTTTTCAATATTTATTTCACCGAAACTAGTTAACCAACCCCTCCGATTTGAAATGAACCCAACCGAACCCTCAATTCTTCTAACCCCATTTTTGGGATGTTACAGGTGGTGTTGATCGAGCTTCTATTCTTCGGGTGATGAGCTAATTGTTTGTTGGTGCTGGTCGGAATGCTCTATTGTCCGTTTTGGAATTTCCTTTACTAGGGTATGTAGTGCTGCAATCTGGTATGGTTTCGTGTTTTGGTTGGAGCTTTGTCATATGCTGTTGTCTTGGTGGTATTTTTGGTTAGTTGTTGCGTGATTTAAGTGCTACTTAAACGGTGCAAGTATACACGTCGCAAGTAATAAAGTGATATGTATCAAGTATCGTCTCCACATGGATTGGTTTGGGACACTTTGTTTAAGTTATTGCACTGTAAAAGAAATAAATTGATGGTGATAGAGAGTGATAATATGCAAGTAATATACATTAAGTCTAAAAGAATTTAAATAAATGAAAGAGGAAATCGTTTTGAGAGAGTAGGCTGGGATGTTGAGTATAGTGATGTAGTTGCTAGACGAATTGCCTTGGCAATTAATTGCCCTTTGATGTTTGACAGAGTGTTCTTCAATGCCTTCGAATTATCCCTAACCGAAGAATTGATGATTGTGCAAGCCTCGGTAATACATCTCTGTGTTAACCTTGGGTGGAAATCATCGATCAATGAACTCTTGCTAGTCGCTAAAATTCATTCCTTATCCCTAAGGCGAATTAGCTTCCAGCAACGGCTGTTTAAATGGAATTGTATCCAATCATTTCGTGAATCTAACTGTCCCGAGTCTAGATAAATGGATTCATCCAAGTCCCTCTCCTAAGTTCACTTAGAATTAAATAACGAACTAAGAAATGGATAAACAACAATTTATTGAATTAAAAATAAAAACTAAATCATCTGTTCACAAACACCACAAACCCAATAACCCAAGCCAATTTAATTTAGTTCATGGCTGAGTTGAAAGAAATATAAAAAAGGATAAAACCCAAACATCAAGTATTTCTAAAGATAAAATAAAAGAAATAAAATCTGGAGAAGATGAGCTCCTCCACGATCCGATCCTCCCTCTTCATGATCTCACTTTATCTCTTATCTCCCTCTATGATGTTGCTGTTGATGCGATGCGTTTATATAGAGGTGGAAATCTCCATTTGAATTTCAAATTAGAAGGAATAATCTCTTTATCTTTATCTACATCAGCTCTTGATTTAAATCTGGGCTTTAACCCATGTGATAAGGATAAGGGTAAGGGTAAGGATAATTCTTGGAAAATATGCATTTATCTCCAACTTTCCCTGGCAACCGTACGACAATGGCTCGATAATTCGTCCATGCACAAAAGAAAGCAAAAAAAAAACAATGATTTCTCCATAAAAATAGCTAAACACAATGCCAAGCCAAATAGCCATAAGGACTACGAATTTATGCATGAAATAACAAAAAACGCAACTAAATAGGCCCAAGTCTAAGAAATAATCTAAGTCACAAAGGTATAAAATATAGTACTTTTTCACACTTAACACACCCCAAACTCGAACCATTGCTTGTCCTCAAGCAATGCATGAACTAACAACAATTACCTGCCAAGGCATTCACCAATCAACATGCTCTGAACCTAACTTCAATCCTCAAAACCGTGACGATAAAGAACCAATTACCTTTTGACCTTCAGAATGTATAGAAAGTTACTAAAAAATAAACTAAAATGTTGGTGTAAGCATGTGCAGAGTTGTGTACAAGTCAATCAATAGGATTCCAAGAAAACCTCAGTTTTTATTATATTACCGAGGCAATTTATTCAGCTAGAGCCTGTTAGGCACCTCTAGAAAAATCTTTTTTTTCGGCTAGAGTCAAATAGGCACCTCTGGCAATAATATTTTTTCAATATTTTTAACAAGATCCAGCTAGGCACCTCTAGTATTTTTTATCATCATTTTCATTTTTTCCGGCTATAGCTAGATGAGCACCTCTAGCACAATTTTTCCTTTTTTAATAATCTAACATTTACTATGTCACCTTAGATCGACAAGTCACAATTGTTTGAGTACTAATAGTATCGTAGCAAATTTCCAAGTTAATTCTATGTCAATACTAAAGTCTAAGGTTGTCTCAACTAAATGATGTGGCAATTAAGTCATCACATGATATCACAACAAGTTTTAGCAGTTAAACATGTGTTTGTCATGGCAAGTAATGTATGTAAACTACAATGAGACAGAAAATCAAAACAAGACAAACCTCCCCCAAACTCAAGAGAAGCATTGTACTCAATGCATGCAAAAATAAACAATCGAAAAAGAAAAAAGAAATACAAATGAGTTAATCGGAGAGATCGTCACCTCGAATTCATAGCGTCCTTTGGGTCGTTTGCTGCCTCGCCTTGGTTGTTGCCGTGGAGTTTGTGCAGGGTCACATTCTTCGATTTCCTCTACTTTCTCAATCAGCTCACCCTCTTTCTTGTCTTCTTCTTGGGGCTTTATGCTTCAATGCTGTCTTTGATGGCACATCAAAAGGTGGGGACTTCAACGGTGCAGTGATGGTGTCTTCGAAATCTAAAAAATCATGACAAGATTCGCTACGTTGCGGGTCTGGAATTGGTTCCTTACCTTTGCACGGCTAGTGGTTGCCGCGACAATGTCACTTGCAGCTGGCCCAACATCAATTGTCAGGGCAAGTAACTCAACATGAAAGGTCAGAACGGACAACGTATTTGTCGGATTCATTTCTAGGATAGCACTTGCAAGAGCAATATCTCAATCCCCACCATTGCTGCTACTTCGCTTCCAAATGATCCAATCATTGCAATAGTGGACCAACAAGGTTAGCCGGTACCTGAGGAGTTGACGTGGCATGTGCATTTCCCGGGGAAGGTGTGGGAAGCTTAGCTCATTTGGTTGCCATGGAAAATTTTGTTGGTCTTTGCATCATTTGCAGGAAGGGATCTTGGAACAAACTTCTTTCAACTGTAACTTCTCGTCCGTTGCATCCGATGGAACTAACATATCTTTGAAAAGTGCCATGATCAAATTGGGAAAGTACAATGAGCCACTTCCTTCTTGCTACATGCATAAATTTCATTAACAATTATATGACCAAAATAGTGCGTTTATGCAAGATAGAGTGAATTAAAAGAAAATGAGAAGAGGAAATGATAGTGTTATGAGTAGTTACATCAAACGAGTTTTAACGATGTTATTCCACAACTTCGCTTCGGGTATTAGCAACATCCAGTTAACCGTCCCCTTCATGCTCTCTTCGTTCCACTTGGCTCCTTCAACCGTGAGATCTTTGAAAACCTTCTCCATCCTTTCCGAAGTGATATTCTCATAAAAATCCTCATGTTCATCGCTCTCCAAGAATGTTGCGTGTTTTGAGTCATTCTCAATTGGTGCAAGTGTACACGTCGCAAGTTATAGTAGAGAATATATATAGTCTCCACAGGGATTGGTGCTACTTCGGGAATCTAATTTCTCAAATTTGAAAAGAGAACAAAAATCCGTGATTGTAGGAGTTCTAATTAACAAGTATAATAAAAGAGCAATTAAAAGAAAAATGTAATCGAATGAGAGAGAGTAGACTGGGTAATCATGAGTCGTGGTGTGATAATTGAATGAATCATCTAAGTATTGAATCCAAGAGCAAATCAATTATCTTGACAACTAGCAGCAGTTAGATTGCCTAGGCAAGTGCAATTGCCTAGGCAACTGGGAATGGTGTGATTGCCTGGGCAACTGGGAGACTTCCTTTAAGGTTCGACGAAGCGTTCTTCAATGGTTTCTCCTTATACCTAATTCGAAACACTAGTTAATTGTGCATGCCTTGGTGATACATTCCCGTGTTAACCATGGATGAATATCAACTGATCTTGCGCTCTTTTTTAGCTGTTGAAATTCATAACTTATCCCTAAGTCGAATTAGTCTTCACCAACATACATTTGTATGAAAACCATGCTCATTCATTTCTTGAATCTAACTCGTCTGATATTAGATAAATGGATAAATTCACGAGATTCTCTCCCAATTCACTCGCAAACAAAATTAAGAATCAAGAATGAATAAACGTTGAAACTAAATTGCAAATCAAATACCTAAAACAAATCCAATCGTTTCTCACAACCACTAAAACAGAATAACCCTAGCCAAGGTAGTTTAGTTCACACCTGGGTTTAAAAGAAAAACAAAATAAAAATCTCCCAACATGAATTAAATCGAACAAGAAGAAGGAGGAAGAAGATGATGTCGAACAGCTCTATCTCTTGAATTCTCTCTCAATCGAACATCATTGAAGTAGGCGGCTAGGTCTTCTTTATATAGGAGATAGCTAGGTCAAAGTCTTTCTTGAGGAGGAAATTAAGTTGGAATTAAATATCAAAAAAGAAATAAATCTCTTTCATTTATTTATCCTCCAAAACTCCTCCTAAATTCTTGGAATTTAATCTCCTTTTGATCTCTACATGGAACTCCAACTCTTTTACTTTACGCTATTTATCTCGAACATGTTGGATTTATCTAGTCATCACTATCGGTTACCACATCATCTTATCCTCAATTGCCTCGACAATTTCCCGATTGCTTGGGCAGTTAGTTTCTACACACAAAAGCACACCAAAACAATATATTTTTCCACAAAAACCACTAAACTATGTAATCAAGCTTAACGATGAAAGGAAACATGAATTAATGCGTGAATGACTAATTATGCAACTAATATGAGCCTAAGTCTAACAATAATATGAGTAACAATGGTAATAAAAAATAGTACTTTTAAACACTTAACACACCCCCAAACTCGAACTATTGCTTGTCCTCAATCAATTCAAACTAACAATTACCTGCAAAGACAAAGACATGCTTCAAACTTGAATTCAAACCTCAGAACCATGGCACAAAGTATGATCACCTTTTAATTTTTCAGATAGCACAAAAATTACCGGGAACTAAACTATAATGCTCGTGACAATGTGTGTGCGTAGTTGAATACAAGTTGATTTTCAAGATTCGATGTGAACAATAGGTTTTTAACAATTTAAATACCGGGGTATTTATTTTTGTTTTCACTAGAGCCAATTTCAGGCACCTCTAGCGATTAAACAATTTCTTATTTTAATTTAGTCGACTAGAGCCAATTTTGGGCAACTCTAGCGATTCTTCAATGTGCATTAACTACTAGAGTCGGTTTCGGGCACCTCTAGAAGGAAATTAACTTTTAATTTTTAATTTTAATTTACCCAAAATTTAAAAAACCAAGTTCACTAAGTTTCTATTAATCAACAAGTCACAATCGTGTTAATGATATTTAACATCATAGTAAGATTCTAAGTTCTTTTCATACAATCCTAAAGATGAATGCAACATATGCAGTGGAAAAAATTCATCATTGGATATTCAACAAGTTTTAAGCAATTAAATCCAATCAAAGGCATGGTAAGTAACATATGCAACCTATATGTGATTACTAAAGATGAATGCAACTAAACATAAAACTAACTAGAAACAAACACCCCCAAACTCGAGAGAAGCTTTGTCCTCAATGCATGCAAGTAATAAAATTAAAAATGAAATAAAATGCAAATGAGTTAGTTGGAAAGGTCGTCACATTGTATGATGAGTTTCTTTCTGGTCGTTTGCTTGATTCTTTGTCCGGTTCATGGTGGTTATATGCTTGTGGCTGGTAACACATGAATAGCATCGATGTGTCAAGGGACAGAACATTTCCTCGCTTCGATCTATGTTTGCCGAGGCAGGTTCACTTGCTTGGGCATCCGTAGTTGTCGAAGCAATTGTTGTTGCCTGGGCAATGGTCGGTGCAGGGGATTTCCTTGGCATGGTGGTTGTGAGTCTTGATGTGGAAAAACAAAGAAAACTACTAGAGCCTAAAAAGAAGACAACCAACAAAAAATAAAACTATCCTAAAATAACCGGAAATAAAAAAATGAAATAAAACAAAAATTAAGTTCAAAATTAAAAACACCATCCAACACTATCATAAAAGAACAAAGGATTAATGCATCATAATGCATTAAAATCACCAGCAACTTAAACTATCTCACTGCTCTGCCCTAAAGCACCAAAATACCTATCCAAAACAACCGAAATCACATTCAATTGCTCTCTAAACTTAGCCCAGCCACCATCAAGCACTTCCATCCCATTTTAACCATCAATCAAAATCAAAAATCAATCTAATTACATCCTTATACCTCCAGCAACTCAGATTTCACACTAACACCTCAAAAACCAAAAATCTAACAATTAGAGATATATCCTATTCCGGGATTATAATTACAAAATCATTCTTCTCAAATCATTTAACATCCAAATCCAGTATAAAATCATTCTCAAATTAATCAAAATAACGCCCAAATGAATTACTTAGAAATTCACCAAGAAAAGCTAAATTAATCAATTTTCCATTAATCAAGACATGAAAATTAGTTAATAAAACTGTTTAGGAAGTCAAAGACTTGGAAATTTCATTAAAGAACCTTGATTAGAAGAGTTGAATGAAATCTTTCCTCTAACCTTGCCTCTTCCCCTCAAATGATAATGTTTGATGAAGTCTTTCAAGATAGCTTAAGGAAAATTGAAAGGAAACTCTAAGAAATCATTGGCTAACCAAAAAGATTTGAGAAAATGGAATCCTCTGAAATTTTAGAGAAAAAGAAGAGTGTTTGGTTGATTAGTAAATGAGAGAAGAGTTAGTTACGTGAAATCTCTTTTGGCTATTAAAATTTCCTTTTTATTTTAAAATCCCTTTTAAAATTCTTTTTAATAAAACAATTAAAATGGTAAATTTGAAGGAAAAGGTTCACAAAATAGATATAATCTCCCTAAAGATTCTAAGTCTTGGCCCCTTTTAATTTAGTCCTTAAAAACCAAGTTTGCAGTTTTACAAAATAGTCACCAAACCGAAATCTTAACTTTCCAAATCTTATTTTTTGAAATTGATTTTACTTTCCCTAAAAGTATATTCAAAGAGGATTTTAGAAATTTTCCGCACGATTTTATCATATCCCGAACCAAGTTTTCCATGAACCGACTCTTAACTGACCTAGATCTCTAATCTAGATTCCTCGGACCCTAAACCGCCCTCAAAACCTCTAGGCCCAAAACCAAGGCGTTACAACTCTTCCCCACTTGAGAAATTTCGTCCTTGAAATTTTACCTGAAGGAAAAAGGTGCGGAAACTGCTTCAACATGTTTGCCTTGCTCTCCCACATGGCCTTCTCAATTCCTTGATGTCACCACAACACCTTCACAAGTTCAATCGTCTTACCACGAAGAATTTTCTCTAACTCGGGAGGCAACCTCAACCGATATGCAACAGGACCAACACGCTCTACAACCTCATAAGGTCCAATAAACCTTGGACTAAGCTTACCCTTACGTCCAAATCTCGTCACCTTCTTCCAAGGTGATACCTTCAAAAACACATGATCTCCAACCGCAAACTCGATCTCATTACACTTTAAATCTGTGTAAGATTTTTTACGATCTGATTCAGCCTTCAACCGATCACAAAGAAGTTTTACCTCCTCATTCGTTCCCTTAAGCAAATCCGGAAAGGAAACCAACTTTTGCCTCGCCTCCGCCCAACAAAGAGGCGTTCTACACTTTCTTCCATACAAAGCTTCATACGGAGCCATTTGTATACTCGCTTGAAAACTATTATTATAGGAAAACACCACCAAAGGCAATTGTTTCTCCCAAAAACCTTGGAAATCTATAACATAACACCTCAACATATCCTCAAGCACTTGGATAACTCGCTCAGACTGACCTTCTGTCCGAGGATGATACGAGGTACTAAAATTCAAACGCGCACCCAACGCTTGATGTAAGAACTCCTAGAACCTCGCTGTAAACCTCAGATCTCTATCTGATACTATAGATTTAGGTACATCGTGCAACCTCACAATCTCGGCAATGTACAACTCTGCCAGCTTATCCAACATATACGTAGTATGCACAACCAAAAAAATGTGCACACTTCGTACGGCGATCTACAATCATCCAAATAGAATTCTTCTTTATCGGGGTCAAAGGCAAACCAAACACAAAATCCATCGTAATCCTTTCCCATTTCCATTCTGGTATTCTCAAAGGTTGCAACAACCTAAAAGGAAATTGATGTTCAGCTTTCACACGCTGACAAACCATACACTTGCTAACAAAACAAGCAACATCCTTCTTCAACCCAACCCAATAGTACTCATCTTTCAATCCACGATACATCTTTGTACAACCAGGATGCATAGCAAAAGGAATGCTATGTACCTCAGTCAAAATAGTGTGCCTCAACTCAACATCGTCCGACACAACTATTCGACTTTTAAAGCATAAAACACCATCATCATTGAAACAAAAATCTGTTGCATTGCCATCCTCTATATCCCGAACATGAGGCACCAAAGAATCATCAAGCAACTACTTCTCCTTAATCAACTGAATCAAGGAAGGTTTCACTTGTAACTCAGCTATTAACCCACCATCTCACGATATACTCAACTAAGCAAACATCACCCTCAACTCTACAGCTACCTTCCTACTCAAGGCATCAGCCACAACATTGGCCTTTCAGGGTGATATTCTATCGTCAAGTCGTAATCTTTGAGCAACTCCAACCATCTTCGTTGCCTAAGATTCAACTCTCTCTGAGACATTAGATATTTCAACCTCTTATGACCCGTAAAGGTAATACCTCTGAATTTTTAAAGCAAACACAGCTGCATCAAGCTCTAGATCATGAGTAGGATAGTTGCGTTCATGCACCTTCAATTGCATAGATGCATATGCCACAACCTTCCCACCTTGCATAAACACACATCCCAAACCAACATGTGATGCAATACTATAAACTACAAACTCCTTACTCGATTCAGGTTGAATCAAGACTGGAGCTTGCGTCAAAGCTTCCTTCAACTTCTTGAAAGCTTGTTGTCTAACATTTGTCCACTGAAAACGAACATTCTTTTGTAACAAATTGGTTAACATAGTAGCAATCATAGAGAAATCCTCCACGAACCTTCGATAGAATCCTGCCAAACCAAGAAAACTACACACTTCAGTCACCGATTTAGGTGTCTTCCAATTCATCACCGCCTCAATTTTATGTGGGTCAACTCGGATACCCTCGATTGACACCACATGTCCAAGGAAAACAACTTTCCTGAGCCAAAACTCGCACTTGCTCAACTTAGCATAAATCTGATTCTCTAACAACATTTGCAACACAATTCGCAGATGCTTATCATGATCCTCTTCGGTACGAGAGTACACGAGAATAACATCAATAAACACTACCACGAGCTGATCCAAAAACTCATGGAACACACGATTCATCATGTCCATGAATGCAGCAGGCGCATCGTCAAACCAAATGGCATCACCAAGAACTCTTAATGCTCGTACCTTGTACGAAAAGATGTCTTAGGCACATCTACGTCCTTTACCTTCAACTGGTAATATCCAAACCTCAAATCAATCTTAGAAAACACTGAACCACCTCGAAAATGGTCAAAAAATCATTAATCCTTGGCAAAGGATACTTGTTCTTAATTGTCAACTTGTTCAGTTGTTGATAATCTATACACATATGCATCATTCCATCCTTCTTCTTTACAAACAAGACGGTGCACCCCACGGTGAAACAGTTGGCCTAATGAACCCTCGACCTAGAAACTCCTAAAGTTGCGTTTTCAACTCCTTCAGCTCCTTAGGTGCCATTCGATAAGGAGAAATAAACACATGAGTCGTATTTTCATACAACTCAATGCCAAACTCAACTTCTCTGTTCGGTGGCAAACCAGACAACTCTTCTGGAAAGACACCCGAAAACTCACATACCGTTTGTATGTCTTGTACTCGTACCTCCTTTGTACCAGAATTCATTACATAGGTTAAGAAAGCTTCACAACCCAACTCCATCATACGACTCGCTTCAAGAGCTGAAATTGAATTGGACAAGAATTTCACGCCTACTATTACCACTTCGTAATCATCAGCAACTTTCAAGGTAACTCTATTAGCATCAAAATCGACCACAGTCCTATGCTCGGTCAACCAATCCATCCCAAGGATTACATCAAAACCATAGAAAGGCAACTCCATTAAATCTACTGCAAACACATGGCCTTGGACAGATAAAGGACATCGCCTATACAATCTTCTCGTAACAATAGTTACACCAAAAGAACTAGTTACTTGCATTCCCACATCTAACATATCAATAGGGATATCAAGCAAGTGTGTATGCTCACTCAAAATGTATGAATGCGTAGATCCAAAATCAATCAAAGATAACAATGACAAGGATTGCAAAATGAAGGTACCTGCAATCACATCGGTGTCATTGCGTCCTTCGCGATGTGCATACACCCTCGCAGGACCACCACCCTCTGGTTGAACAACCACAACATGTGCTACAACTCTATGTCCATCCTTCCTACACTAGAAATTACCACGACCGTGCCCATGGCCTCTCTGTGGTGCAACAACAGGTGCCCGACCCTGACCACCTCCAGCCAAAAAAGGACAATCACGACACAAATGATCAACCGGTCCACAATTCCAACAAGAGTTAGCTACCGTAGCCGCATTGGGCCTGTTCTTCACGAACCAAACGAGAACAATCCTGCCTCAAATGCTTGCGCGATCCGCAAACCCAACTTGCATTTTTCTCAAACCTCACCCTGTTACCTTGAGCTGGAGCACCATGCCCAACATTACCTCGCCTCACCTCAGGCCGATACCTACGATCACGATGCCTCTTATACTGTCATCCATCTAGACTAGAATCCGCAGCTCTCTTTCCCGAGCTAGAGCCACCCACGCGAGAGGACAAGCCCAAACTCTCCTCGATATCCTTTGCTCGCGTCACCAACATATCAAAATTCGTGTAATTAGAGGCCAACATGAAAGTCTTCACTTCTTGTACCAGGCCATAAATGAAGCGATCACAACAATGCCTATCACTGGGTACCAGCTCAGACGCATACTGGCTCAACTGAACGAACTGAAACTCATACTCAGCCACTGTC